>BLSH010352667.1:2142444-2170320 GCA_018402905.1 Glandirana rugosa | reverse complement strand
AACCGGTTTCTCTTGAGAATGTCATTCCTTTTTCTTGGAATGGCCCACATTCATAATACTAGGTTTGCCCTGCCAGGTTCTGTTTTATTACTTTAATTTTTATTGTTTTATAGCATCTACTTCTTAACCTCAATGTACAGGGGGGGGGGGGTGCACTGTTTGAACCCTTTTCTTGACCGCTGCTAAAATGTGATATTGTCTTCATCTAAAAAGATAGTCTTCGACTTATTTCAACAACAGATATGCCATCATTTCTATATTTTCTCTGTTTTAGACTATAAAGCCCATCCCTCTATAGCTTCATATGCCAATATTCATGTATATTATCTATACTGCTTCACAATAAATAACCCTTGAAATGCGGCTTGATCAAGAGATATATATATATCAGGGCATCTCCTTTTGATGAAGGTCATAAAACTGAAAATGGTTAGAAAAAGATTTTTTTGTAAAAGATTTGGGCCCTGTTGCTGATCCTAGACACAGAATGCGGTCTTAGAATAAGTGACAATCCCACAGTAACAGCGCAAGATCAGCTGTAAGCTCTTACACTTTACAACCATTAGTATTAAATGAGTCTACCATAAGAAAAACACAAAGCTGTGTTCATGACCGGTTACCACAGAGAAAACCATTGTTCTTCAAGAAAAAGTGCTGGTACAAGTTTCTATAGACTATTTGAATATAGGGGAAGAAGCAAAGGATACAACCATGAATAAACCTTCACAATGGTCATGGCCAATGCTAAGTCTGCATTCTTCCCATAAATAATCTATTATACTAACATTGTATCGTAATGTATAGCTATACTCCTTACTATTACACAGCTTTAAAAGGCTAACCAGCAGCCCTTCTGTGTTTTGTATAATTTATCACTTCCTTTTTTTTTTCTTCTGTTTGTAGGTATGCCAGCCTGTACTTCTGCTGTGCCATAGAGGATCAGGACAATGAGTTGCTGACACTGGAGACTGTCCATCGACTTGTAGAGCTGCTTGATAAATACTTTGGCAATGTCAGTAATCCCTAACACATACACAGATGTGAATGAATCCTATTTTTGGACCATAAACCTCACTTTTGAAGTAAAACCTTCCTGAGAAAAATATGTGGCTGCCATTGTTGACCTGTTCCTGAAGATGCTATTTGTTGACTTTTAACAGTTATGCACAGGGCTGCTCTTAGAAATCATGGGGCCCTATACTGCCTACCTGACAGGGCCCCGCTTCCTCCCTCCCACCCCCAGAAAAGATCAAATTATATTTTCGTTAAAAATACACTAAAATCATTATTATATGACATGTTTACTGGCCCCATAGTAATATATACAACAAAAATGCAGCGCCTAATTTAAAAGTTCAAAATGTGTTGCGTCCATAAAACTCTTCAGATGCCAACAATAAAGATGTAAATGGTAGGAATAACATAGTCCCAACACCAGCAATGCAAAGGAAAAGATAATAGCACTCATCACCGATGCGCACACAGAAGAGGCAATCCTGCTTACCAGGAATAATTGACTCTCAAGTTATAAAGAGTCAAATAGGCCATTCATATATATTGAAATCTCTGCTGTGAGACCACTCCACCTCCTCCCCATCATAAGAGCTGTCAGAGAACTCGCATCACCAGCATGGATGTTGCACCTATAATGGCCATTATTCTCAGAAAATGCAAGACAGCGCAATTGTGTGATACAGTTTAAAAATGCTGCTTTATTAAAAAAAAACTCTATGCACTTAACATTTACACTGTTGAATCGAACATACCTGTAATAAAATGACCACAGTCTGGGAATGTGCTTGCGTGGTTGGGTAATGCCTTACATGTTTCGTCATCCGCTGACGTCTTCAGAGGCGTGGCAACCACCTACAAGCACAAGTGATATACAGCTCCGACCGGAAATGACCCGCCTGAACCTCTATCTCACTATACTGTACTTCACTGTGCATGTCACAGAGCATAAGTAAGAATTCATATCGCAAAACAATGACTAGAAATAGGTAATTTCATGGCAAACACAGACAATAGCCATGTCGCGCCCCCTTGCCCCCCCTTCTCCACTGTCCATCATGAAACATCCCATTGTGTGCCCTCAGCGGCTGCCAGCAGGAGAGAAGGGAAGCCAGCCAAGCTTTGGGGAAAAGGGGGGCTCAAAAAGCAGAGGGATGGGGGCGCGAATGCTAGAACTGATCCCCCTGCAGCACAGCCGGAGGGAGGGAGGGAAGAGAAGCCGGAAGCACTGCAGGGTAAGGCAGAAGAGGATCGATGTCTGCAGTAAGGTAGTACAGCTGGCCCTCCTGTTCAGCAGGTACCTGGGCCTCCTTTTGAACTGATGGGGCCTGGGCCCTGTACAGAAAGGCTGGCTGTACAGCCTTATCAGTGGCCCTGGTCATGCAGATCAGGAGAGGCCTTATCTGCATTCTGGCTCACAGCCAAGCATCTGGTAATTGTGAAGTCATCAATGGCAGTCTTCATGTTCGTGTCATGATAGGTTTCTTAAGTTTAACTGTGGAAACACATTATTTTTACAGTTTGATAAGACCCTCTTGTCTCCATGATATTGTGTTTGAAACAATTACCATACCCCAGAATGTCTTTGCGGGAGGACATACACAGATTAAACAAAACCTTTTTTATGAATTAAAGTGAAAGATGTTGAGATATCTGAATACAGACTATGGCAAATATGTATTTTTTTTCTTTTATCTTGGAAGACTAATAATGTAGAAACAAGGTAAAATTTAAACTTCTAGAGCAAATTTTGTCTTTGCCAACTCTGCTTTAAATATATTGGGAGTTATCGCGTTCCCTCCCCTCTATTAAGGAGGGTTAGACCAGTGTTTCTCAACTCCAGTCCTCAAGGCGCCTCAACAGGTCATGTTTTCAGGATTTCCCTCAGATGATATGGCTGTGGTAATTACTAAGGCAGTGAAACTGATCAAATCACCTGTGCAAAATAACGGAAAGCATGAAAACATGACCTGTTGGGGCACCTTGAGGACGAGTTGAGAAACACTGGGTTAGACACTCACAATCCCCCCACCCCCCCTTTTTTTTTTTTTTTTTAAGGTAAATCAAACATAATTTACCTTATCTTTTATAAACAGATTTTTGGTAAAAGGTTTTAATATGAGTCCTGGTCAAAAAGGTACAGTTGGAGGCTAGTGGTTTAGTGAGGGGAGCAATAATTTTGTAAATTTTGCAGTCATCTGTATATCCACTAATCCCTTGGGAGAAAGCTGCCCAATATTTGCTGTTTAATTTTGCCAAGATGACAACTTAGATCGGTGGCAGCACTGGAAAGATGCACAAAATTCTGTGTAAAAAAATGAGTGTAATTTTTATTGTGTTATGGTAAACGTTCTTGCAGCATAGATGTCTATTTGATAGGGCTTGTAGATACCACATGATAAAGTCCATATGTAAGTCAAGCTGACCAATAACTGAGTGATCAGCAGTCATGTGGTATGGGACTGCTGCAGCATCACACTGAATGCTGCAGCATAGAGGCGAGTATAGATGTTTGGGTTTTTTAATATGCCTCAAACTTCTACTTTAGTTTTACAGTGCTCATGTGCTGAGCTACAATATAATGTATAAATTATGTGAATACTACAGCCATTTTATATCTTCTAGGTCTGTGAGCTGGACATTATATTTAATTTTGAGAAAGCCTATTTTATTTTGGATGAGTTTCTGATGGGTGGAGAAATTCAGGAGACCTCCAAAGAGCAGGTGGTGAGAGCCATTGAGGATGCAGACATGTTACAAGAGGTAACCATAATTCTTTTTGTTTAATTATGATCATTTAAGCCACCTTACCCTTCCAGTTCAGGGATAAGCAATTAGCGGACCTCCAGCTGTTGCAAAACTACAAGTCCCATCAGGCCTCTGCCTCTGGGTGTCATGCTTGTGGCTGTCAGTCTTGCTATGCCTCATGGGATTTGTAGTTCTGCAACATCTGGAGGTCCGCTAATTGCATATCCCTGATCTAGTTGGTAGTTGCTGATTCTTGCACAGTTAACCCACAGTACATTTTTCTTTGTCAATACAAGGAAACTCTCTGCAAAATTGTTCCTTTTCCATGCTTTTCATTCTGGATTTTTGTGATTTTTTAACATGCTTTATGCATTTATTTGTCAAGCATTACTCATACCTGCTGTCAATTTAGTCATCTTTCAGATTTGCTGGATTTCAGGGTTTGTGTTCTGATGTGGCCAGAAGGAATCCCTCAGGACATATCCTGCTTAGGGACCAGAAAAATCCTTGATGGCCAATAACTAACAAAATCCCAAAGGTGGCTGAAGGACAAAGTGCTTAGGTTATAAGGTGCTATAGCCAGCTTTATATATTGGCACCAATGCAAGTGCAAGGGCCAAGACATCCAGCCCTAGTGCACTGAAAGTCCATGACCTAGTTCTGATCGACCTAGAACTAGCCAGCCATGGAATGGAAGGGAGACAATGAACTTAGCCCTATGGTTATGGAAAAAAAGACTAGTCCCTTAGCAGACCATAGGGCAGGTTTTTCTTACTAAGCTGTATTTTATTTCATTGCTGAGATCTGGAGAAAATAACCTCTCCCAGCCCACAAAGACAGTAATATCTTTAGAAGTGAAAATCAAAATCCTTGGCAGGTTTGCCTTTAGTCCCAAGGGTCCAAGTTGTGGCTAGATAGGGTTATCAAGGCTTTTGTCCATTAGGATTCTTGAGTATTAAGAAACCAAGCCTTGGTTGGCAAGGGGCATTAATTGGCCCCAACTCTCAGGAGCTGACTCCCAAAATGAACACGGCATTTCAAGCAACAGTCAAGGGACTAGGTCACAAGCCCTGGCCAGTTGAGCAATGATTTGTTTTACAGATTGATACTGTAAACCCCATGGACAACTCTTCTTAGTAGTAAATTAGAAGCTTTTATCTCGGGTTATGACACCTCCATGAAATTTTAACCTGGAAAAGGTGTGCACTTAAAACAACAGTTGGAAAATAATAACTTCTGGCACTGTCCCGAAGGGGAAATTCGATAACATGAAAAACTTTTGGATGACCTTCATTGTTTTGCATGCTAGAAGAACTTCAGTGTAACATATATATATAACACAGAGTTTGTGTAAACTGTTGTAATTTATTTTTGCAGACAATGGAAGAATACATGAACAAACCAACTTTTTAATCTGGAAAATGGATTCTCTATCTTCTGTAACAAGAGCTGAGTATTTGCCGAGGGGTTTGTTTGGACAACTAAGGTTGTAGTCAGCCGCAGTGCTCTCGATGAAGACATGGCACCGCTGGGCGGGCCATCTGCCAACAAGGGAACGTGGAATCATGTGGGACATGATAACCAGGACTACCTTAGGGAATCCTTTGCTGCAGCATGAACCTAAGCACACCCTATACACAGGGAATACATGTATGCAAAGGAAATCTTGCTTTTTAAAATCACAAATAAAATATTTTTATATGTATATTTTGGGCTCTTGTAATATCAAGAATAGCCACATTTAACAAAATGCCAATCACATGCCAACAGTAGTATAAAGCAGATTTTAATGCCAGTTGCCATTATTTTCTATTCTATATAAATAGTTTTCTTTAACGGTGTGGATTTGCTGAAATGTTTTCCAAACTGGAAGTTTTTTTATTTTAAAATACATATTTATATACATAACTTTTTATATAAAAATAGTAGTGTCTTTTTATAGTGCTGGCACAGTGGAAACCTAATCAATTACGCACATAATCAACACCAAATGTCTATTTTCAGCAAACCTTTTTACCTTTTTTTTTTTTTTTTAATTTTTTTTTTTTTATAACATTTGCTCTCTATCTGGTTTAAACCATTATGATGCACCCACTACACTTATTAATCCAGTTTTATGTTTTGTAATTCTTTACTTAGGACATATACAATATGTGCATATACAAAACAGACTCCATTCCAGTAATACAGAACACCATTAAACCCATACAAAAGACAAAGTTGCATAATAGAGAGAGACATGGCCACCAGTTTTGATGTATACTCCTAATCTAGCTCAGTTTACAGGTCATCTACATCAATTTAGATATATCAGAAATCGTTGAGTACAACTCTGATATAAATTTCAGTCTTGGAACGCTCCATCTTCTCCCACCCCAACGAGACCTGCCATAGACAAAAATATTCATGTGTTGTCTGGGCATTATAATCCTAGACAGTTGAGCTCAGAGATGTAACATCTATGCAGGCCATAGATTATGCAATTTTCTTTCCTTACACCTTCCATCGCTAGATTCCCTGATTAACACAGTCAGTGTTGATGGGTAAATCCCTCCCACAGCGCTATTGTATTCTTCCAGGGGGGAGCGTGCCCCATACATGGATTGAAATTCAACCAGTCCCTATTGAACCAGATGAATTTCGATCCATGTATGGCCGGCTTTAGTATTGATAGGAGCAGGTGAAATGCATCCATGGGAGTGTACAAAGATTCGTTAGAATAGGCGTTAAGGGGGGAGAAAGCATTTTTAAGACTAGTTGGGTATATCTGTGCAGTTGGGGAGAGGAGAGAGCATTTGTGAACAGTGGGCAATGGCTGGGAGCAGTGACATCACCCATAGGCCCCTATGGCCCATCCGTTGCCAGCGCTCCTCTCCATTTCAGCAGTCTTTGGCTGACACAGGAGATCCAGAGTATGTGATGGGCCCCAGAGCAGGCTGAAAATATTCAAATATACAGATCTTTCTTAAACAGGTTAGTCAGCAGAGGTGTTAGAATCTGGGAAGGAACATTTTTAGGATTAGTTCGGTATCCCACAAATCTCCTTTGAAAGTAATTTTTGAAATGACATTTTAACTTGCATTTCTACATTTTTGTTTTTATATAGTCTTGTCTTTGTTCCAGTCTAATTTTTTTCCTATTTTAAAGATTTGCATAGGGTAGGGAGTACTTAGAATGCTCCTGTCAGTTTTTTTTTTTTTTTTTTTGCTGTCCATGACTATAGAGATTTTCCTACCTTTTGTGTCACTGTTACGCCAGGATGAGAATTAAAGTGTTACTAAATCCACAACAGTAAAATCTGTCTCTATATTTAGAATAGCATGCTTGCTATACTCACTGTGTAACTTAAGGGGTTAATCATCTGTATTGTTTAAAAAGGCTGTTTGATCTTGTATGGCCAGATACTTCCGGCTTACCCTGTCTACTATATTAGACTATACTACATACAGGCAGTGTGGAAACATTGCACATGCTCTGTTTGATCTTCCTGTTTCATATGGACACAGACTACAGTGCATTTCTAGAGGCAATGATTGTTTATTTGTGAACGGAGCATGTCATTGGCAAAGCACCAATCAGCTCTGGTCGGATTGTGGGTGAAGGGTCCCTGATGCAAAGGAAGTTTCATCATCAGAGTGAAATCTCCTCCCACATGAACACTGGGGAAGCCCTGGCTACTTACTGTTTATCACCTGACTGCAATATACAGATGAAAAAAAGGTATATGCAAGCAGTATTTTGATATAAAAGGAAGATTTAGAAGCTGTGTGCACTGTGGGGAGGCGGATGAATTGTTTTTATATTGCTGGGTTTAGTAACTTGTTAAGGATGTCACTGGGAAAGTAAGACATGGACAGTATAACAAAAAAAAGTCGTAAGTTCTTTTTCTTACCAGCTCTACAAAGAAAGTTTTCGTTGCAGTCTCAGCCCCACTGGAGAGACCAGAAGTAAATGCAAATCTCACTTGTGACAACATAGAGAGCAATCTGCCAGAGGTGATAACCCATCCCTACTTTATACAAAAGGGAAACAAAGGTTCAGCTTATTTGAGCTTTAAACTACCCAAAAATGTTCTTATATAATTATGTCTATCTGTGAGATACCCTATATTACCAAAAGTTTTGTGACACCGGCCTTTACATGCACATGAACTTTAATGGCATCCCAGTCTTTGTAGGGTTCAATATTGAGTTGGCCCACCCTTTGCAGCTATAACAGCTTCAACTCTTCAGGGAAGGCTGTCCACAAGGTTTAGGAGTGTCTATAGGAATGTTTGACCATTCTTCCAGAAGCACATTTGGGAGGTCAGGCACTGATGTGGACGGGAAAGCCTGGCTCAGTCTGCTCTAATTCACCCCAAAGGTCTTCTATCGGGTTGAGGTCAGGACTCTGTGCAGGCCAGTCAAGTTCCTTCACCCCATACTCGCTCATCCATGTCTTTATGGACCTTGATTTGTGCACTATTAAATTTGCTGCCCCCTCAAAATAACTCAACACACAGCCATTAATGTCTAAACTGCTGACAACAAAACGAGTGCATCCCTAAGTGAAAATGTCCAAATTGGGCCCAGAGTGTCAATATTTTGTGTGGCCACCATTATTTTCCAGCACTGCCTTAACCCTCTTGGGCATGGAGTTCACCAGAACACAGGTTCCACTCCTCCATGACGACATCACGGAGCCGGTGGATGTTAGAGACCTTGCGCTCCTCCACCTACCATTTGAGGAAGCCCCACAGATGCTTAATATGGTTTAGGTCTGGAGACATGCTTGGCCAGTCCATCACCTTTACCCTCAGCTTATTTAGCAAGGCAGTGGTCACCTTGGAGGTGTGTTTGGGGTCGTTCTCATGTTGGAATACTGCCCTGCGGCCCAGTCTCTAAAGGGAGGGGATCATGCTCTGCTTCGTTATGTCACAGTACATGTTGGCATTCATGGTTCCCTCAATGAACTGTAGCTCCCCAGTTCCAGTAGCACTCGTGCAGCCCCAGACCATGACACTCCCACCACCATGCTTGACTGTAGGCAAGTCACACTTGTCTTTGTACCACACACTCTTGACACCATCTGAACCACATACGTTTATCTTGGTCTCATCAGACCACAGGACATGGTTCCAGTAATCCATGGCCTTAGTCTGCTTGTCTTCAGCAAACTGTTTGCAGGCTTTCTTGTGCATCATCTTTATAAGAGGCTTCCTTCTGGGACGACAGCCATGCAGTCCAATTTGATGCAGTGTGCGGCATATGGTCTGAGCACTGACAGGCTGACCCCCCACCCCTTCAACCTCTGCAACAATGCTGGCAGCACTCATCTATTTCCCAAGGACAACCTCTGGATATGATGCTGAGCATGTGCACTCAACGTCTTTGGTCGACCTTGGCGAGGTCTGTTCTGAGTGGAATCTGTCCTGTTAAACCGCTGTATGGTCTTGGCCACCATGCTGCAACTCAGTTTCAGGGTCTTGGCAATCTTCTTATAGCCTAGGCCATCTTTATGTAAAACAACAATTCTTTTTTTCAGATCCTCAGAGTTTTTTGCGATGAGGTGCCATGTTGTCCTTCCAAAGACCAGTATGATAGAGTGAGAGCAATATCACCAAATTTAACACACCTGCAACCCATTCACACCTGAGACCTTGTAACACTAACAAGTTACATGACACTGGGAGGGAAAATGGCTAATTGGGCCCAATTTTGGCATTTTCACTTAGGGGTGTATTCACTTTTGTTGCCAGCGGTTTAGTCATTAATGGCTGTGTGTTGAGTTATTTTGAGGGGACAGCAAATTTACACTGTTATACAAGCTGTGCACTCACTACTTTACATTGTAGCAAAGTGTCATTTCTTCAGTGTTGTCACATGAAAAGATATAATAAAATATTTACAAAAATGTGAGGGGTGTACTCACTTTTGTGAGATACTGTATGTTAAAAATGATATGCAGTACTAAGTTAAACTGTGTTAAAACTACTAAACACATTAGTACTCTTAAAGTGTTTGTTACCACAACATTTTATACTGTTCTCTTTGTATTGCTTCCTTTACGTGTAATCCCTGGTGTTCCTGCCAGTCCGTTTGCTTTCCTATTAAAACTGACCACACTAAGCATGAGCACACACCGTGGTTAGTTCTTTAGCTGTGCTGGGAACTCTGTGTGTCCTCCAATGATCAGACTTGTCCTGACACCCAGCTCTCGTGCAGCTGAGAATAGAGGGAATGTGGTCACTTAAAAAAAGAGGGAAAAAAAAGGTATTTATAATGTTTTTTTTTAAATACCTATACAAAAATGTTTTGCCTTTTAATTTCTATTTCAAATGGAATGGGTTGTTATACAAGGTGATCGTTTCTAATCACTTTAAGATGGCCATAGATGGATTGAAATGCGGCCAGTTCAGCAGGGACCAGCTGAAATTCGATCCAAATATGGCCATTCCTGCTTGACATAAGTTAATCTAATGATTGATATCTGTCAAATGGGAATGTTGGAAAATATTTCCTAATCAGTGGCTGCGTCCCCTGATCAGTGTAGTCTGTATAGGTTCTAGTCTATAACATACAATGGTCTTCATCTGTTTCCCACCCTGGAGGTGTACAAGTTCTTACTCCTCCCTTCAGATCTCATCTGGGGGTCTTTGAAGGACAGCAAATCTAATTTAAACATAGGAACTCCCTTAGTGTACTTTGCAACATGGAAGCAGTGTCTTTGCTATATACAGTGCCTTCCACATTTTGTCATGTTACAAAAAAAATAAATGTATTTTATTGGGATTTTATGTGATAGACCAACACAAAGTGGCACATAATTGTGCAGTGGAAGGAAAATGATAAATGGTTTTCAATTTTTTTTACAGATAAATATGTGACAAGTGTGGGGTGCATTTGTATTCAACCCCCTTGAGTCAATATTTTGTTTGTAGAACCACCTTTCTCTGCAATTACAGCTGCAAGTCTTTTTGGGGATGTCTCTACCAGCTTTGCACATCTAGAGAGTGACATTTTTGCCCATTCTTCTTTGCAAAATAGCTCAAGCTCTGTCAGATTGGATGGAGAGCGTCTGTGAACAGAAATTTTCAAGTCTTACCACAGATTCTCAATTGGATTCAGGTCTGGACTTTGACTGGGCCATTCTAACACATAATTATACTTTGATCTAAACCATTCCATTGTTGTTCTGGCTGTATGTTTAGGGTCCTTGTCCTGCTGGAAGGTGAACCTTCACTCCACTCTCAAGTCTTCTACAGACTCTAACAGGTTTTCTTCTAAGATTATCCAGCCTGTAAGTTTAGTTGGACGGCCATGTCTTGGTAGGTGTTGCAGTCATGCCATACTCTTTCCATTTTCGGAAGATGGATTGAACAGAGATGTTCAAAGCTTGGGATATTTTTTTTTATAACATAACCCCGCTTTAAACTTCTCCACAACTTTATCCCTGACCTGTCTGGTGTGTTCCTTGCCTTTCATGATGCTATTTGTTCACTTAGGTTCTCTAACAAACCTTTGAGGGCTTCAAAGAACAACTGTATTTATACGGAGATTATATTACACACAGGTGGACTCTATTTACTAATTAGGTGACTTCTGAAGGCAATTGGTTCCACTAGGTTTTAGTTAGGGGTATCAGAGTAAAGGGGCTGAATACAAATGCACCCCACACTTTTCAGATATTTGTAAAAAAAAACATTTCTATCACATAAAATCCCAATAAAATACATTTACATTTTTGGTTGTAACATGACAATATGTGGAAAATTTCAAGGGGTATGAATACTTTTTCAAGGTACTGTATTCACACACACACACACACACACACATGCCCAGCAGGCATTTTATTAGGTAAATTCTTGTGGCTCCGATGGCAATACATAAGACATGCAAATATAGTCCCATGGTTAAATTGGTATTCAACAGAGAACAGATAATAAAATACGGAAGATGAGTGATGATGGTGTTAGATTATGTAAATGCAGAATTTTAGAAACTGCTGACCTGGGTTTTCATACTCTACATTCCCAAAAGTTAATTGTGCAAAAAAAAAATCCAGCAAGCAAGGTCAGAAGAGAATGGTCAAACTTGGTCAAGCAGCCAGGAAGCTCAAAGCTAATAACCACCAGCGGTATGAAGAAGGGCACCTCTGAACACACATGTCAAACCCTGAAGAGGATGGCTTGCATCAGCTGAAGAGTACAATGGATTCCACTTCTGTCAGCCAAGACCAGAACAATGAGGATAGGGGGTCATCAAAATTGGGAGGGCTGGAGGCTATAAAAATTTTACCTGTTCTGAAAAAAAAATCTTGATTTCTGCGAAGACTGATATATGTGTACATAGCCATTAGCTATTGA
Source organism: Glandirana rugosa (assembly GCA_018402905.1). Taxonomy (NCBI): domain Eukaryota; kingdom Metazoa; phylum Chordata; class Amphibia; order Anura; family Ranidae; genus Glandirana; species Glandirana rugosa. The sequence goes on along the minus strand of BLSH010352667.1, from coordinate 2,158,217 downwards.
TGTGAGTTTGAGTCTTCACAAAGAAAACATGGAATTTTTCCTACGGAATTATATAATTTGCCATTCATACAATCACATTTGATTACTGATGTTATTTTCATTATTGTGCAGCTTGACATAAAATATTGAACCTTTCTTACAGTGTAAATCAAATAAACATTGTTCCTGTTGCTTAGCTCTGAAGGTGTAATTATTCTACGTGTTAAAAACCTGTATTACAATGCATTTTCGGTTCCATATCCTGAAAATGGAGACGCTTAAGGAAGGTAGTAGCGCCTGGAGGGGTACTCGTCAAAAAACAAAGCTAGATGCAAGAGCTTATATGTATGTGTATTTGCATGATGTAAGTTTATCACCTTTGCTTAGAAAAAAAATCATTATTCATCAGATAAAGTAATGCATATATTTATTATGAGCTAATTTTTCTTTTTTTTTTTAAAGCATGCCTTTACTGTTTTCACCTTCAGAAACATAGGTCATGTGATCACTAATGCTTTCGCAGCGATGCACAGACCTACTGATAGATGTGTAGTGTTGGGGGCATGTACGTCAGAAAAAGAAATGACGTTGCTGCTGAGCTTCTGCGTTTTCATGACATTGGAACGCAATCAGATCCGGTGGAATAGTGTAATTTCCTTTCCCCAGCTGAGAGCAGTGTGATTTCTCATAACAGGGCAGGTGCAAAGAGGAGGGAATGATGGGCTAGAGGGGAGGTCAAGGCAGGAGGGATGGGTATGCGTCTGTGTGCTGACTATGGAAGATACAGTTGCACTGTGTTCTTGCACAGCATGCCTGTGTCTTCAGCGTGATGACACAAGACGTAAAAAGACCATGGTAGCATGGCAGCCAATCCATGCTACTGTGGTCAGTTTACTTGCAGAAGGAGCAGCACAGGCAAGATCAACCACGTAAATTAGAACATCGGCAGCCAAAAATCGAATACTGATGTGCGAAATCACATTTAAAAGGACAGGGCTTTTTTTAACCTTTACAAACCTCCCAACTGGTGTCACCTAGCACACGCCTGCCTACAACTCCCCTCTATCATTCTTTTCACCTTCTACTCCTATTTATTTACTAGCCCCACCAGTGTTTCTGCTCACCTTATCTAAGCCCCAGCTTCCCAATTCTACTCTGGGACCACTGATGCATCCCCCTCAACTCCCAACTTGTCAGCTACCATGCACGCAACTGCCCTCATGCTGCAATGCCCCAAATTCCTCTGCACCAACCCCCCTGACTTAATTGCTGAATCGAATCATACTTTTTCCCCACTTACTTGCTCCACAGTAATCTAAATGAATAAAAAATCATCCATGAATGTAGTGCCTGTGAAAGAGAGAAAAAAGGAAAGAGGGACACCCAAATCCAAGGTGCAAATGTCAATGAAGTAACATTTGCACCTTGGATTTGGGTTTCCCTCCTTCCTTTTTTTCTCTTTCACAGGCACTACATTCATGGATAATTTTTTATCCATTTAGATTACTGTGGGGCCATTTACACACCATCACCACTACATATCACAGCATGGAGAGCTTATCTGGTTCCTTTGGGGGGGGGGGGGGACTGCCATGTGCCTTGGTTGCCCATGGGTCTCTAAGGGTCCTTTCACACACACGGACCGTTCATCCATTTTTTCATCCGTTTTTTCACCTGTGGTCATCAGTTTCTCATCAGGTTTTTTTTACATCCACTACCAATGCAAAAACGGATGAAAAACTGACCGTTCGTCCGTTTACATCAATTTTTCGTCCGATCCGTTTTTTTGACGGATGAAAAATAGGACTTTCATCCATTCAAAAAAACGGAAGCGGATGAAAATGGATGCAAATGAATGATCATCAGTTGTCATCCGTTTTTCCATAGAGATGCATTGATGTCCGTTTTTCATCCAACGGATGGATGAAAAACAGACAAGCGGTTCGTGTGTGTGAAAGGGGCCTTATACCTCAGCTCCCGGGACAGATGAACTCACGGAGCCTGTGCCTCAGACTGTCCAATCTTACCTCATGTAAGTATGTATAGGTGCCTCTTGGAGGTATATTGCCATATCTGGTTTAATATTAGATCCCAGTCATACCTGTCTCTTGCAGACTTCACATATACATTCACCCCTGAGGAAGTAATGACTATTTTCACGAAACGTGTCAGATATTAAGGATGTAATTACTTTGTTCTATGCAAGGATATTTTAACTATTGACCAACCATGTTCATCCTACGATTTTTACTTTTTTCCCATTCACCATGTGTTTCATGATGTTGCATGTGCTGTTTTAATACGTGTGTGTGTATATACATGAAATTAAAAATGTTATTTGTGTGTGTGTGTGTATATATATATATATATATATATAGAATCAATACTGTTTATGCTTGTATTAACATCCTATATCAATATATTTGTTCATGTTAATAAATTTGTTTATACTTTTTACACAAACTACTCTTGTTACTGCCTCATTGAAAGTCCCAAACCCTCTGCTTTATTTACCAGATTGGGGATGGAGGGGCATATCCCTTATGCGCCTCATTTAAGGTCCCAAAACTTTTTCCTTCATAAACTTTATTCAAGTTGTTTCACTACCCAGAGCCTGCACCTCAGAACCCTATGCACACGCAACTTCCTTGCCCCTTTAATCCCTCTATTAGGCTGCTCCCACACTTGACATCCAGCTCCATCCCATCTGCTCCTCAGCCTTTGTCCCTGCTGCTTTACAAACCACCCCTCCAGATAGTTTTTGCTTCTGTGTTCCTCTTTAATTCCTGCCTGACCAATTTCGCATCGTCCCTTAAGCCAGCTCTTCTCTCTACCCCCAAACTGCCTGCACCCCACACCCCCCCTGCCATCCAGCTCCCTTGCCCCTTTTTGAATGCTACACCCATTTGAATCTAAATTTCTGCTACATATTTATCACTTGCTAGTCCTCAGATTTGCACCCTCAGAGCTACTTGTGGTGATGTCCAAAATGCAGGGACCTTATTGTGTACTTTTGAGGCAGCCTATCTAACCTTAACCATCTGCTGCCCAGGCCAATTCTTATATTTCTTACATACATGTAAAAATCAGCACGTTTTTGCTAAAAAAAATTCTCAACTTCCAATTCTACTCCGGAACAACTGATGCATTTCCCTTAACTCCCAACAGTCCAACCAGATGGTGGGGATAAATGGGGAGTACTTGGAATGGTCTGGTGTAGAAAGTGGGGTTCCCCAGGTTCTGTCCTGGAACCAATTATATTTAATTGATTCATAAACGATCTGGAGAATGGGGTTAACAGCTCAATATTTGCGGATGATAACAAGCTAAGCAGGGCAATAATTTCTCCAAAGGATATGGAAACCTTGCAAGAAGATCTAAACAAATTAATGGGGTGGGCAGATAACTGGCAAATTAGGTTTAACGTAGAAAAATGTAAAATAATGCATTTAGGTACCAAAAATATGAACACAAACTCAGGGATTAACTCCAGGGATAAATCAATAATTCTCCCACTCTACAAGACTCTGGTGAGGCCACACATGTAGTATGCCATCCAGTTTTGGGCACCAGTCCTCAGAAAGGATGTCCTGGAACTGGAAAGGGTTCAGAGAAGGGCAACAAAGCTAATTAAGGGTTTGGAGGACCTTAGTTATGAGGAAAGATTACAAGCACTGAACGTATTCTCTCTGGAGAAGAGACGCTTGAGTGGGGATATGATTTCAATGTACAAATACTGTACTGGTGACCCCACAATAGGGGCAAAACTATTCCGTGCAAGGGAGTACACAAAGACATTCACTAAAACTAGAAGAAAGGCGGTTTAACCTTAAACTGGGTAGAGGGTTCTTTAGAGTAAGAGCAGTGAGTATGTGGAATTCTCTTCCACAAACAGTGGTTTCAGTTGAGAGCATAGACAGTTTCAAAAAACGATTAGATGGGCACCTCAGGGGACCACAATATGGAGGGATACACAATGTAATACTGACATAAAAGCACACACGTAGTTTGGACTTTTTCAACCTTACTAACTGTGTAACTGGAGTCTGGACTGGAGGAGTGGCTGGTGAACAAAAGAAGCAGTATTGGGATGTGAAATACAGGTATATTCTGTGGAGGGGGGTGGTGAAAATGAATGGTAGGTAACACCCACATAAGGTAATTTGGTTACATTCTACACCCACCTGTAACCCAATGTACCCGTTAACACTAAAACCCCCCACCCCCTTTATTGCTTGGATTCTCTCTTGACTTTGAGCACACAAGGACTCTTTTTGGACTATTATTTTATTACAAATATATTGCATGAAGTGTTTGTTTACTATGCACATGATATTTTCAGCACTCAGCACTTTTTTGGTATCTATAGGGACTTTTTCTGGACTATAATCTCATTGCATGAAGTATGTGTAAATTATGTACCTTTAGCACTCAGCACTTTTTTGGCATTTATAGGGAGTCTATCCCATACTATATATCAGGGTTTCTCAACCAGGGTTCAGTGGAACCCTAGGGTTCCTCCTGAGGTTGCTAGGGGTTCCTTGAGCAATGGTCAGTTTCTACCTCTCAGATAAATTCCCAATGACATAATTGATCTTTTTAGCTATCTGTAAGGGGGTAATTCTTCCCAGTGACCACAAGTGTAAGGAGCATTCTTCCCATTGACCATAACACTAATTTATCATGAGTTGTAGATTTTTAATTTTTAGCAGGGGTTCCCCGAGGCCGGAGAATTATTTAAAGGGTTCCTCAGTGTTGAAAAGGTTTAGAAAGGCTGGTATATATCATCAATTGATATATTTTATTTATTTTTAGGTAGTCACGTTCACTTATTATTTTAACATCTTATTACGTTTCATTTTACTTATCAACTGTTAGCGCATCCACACTACTATCTTAATTTACTTGTGTGACACACAATCAGTGGAAGCAGCAACCAGGCATTTCACACCATAGCAGCGCATACCACTTTTCTTTTCTATATATCTCTCTTGACTTTGCTTTCCTCTTAATCCTCTTTACTCCCTATCCCACTAATTCTGCCTCACCCAGCCCCGCTATATTACCATGCTCCCCCCAACTGCCTGCTCCTCCCCCCAGCACCCCCAACATTCAGCTTAATCCTCCTATCTGGATGCTGCTGTTCTGCTTCCTTCACTCAGCAGATCCATTTTACCATGCTTCACATGCCAACGCAACCCCCTTTGTCTAAACCACCCTTGCCTGCACTGACCCCCCTTATGGTTGGACTGCACTGGGTTCCCTATTTAAGCCTGCATACCTGCTCTCTTCTTCATTCCCTTTACTCCCTGCCCTATTATATAGAATTGGCCTGGGCAGCAGGTTGTTAAGATTAGATAGGCTGCCTCATAAGTTTATGATAAGGCCCCTGCATTTTGGACATCACCACGCTGTTTCTTTAAAAAAAAAAAAATAATGAACTTTATTGATATCACAAGGGATCACCTCTTGTAATAGCATGGGCCATGCCTGATCCTCTTTATGGAGAAACCTGGGGTCTATTAAAATCGGTTGAATCTCAATGCCTACTACATATTTATCACCCGACGGTACTGGGATTTGAACTCATGACCTCACATTTGTGAGCCCGGTAATTATGATGGAAGATATGGGTGAGGAGAGCTACTCCTGCAGAAACCATAAAAAGATGTTCATGCAAACACAAAGAATAGAGAAGATTTTGGTGCCTAGAAACCTGTTGCTTAGCAATCTCATCAAGGTCTTAAATCATCAGTGTGTAGCAGACAGGAATGGACTTTAAGCTTACTAAGACTGTACTGAGCGACTAGTAGAAATGTATTCATTTTATCTATCTATCTATCAGTTCATGAAGTCCCTCTTAAAGAAATTTAGGGTATCATAAACTATAGATTGTATCTTTTGAACAAAACGGCATTTGCTTTTCACAGTATGGAGATGATTTACAAAAACACTAGGCAGTATTCAGGCTTCAGTCTAAAACAGTGAATATGATGGATGGACACTAGAGCCTTCAGAAGGTACATGCACATCTCCCTTCCCAAAAAAATTTAGCAAATTCAAAAAATAAGGTGGAGCTAATTTCAGCCAGTTTCTGATGAACCATTTTAAATTCAAACTGTGGATGGTCCTGTTGGCACACTTCCCACCTACATCCTTTGCTTTGAAAACCTAAGGAGCCAGTTGGAAAATTGCCCGCTGTACTGCAGCCAGTTAGAAGCAGTCACTGTTCACATATTCTGACAGCCAGGGGTGATGATGATCAGAACACAATAATTAGCAGTAGAAATTCCTCCATCCAAATTGGTGTGGATGGAGGAATCAAAAGGTTTCTCTCTTTCAGCCAGCAGGGCTGAACAACAGAAGACTTACAGTCTATGGCTTTGCTCATTTTAGGACAGTGGGTAGAACCATGCATGCTACTATGGGAAAACTATGCATCTAGGATCATTGGCTTATAAAAATACACACCAATATATACTGTACATTAATTCCAAACTGCACACAGGTGGCCCAAGCTTGTTGGACATTATCATTGTATCAAACCATGGCTTTTAAGGAATAGGGCTTGTGAACCAAAGAGAAAATATAGCCAGACAAGCATAGATGAAGTGGAGTCCTAGGGACTAAAAAGCTGCCACGGAACCAGTACAAGCTCAACAAAGCCTTCTATATGTCTTTTTTTAATAATGGATCTGTAATATTGGGCTTCATCTGTGCTGTAAACCCGTGACTCTTGATGCACAGATGGACTGGGGGCAAAATGAAAGTATTTACATGACTTCACTCACTATACCCTTATGTAGCACCCTCCTAGCTAGAAGTATAGTTTTTGGGTCTTTCTGCTTACCAGGAAAGTTGTCAGGTAAATTTAGATGCTCTCTGCCTACCAGGGAGCAGGGTTCATTGATAGGGTCTGCTCATGGTGTTCAGGTGCTGGTCATGTTGTCTGAATGATTCCCACTGGTCTACTAGGGGGGCATGTTGGACCGTGGGAGAAAACCTGATAAATGAGAGCACAAGCATATTTACAGCACTGGCCATTGGCAGAGGAAAGTGCCTCAGTTCATGCTGGGTGACTGTATATATGCCAAGGGCACATGTACTCTGGGTCTTTGGTTGGAGAGTGGGGTCCCGGAGGGAGGGGGTGGCTGCCTCTCCTCTGTAGAAACTGCCATGGGGCCTTAGGTGTGTGACCTGAGGGCCTGAATCTGAGTATAGCTGTAACCCAGATGTCCTACAGAGCAGACTGGAAGGGAGAAATGCCAGGGAGGATCTGTTTTGGCCTACAGTGAGTACAGATCTGTTTCATGGGGCCTGTCCTGTGAGGGCCCACCCTTCAGCTAGTAGAGTCAGTGGATGGGTATCAGTCAAAGGGGATGCTAGTGAGTGTCCTGAAGATAAATGGTTTCACCAAGTCTGCTGCCAGACCAAGCAAAGGACTTATTTTTCCCATACAAGTGTTGTATGGCATAACAGCCAGTCTGTTACCATATCTAACCCATGAGGCTGAGTGAGAGCTGTCCTCAATTGTAATTAGTTCCAGTTGGAGTATCCCACTATTCCCTTCTCCTATCCATGTACCAACAATTAATACAAAGAAGCCAAACCCCTGGATTGATTATTGGAAACAAGCGGATGAGAGTACGGTCGGTTGTGTGAAAACCCTTAAGCCTCGTACACACGCGCCAATAGTTGGACAACTAAACATCCAAATTTTGTCCAAATTGTCTGTTGGCGGTTTTGTCTAGCGTACTGATTGTAGTCAAGTAATCGGCCAAAAAAGCCAAAAGTAGTGACGTGTTACGAGCGTATAACGAGGAAGTTCAGGTGAATGTGATTTGTGAATGAGGAACACAGGGTTACACGACTGAACACTTCCGAGCATGCGTGTTTGCACTTCCAACTTTTTGTTGGCCCAACTTCTGTACACACGAGCCAACATTTGGCCAACACCTTGTTGGCCAACAAAAGTTTTCTAGTCTTGTCAGCCAACTTCTGTTAGACAATAATTGGAAATCGGCTGTCGAATCATGCGTACTAACAGTCACATAATCGGCCAACAGGCTGTTGGACGACCGTTGTTGCCCGATAATCTTACCGCATGCAGGGGCCTTAGGATGCCTTTCATACTGGGTTGCCTGTACAGCGCCCTCCCCATTCTCCCCAGTGTGAAAGGTGAAAGCCTGAGTGCTTTCACACTGGGGCGGTGTGCTTGCAGTAGGAGTAGAAAAGTCCTGCAAGCAGCATATTTGGGGCGGTGCTGAGCGGTGTATACACCACTCCTCCACCGCCCCCTCCATTGTAATTAATGGATGCCGCTCTTGAAGCGGCTGTACACCGCCTCGGAAGCGCTGAGAGGTGGCGATTTTAACCCCTTGTTAACCCCTTCTAGCGCCGCTATAATAGTGGTAAATGTGCTGCTAATTAGCGGTGCTTTACCGCTACCGCCTCTCCCCGCCCCAGTGTGAAAGTGCTCTTAGTAATTGGCTGCAAGATAAGAAGGGGGAAAGCCCAGGAGCGTCTACACACAGCAATCCCTACTGGGGCAGTGCTACACTTATTTTTAGAATTTTTGAAGTAAGTGAGACATGTAGGTACCTTCTTTTGTAAGAAGGTGCAACAGCACTTCACACTGGTTTAGTGGCCTAATGGCTCCTTTAATCAACTATGCCATAACCTTCTAGTTATACAGTTATTGTATCATTAAAAATGATTGAAAACGTGATACTAGTGATAGCAACAAACATTTATACACAATGGGTGACATTGCTGCTATCTACCTATCAACTGTAATTAAAAGATATGAAATTATTTTTCTCTGGGGACATGCCAATACTAGCCAAATTAATGATTAATTAGAATATCTTTTAGGCACAGTACACTGTATGTTGCATGTGCATAGAGGTAATTTAAAAGAATCATGGAGCTTATATGAAAATATGGAGACCACCACTGCTATCTTCTTTTAATTGCCTGCCTATTATGCTCATCCTAGGCTTCAATACTTTCTGAGTTGCTAAGTCTCCAAAAAGAGATGTTAATGTATGTATTAAAAGCTGGAAAACAGAACTTGTTTACCTTGGTGAATAAGGCTTTTAAACATACAGTATGTTAACATTTTAATAAATCTTAAACATATCTTAAGAGCAGATCTGTAATAAAGTTAGTTCATATATCCTATGGAAAATATAAAATTATTCACATGTGTCTTCTTGATGATCCTTTTTCTATTAGAAACAAGCGTGCGTAGAATTGTAATTGATTGAACCACAGATATGTATAAATCACAGATGATGGATGCAGTAATGACAGTGCCCATGCTTATCAATAGAATGGCCTTGAAATAAGGAGAGAGGAGCACTTTGTGCAGGTTTGATGTTGCCATGGTACTTACGGGGCACATGTCTGCCTTTGAAAGAGAAGAACATTTTGCAGAACAATAAGCAAATCTAACAAAGACACAGTTCTGCATACACAAGTTTTACTTTTGCAATGTATGTTTCAATATAGTAATGAAGAATTATTTCATCATATTGACTAATTGAAGATTTAACTGTAAACTGATTTGCACTGTATAGCCAGCAGTAAGAGGAAAAGGTGATAAATAAACGGGAAAAAAGGAAAATGCATTACTTTTGGACTCTTTCATTCAATAAATGTTTATTAATTTGAAGAAAAAGAGTAATACAGACCTGCGGTAGAATCAATTGACAGTTGAGTACAACGTAACCAAAACCAGTACATTCGGTTACAAAGTGATCATCAGAATACAGCTATGTCATGGTTACAGGATGACAAATTCATCCTAGCCCATGGTAAGTGCGAACAGTACAGAAATCATACTAAGCTATGGGAGTAACATAAGCTTGGATACTCAGTGGGGTTGCATGATAGAGGACACCACATGGAAAAATCTGAGACTGGAGAGTCCAATGTCCAACAAGCTACAAGAGAAGAACTACAGGAAAGAAGCTGAGCAAAAAACGTAAGAGAAAAAGAAAGCAAGGGAGGGTGAAGAGGAAAAAAAGTTGGGGGGACTTTTTGGACACGTTAATAGTTTCAGCTGTGTGCAGGACCGGCCCAAGACATTGTGTTATGTGGGTCCAAGAATGAAATGCTGCCCCCCCCACCCCCCTCCAAAAAAAATCACGCCCATAAAAAGGCCCCCACATCCATTATTTTATATCATGATAGTTGAAACTAAATGTATCAGTATATTCAGATTTACAAGCAACAGCACCTTGTCTATATACAAAATTATGCAACATACCACCATGTTACCGCTGCCTCATCTTGGCACCCTAGGACATCCATGGGTTCAGTGTGTGTCAGCACGGTGGGTCCCCCCATCCCTCAGGGCCGTGTGCAGTGAACACGTTGCACCAATGGATTATATGCCACTGGATAGGGCAGGCTAGGGCAGTATATGGACAGGCTAGTGTCCATCAGTGCCACCTCATCAGTGCCCACAAGTGCAGCATATCAGTGTCCATCAGTGCCATCTCATCAGTGCCCACCAGTGCAGCCTCATCAGTGTCCATCAGTGCCACCTCATCAGTTCCCACCAGTGCAGTCTATCAGTACCCACCAGTGCAGTCTATCAGTGCCACCACATCAGTGCAGCTTATCAGTGTCCACCAGTGCAGCCTCTCAGTGCTCACCAGTGTCCATTAGTGCCACCTTATCAGTGCCCACCAGTGCAGCCTATCAGTGACCACCAGCGCCACCTCATCAGTGCCCACCAGTGCAACCTATCAGTGCCCATCAGTGTCACCTCATCAGTGTCTACCAGTGCCCGTCAGTGCCACCTCATCAGTGCCCACCAGTGCAGCCTATCAGTGCCCATCAGTGCCACCTCATCAGTGCCCACCAGTGCAACCTATCAGTGCCCATCAGTGTCACCTCATCAGTGTCTACCAGTGCCCGTCAGTGCCACCTCATCAGTGACCACCAGTGCAGCCTATCAGTGTCCACCAGTGTCACCTCATCAGTACAGCCTATAAGTGCAGTGGCCATCAGTGCCCATAAGTGCAGCCTATCAGTGCCACCTTAATGCCCACCATTGCAGCCTATCAGTGTCCATCAGTGCCCACCTATGCAGCCTATCAGTGTCCATCAATGCCACCTTATTAGTGCCCACCAGTGCAGACTACCAGTGCCACCTCATCAGTGCCACCTCATCAGTGCCCACCAGTGCAGCCTATCAGTGTCCATCAGTGCCACCTCATCAGTGCTCACCAGTGCAGCCTATCAGTGTCCATCAATGCCACCTCATCAGTGCCCATCGGTGCAGCCTATCAGTGTCCATCAGTGCCCACCAGTGCAGCCTATCAGTGTCCCATAATTGTCCACCAGTGCAGCCTATCAGTGTACATCAGTGCCACTTCATTAGTGCCCACCAGTGCAGCCTATCAGTGTCCATCACTACCAGCTCATTAGTGCCCACCAGTGCAGCCTATTAGTGTCCATCATTGCCCACCAGTGCAGCCTATCAGTGTCCATCGGTGTCTCCTCATCAGTGCCCATCAGTGCAGCCTAACAGCGTCCTTCAGTGTCACCTCATAAGTGCCCACCAGTGCAGTCTATCAGTATCTATCAGTGCCCACCAGTGCAGCCTATCAGTGTCTATCAGTGCCACCTCATTAGTGCCCAGCAGTGCAGCCTATCAGTGTCCATCAGTGCCCATCAGTACAGCATATCAGTGTTCATCAGTGCTATCTCATGAGTGCACATCAGTGCCACCTCATTAGTGCTGGCTATCAGTGTCCATCAGTGCAGCCTATCAGTGCCACCTCAGTGCCCACCAGTGCAGGCTATTAGTGTCCATCAGTGCCACCTCATCAGTGCCCACCAGTTCAGCCTATCAGTGTCCATCAGTGCCACCTCATCAGTGCCCACCAGTGCAGCTTATCAGTGTCCATCAGTGCCCACCAGTGCAGCCTATCAGCATATATCAGTGCCACCTCATTAGTGCCCCCCCAGTGCCCACCAGTGCAGCAGATCAGTGTCCATCAATGCCCACCAGTGCAGCCTATCAGTGTCCATCATTGCCCACCAGTGCATCCTATCAGTGTCCATCAGTGCCACCTCATCAGCGCCGCCTCTTCAGACATTTCACACAGGCATCACACTGGGGAGAAGCTGAAGGACCTACCTGCCAGCCAGCTCACTCTGATCAGTGTTCTGGGGATCTCAGCGCCGTCGCTACCACACTCCCACTCTGAACCCCTTTGCTTCTCCTGCAGCCTCGCCTCGGCCTTCCTGACCATACACCGGGGCAGGGTCTAATAATGAGCTGCGCTCCCAGGCTCTGCTGCCTCCCCTGCTCCCTGTGGACTGCAGCTTCCTCAATGCTAGTGGCATCATGGGGTGGCCCCCAATGTGCAGGCAGCGTGGGCTCCAAGGGCAGCTGTTTTGGGCCCCAAAACAGTGACTGGACCTGGGACATTTGCCCACATAAAATACAGCCCTGGTGTCACCCCTCTTAAAGTGCTACCGGGGTCCCATTAAGCTCCAATCAGATATAAGAGAGATGAAATTATTGCAGCTCTGTATTAATTAATAAATCAATACATTTATTTTTGCAAACGCAACTAGTGAAAATACCTGAATGTGACTTGGTATCAGCCTTTTGCAATCCCTTGCACAGCAGAGCTCACACTCTGAGATGGAGGGGCAGGACCAGAAGACTATCGAGTGTGTTACATGTGAAGGAGCTAACAAATAACAATCTGAGAGAACTGTGTCAGCAGATAAATGACCTCAGTCTTCTTGCTTCTTTTTTAGGCTGGATTCACACCAGTCCGGTGTGAATTCCAGCTCCATCCCCCCTGTGAAGAGAAGCAGCTGCTGTTCAGTGGTTCCTCTCTGTTCTAGAAGGGGATCAGCCTTACCTGGGGGGTGGGGGAGATGTAGTAGGAGGGGGAGAGATCCCTGTTCCCAACGGAACACATCTGCAAATCAGATGCGTTCCTATTGAACAGAATGTCCTAGAAATCGCATCGCACTGCTTAGAAAATGCACACGTTTTCTGTGCAGTGCAGAGTGTGAATGCAATGCACATATGTGAGCCAGACCCATTCAAAACAATATGTTTTCAAATGGTCTGCGAATTGGATGCGGTGTAAGCTGCATCCAAATCGCATAGGTGTGAACCCAGCCTTACTGTCCAGTCAAGCAGATGGCTTGGGGACAGCACTGCATTTCTTAGCTGTATCAGAGAAAGTGAGGTCATTCACCTGTTTTTCCTGTTTGACAAGACTATGTCAATTTCAGGACTGGCTTGACAGAAAAACAAATTCTTTGGCACGAAAAACAACTGGCATATGTGCATTTCATCTTTGTACTCTGTATAACTGTTTTCTAGGTGTTCAACAAGGGCCAGTTCACACTGCATGCAGTCCAGTGCGTTTTTTTTTCCTGCATCAAACATGCATGGAAAGTAGGTTATATGGCTTCCAATGGCTTAGTTCACACCAGTACAGTCAGTTCCGGGGCTTTCCATTTCCAGAAAAAAAGTAGAACATGTTGCATTTTTTCTGCTCGGGACTGTACTGGAAAGCAGTAAAACGCATCAAAAATGCACTAGAATGCACGGGAACGCATCAGAAACGTACAAGAGCAAGAAAAACAGGAAAAAAGAAGACAAAAGCATCTGGAATGTATCCAGAAACGCATCAAAAACCAATTGAAAACACGCATGCAGAAATGCATATGGGATGGATCTGGAGTACGCTTTTGTGGTGTGAACCATCCTGATCACATGATCCACTCTTACTTGGCAGTTTATTAGATTGATAGCAGCGCATCATGTAATAACTTTGATAACTTGAATCAACCTTAGGCTGGGTTCACATATGAACCACATGCGGCTCACAGCAGGGGTCCGGTGCGTCCTGGTTCACCGTTTCAGGTCCGATTTCAGCCCGAATTTTGGGCTGAATTCGGACCTGAAACGGACCAAAAGTCGCACAGCGTTTTTGTGAAAAACGCACCGGACCTGCTGAGGAGATATGTGAACCGGCTCCACAGAGAGCCGGTCAAAATCTCCTGCTATTGCGAATTGGATGTGGGGAACCCGCAACCAATTCACAATGGTGTGAACCCAGCCTTAGGGTGTCAGCTCCTTGAGGCAAGGACTGACATGAATGTACAGTATGTGAAACGCTGAGTAAATTGTTGGCGCTGTAAAAATATTGAAAATAAATAAACAATTCTAATTCTGACATTTACTAAATAAGAAAATAATGAGAAAATATTTTCAAATTGCGTAAAAGAAAATACATATTGTCGTCACATCCGCCAGTCACCGCGGGATTATTAGAGATTCATTCCTATATGCTGTTTCCTATCCTCTATCCTGTTTTTCTGTAAGTAGCAGTTCATGCACAATAAATTGATTTTACTACAGTCTGCACTATGGGTTTTTCTGAGCACTCTGGATCCATCAGGCTTTGCTGGTCTAATTCTGACATTTACTAAATAAGAAAATAGTGAGAAAATATTTTCAAATTGCATAAAAGAAAACACATGTTACCTAACACCATACCAGCTAGGCAGCAACATGTCCTTTTCATGTGCCCCTTTATGAAGCTAGTTATACATTTTTGTTCTGTAGTATGTTAACATTATTACATCTCTGATGGTCATTTATCTAAAAAACAAAAACAGGAAAATGCCACTAATTCTCCTCCAAATTACATTTTAACCATGTCATTTCACAGGTTACAGCTTGCAAATGCCCATCCTATAGAATGAATTCAGTAAAATGGATTTTGTCATATCCACTCCTCTCTGAATTTTTCCTATATACTGGGTTAAGCACCGTACACATGGACCAAATGTGGGAAGGCATTGGCTGGTTCAAAAGAAACCAGCCGATATACGACTCGTGTGTACTGAAGCTGGTTAGACAGAAGTCGGCTGTTCGGCCAGCTTCTGTCGTAGGGGCATGACCGAAAACAAGTCTGCCGACCGGCTCCCTATCAGCGCTCTCAGCCAATGGCTAAGAACACTGACTGGAGTGTTCTGGCGGAGAGGCTGTCCCTCTGTTGGAACACAATAAAACCACAGGGGAGATTGCTGTACTAACATTGGATTGTTAGTACAGCAGCTCAGACCGCTGGCTTGAACTAAAAAAAAAACTAGTTGTGTGTACCAGGCTTTAAACAGCTGGGATTAAATGAAAGAAGACAATGAATGTCTTTTTGATGAACTATATTAATATGTGGATGGAAATAGACTGCAGTTTTCTGGCGGGGAGGCTGTCCCCCTGTTGGAACACAATAGAACCACTGGGGAGATCGCTGTACTAACATTGGATTGTTAGTACAGTGGCTCAGACCGCTGGGTTGAACTAAAAAAAACTAGTTGTGTGTACCAGGCTTTAAACAGTTGGGATTAAATGAAAGAAGACAATGGATGTCTTTTTGATGAACTATATTAACCACTTCCCGACCGCGCTATAGACAAAAGACGTCCACAGCGCGGTCGGGTTATTCTAACAGGACGTCCATGGACGTCCTGCAGAATCTCGCTTCCCGCGCGCCCGCAGGTACCTGCAGGACAATCTTATTGGGCTGGCGCGACACCTGCAGAAAACAGATATCGCGCCAGCCCTTCACCAATTATATCAAGTAGTTTTTCTGTAGGTAACAGAAGAAAGTAAATTAGGGTTGACAAATTTCGGACCATGTGTGTTGATCAAAAAAAATCAAGTTGGGTCGCCAGACTCGGTGACATGATTGTTAGGTTACAATCATGTCGCTAGAGGGGTCACCAAGATAACACAA
>BLSH010352667.1:2064472-2081797 GCA_018402905.1 Glandirana rugosa | reverse complement strand
CAGGATCTGGTGGCCCCCTTGTTAAAGGGGGCTTCCAGATTCCAATAAGTCCCCCCGCTCCAAAGCACCCCCCCATATTGAGGGAATGTGGCCTGGTATGGTTTGGGGGGTGTAGTGCTTGCTCACCCCCCCCCCTTTCCTGCATGCTCAGATAAGGGTCTGATTTGGATTTTGGGGGGGGACCCCACGACATTTTTTTTTTAAATTCTGGAGTGGGGGTACCCTTCAAAATCCATACCAGACCTAAGGGTCTAGTATGGATTTAGGGGGAACCTAAAGCTTTTTTTTTAAATTTTGGCAAGGGAACTCCTTAAAATCCGTACCAGAACCAAAGGGGTCCGATATGGATTGGTGGGGGGTCTCACGCTTTTTTTTTTTTTTCCACAATTTTTTATTGCTGGCAATGTTTTTTTTTTTACTCTCAGCTGTCGGTGGAGAAGGCCGCTGACAGTTGACGAGTCATCCTTTGTTAAGGACGCAGAGGCTAGCTTCCCGGCCGCCTTCTTAAATCCAGCTGTTAACCACTTCAGCCCCAGAAGGATTTCCCATGTTAGGACCAGAGCACTTTTTGCGATTCGGCACTGCGTCGCTTTAACTGACAATTGCGCGGTCGTGCAACGTTGTACCCAAACAAAATGTGCGTCCTTTTTTCCCCACAAATAGAGCTTTCTTTTGGTGGTATTTGGTCACCACTGCGTCATTTGTGATGGCCGCTATAAACAAAAAAAGAGCGACAATTTTGCAAAAAAAAACAATATTTCTTACTTTTTGCTAAAATACAAATCCAAAAAAAAAAAAAAAAAAATGTATTCACCGGTTTTGGTCCATTTATATTCTTCCTATTTCTGTTAAAAAAAAAAAAATCGCAATCATTTTTTTTTTAACTAGTAATGGCGGCGATCTGCGATTTTTATCGGGACTTTGATATTGGGGTGGACATGTCGGAAATTTTTGACACTTTTTTTGGGACCAATGACATTTATACAGCGATCTGAAATGTAAATGTCCACTGATTACTGTATAAATGTCATTGGCAGTGAAGGGGTTAACCTGCAGGGGGAGATCTAGGGGGTAACTGTGTTCCCTAGGCGTGTTCTAACTGTGAGGGGGCTGGGCTGTCCAGGGCATAAGAGATCTCACTGATCAAGTGACAGGAATCAGTAGATCTCTGACATGCCGCCTGTCAGAATGGGGAACCACCGTGTTTACTTCAGCGGTTCCCCGTTCTTTCCCTTTAGCAGCTCGCCGGCAAACATCGGGTCGGCCGAGCTGCGGGCACACTTACGCTGAGGGAGGCGGGCGCGCTGCCGGTGGCACGCTCTCGCCCCCTAGCTGCGCATCCGCGAATCACCGTTTATTTATGGCGATTCGCAGAATACATCCACAATGCCGCAGTAAAAAGACGGGAAGTGGACGCCGGTGGCCGCTGATGCCAAAAATTTGCACCCGAATGGTATCTAAAAATCGCTGCTGAACAGCCGTTTAGAAAATTTGCAGTGAACACGGAGGGGAAATTTGCACCAGACATGTGAACCTAGCATAAAAAAAAAAAATGTAATTAAGGAAAATACCACATAATGGCCACTAGATGGTGCAGCATAGGGAATAAGTACAACTCTTCAGCTCAATCTTGTGGCCATAATGAGGCATTATCTTAATTTTTTACCATTCAGTAACATTCGGTCTGCAGGGAATACAGCCTGAAAAGATTTAATTTTGCCTCATTCGCACAGAATGAATTTACATGCAAGATGTAGAGCAGGGGTAGGCAACCAGTAGCCCCCCAGCTGTTGTGGAACTACATTTCCCATGAGGCATTGCAAGGCTGGCAGTTACAATTACTCCCAGAGGCATGATGGGACTTGTAGTTCTGCAACAGCTGGAGGGCCCCAGGTTGCCTGCCCCTGATGTAGAGCTTTCCCCCCAAATGATGATGTTTGTTGGACTGATCCATTAATACAGCCCGCCCCCTATAAATAAGCAGTACACCACTTTCAGCATGTTTTTCTTATTTATTTATTTCTTTATTTGGAGGGTTGTTGAGAAAGACAGTTAATAAAAAATAAAGCACTCGTCCAAAAAAAAATTGGACATTTTTTCTTCAGTAACACAATTAAAAACAAAGTAGTCGCAATATTAACAATGCAGCTTCAGGGGCCTTGGGACTGTAGGGCCACCGTACAATGGAGGAGTGTCCACGACCGCCCTGTCGACTCATCGCACCAAGATACACAGAAGGATTGATGGAGAACGGCTATACAATGTTGCATTCAGAAAACGTCCATGTAGCTGATCTCATAGGTTGGAACTCAATCTAAAACACATTTTTTTTTTAAAGCTTTATAGACTGGATAAGGGTCAGAACTTCCCCTAGGTTTATATTGTTACTGCTCCCCGTTTGGGAAATTCCTCCTACTTCCTGTCCTGTTACCTGGACAGGACGTGAAGGGAAGTCTCCCCAGTGGGGACACAATTATACAAACTGGGGTGTGCAGGAGGAACGCACTAAAAGTACAAAGTCCAGATTCAATCTTATATAGAGAAAAGCCAACGTGTTTCAGCCAGCACGTTCCCCTTCATCAGGGCTTGGTACTGTTGAATAATAATGACTAGACTGATAACATTGGAAAGATACTAAAAGGTAATCAGTCTGCTAATCAAATCGCTCACTCTTGCATCATAAAAATCCAAAGCGTTTTGAAGGTTTAAAGGGTCTCCCTTCATCAGGGCTCCAGCTGCTTAACCAGTATCTGGAGACCCTATGAACCCTCAAAACGCATTGGCTTTATAGAATACAAGCATCTGAATAACATTAAAATTTGGATTCTTTATGTTCTACTTTTGGCACTTTCCTCCTCAAATACCCAGTCCCTAATTTAGAACCGACCTTCGGCCACGACTTTTGGAGGAACTGCCAAAGTAGAACCACTCCCTGCACAATGCTTAGGAGTCAGAATATCTTGAGGGGCTCATTCACATGGGTGGCAGGCTCTACTTCTCCTCTGAAAACCATTCCATGGTGGACCAGTTTTTCAGAGGTGGCTTAGAGTCGGCTTAATGACATTTCAGAAACGATAATGCCCCCTTTTCGTCTTTTTTTCCATTTGAAGGAGGTTAAAATACCGCACCACAACCGCATGACGAGAGTTTGGCACACGGTTGTGGGGTGGTCCTATTGACTTCAATGGGAACGTTTGTCAAGCAGCGCGTCTTGTATGAACTTGCCGCACCACAAAACAAAGCAACGTGGTAACAATTATGTAACCAGGCGCGAGCGTCCGCCATGTCACATTGTAGCAATCAACCGCCTTTTTTTCACCGGCTAAGAGATCCGGCATCCTACACCTTTCATCAACTTTCCGAGCAGTAAAAACCTGAGAGGTTTCCCTACTTTATTCAAAAAAAATTGAAAAAAATGGCTGAAGGTCCACTTTAACCCTTTTCCTGAAAGACAAAGTAAATACAGCAAATAAAAAGTATTATACATGGAGAAGCACCAGTGTCGGGGTTCCTTCCTTTAGTAGAGGGATGCAGGTATAGAAGTCTTCAGTCAGCTCAGCGGGAGGGGTCCTTGATGATGAGCCCAAGTTTTACGAGTGACGCTGCGATCAACGTAGAAAACCGCACTTCTGCCGCTGACCGTCTCTTGGCATCAAGACGCAAGACCTTGTTTGCGTTTCTCTTGACTTAATACAATTATTCATTTCAACTGGAGCAAATTCTAAAGCCAGAAGTCTATATCACATATTAAAATACTTATTTAACAAGTTGCCCAGTCATGCCCATTTACCAGATTTTTTAGCTTTCAACAGTTCAGAGCATTTAGGACAATGGAAGCTGCTTTCTCATTGGTTGTTAGGGATGACTACACATTGCTCTTCAGCTTATTAAGGGTCTGTGTCAACGGGCTTTTGATCAGGTGGGTTTGACATCCCATACTAATCCATGAGAATGCAAAATCCACTTGCAGCAGGTCAAATGCAAGTCGTAAGGAAGACGACTGCCGGTCACGAGGGAGGTCGACTGCCGGTCACGAGGGAGGTCGACTGCCGGTCGCGAGGGAGGTCGACTGCCGGTCGCGAGGGAGGTCGACTGCCGGTCGCGAGGGAGGTCGACTGCCGGTCACGAGGGAGGTCGACTGCCGGTCACGAGGGAGGTCGACTGCCGGTCACGAGGGAGGTCGACTGCCGCTCACGAGGGAGGTCGACTGCCGCTCACGAGGGAGGTCGACTGCCGCTCACGAGGGAGGTCGACTGCCGGTCACGAGGGAGGTCGACTGTCGCTCACGAGGGAGGTCGACTGTCGCTCACGAGGGAGGTCGACTGTCACTCACGAGGGAGGTCGACTGTCGCTCACAAGGGAGGTCGACTGCCGGACATGAGGGAGGTCGACTGCCGGACATGAGGGAGGTCGACTGTCGCTCACGAGGGAGGTCGACTGTCACTCACAAGGGAGGTCGACTGCCGGACATGAGGGAGGTCGACTGCCGGACATGAGGGAGGTCGACTGCCGGACATGAGGGAGGTCGACTGCCAGTCATGAGGGAGGTCGACTGCCGGTCATGAGGGAGGTCGACAAAGTTATCAGGGAGGTCAACTGCAGGTCACGAGGGAGGTCACTGTAGGTCACGAGGGAGGTCACTGTAGGTCATGAGGGAGGTCACTGTAGGTCATGAGGGAGGTCACTGTAGGTCATGAGGGAGGTCACTGTAGGTCATGAGGGAGGTCACTGTACGTCATGAGGGAGGTCACTGTACGTCATGAGGGAGGACACTGTACGTCATGAGGTTGGTCAACTGTAGGTCATGAGGAAGGTCACTGTAGGTTCATGAGGGAGGTCGACTGTCGGTCACGAGGGAGGTCACTGTACATCAAGAGGGAGGTCAACTGCAGGTCATGAGGGAGGTCACTGTAGGTCATGACGGAGGTCAACTGCAGGTCACAAGGGAAGTTAACTGCAGGTCAAATGCAATGACATCTAAATGAAACCAATGGCATCCACACGAGCCCATAACTCAAAAAAAATTTAACAATTATCTAGAAACTCTCTAAGAAGTAAATATTTTAGGGTCAGTGATTTAAATAAAAATTGTTGTTACTGCTACTGACCAGTAGGTGGCAATAAGAGTCCAGACCGTCCTCGCTGACCCTTGCACACAATGTTTTTACAAGCTGTAAACTATTTTTGGTCAGGATTGGTGTGTAAACAGCTTTATATTTCTCATAAAACCTTGCGGTATCGTAAAAGAGAAGAGCCCATCAAAATCCAGGGTACATTG
This sequence comes from Glandirana rugosa, assembly GCA_018402905.1. Classification (NCBI taxonomy): domain Eukaryota; kingdom Metazoa; phylum Chordata; class Amphibia; order Anura; family Ranidae; genus Glandirana; species Glandirana rugosa. The sequence goes on along the minus strand of BLSH010352667.1, from coordinate 2,076,519 downwards.
TGTCTTAATCATTGGCATCTCGAATTTGAACACAATGCTGACTCCCTTTTGACGTCTACTTCTGACGAAGGTTCCAGGAGACCTCTATGTCTTGGTCTACGACACCTGGATTTAAAGGATTCCCCACCGGTTGGGGTTGTTGATTTTCGTGGGAGGGGAGGACGACAACGGGTATTAAGCGTTCCCATAAATAGGGGTTGGTTCTTCGTTCACTGAGAGATACGTGGCCCTCATGCTGGGGGAGTACTGGGGAAAAAAAATAAATAACAAAAAGGTTACACAAAAATACAAAAGTACAAAATACACACAACATACAGAAGTCATAATGGTGATGAGACTCAGAAGGCCAGACATGAATAGAAGGTTCTAAGATCTAACAAAGGGACTTCAGAATGGAAGGTTAAAGGAGACCTGTTTTGAATTGATAGCTTCAGGGCCCGTCACACTTGTCTGTACACAGTAATGTATGCTGTTGATGGACGTTGCGTTAAGGCAGCCCATTTCACTCTTAAGAAGCATGAAATAAAAGTACCTGCACTATTTTTGGCCAACTTAACGCACAAATAGAGATGTGCATAAAAAAGTTTTGGCTTTGGATAGAATTTACATTCTTTTATATAATAGATCATAAAACAAGCCAACGCGTGTTGGGGACACAGACTCCCTTCTTCAAGGCTTGGGAGGCAGCCAAGACTGCTGTGTAGTCACAGACCGCAATGTCTGTCCTCCGACTGTAGGATAGTAGAGCGTTGGAGCATTCTGGTGGCTGGGGGGTCCTTTGTCTTCTAATTATCATTCCTTTGGTGCTCCTAAACCCCCAACAGCTGAATTTGAAAAGGACATTTGGATTGTTTCCTTCCAAGAGAGCAGTTTGAACATAAGCAAAATACACCGAGACACTGATAACCCCCAGATCCGACCATCACACTTCCTAGTCTGGGCAGTAACAATGGATACTCTGTTTTCTTGCATTCAGCATTTTCCCGCTTTCGAATAATTCATCATGTAGCAATTTGCACCCAAGCTGGACACATTTGTCCATTTCAGTTACTAGCCAGTGATCTAGCCAACACGTATCAGGGTGCACAAAGCCTATTCTTCAAGGCCTGGGAGGCAGCCAAGACTGTGGTGTAGTGACAGACCTCAGCGTGTCTACTACCAAACTGTATGATAGCGGGGAGTTGGGTCATTCTGGTGGCTGAGGTCCTTTGTCTTTGAATTATTATTCTCTTGGTGCTCCTAAACCCCCAACAGTTGACGTCTTGGAGGACATTTGGATCATTTTCTTCTACGAGAACACAAAGTACACCGAGACCCTGAGGATCCCCCAAGTCCAACCATCACACTCCCTTGTTAGGACACTAATGATGGAGATTCCCACTTACAATTAATCTCGTAGCAGATTGCACCCAAGCTGGACACATTTGTCCATTATAGTGACTAGCCGGTGATCTAGTCAACACGTATCAGGGGTCACAAAGCCCCTTCTTCAGGGCTTGGGAGACAGGCAAGACTGTGGTGTAGTGACACCAGACTTCACCGCGTCTACGCTCAGGCTGGATGATAATGGGGAGTTGGGTCGTTTTGATCCTTTATCTTCCAATTGATATTACTTTGGTGCTTCTAAACCCCCAGCAGATATCTTGAAGGACATTTGGATCGTTTTCTTCCACGAGACCAGTTTGGACATACAAAATACCAAAACCCCCAAATCTTCCATCTAACCATCACACTTCCTTGTCTGGGTACGAATGATGGAGACCATTAATTTCTTGCGTTCAGCATTTTCCCGCTTATGAATAATTCATTGAGCAGCCCTTTGCACCTAAGTTGGACACATTCTACTGACTTTCCGGTGATCTATCACTCCTAATAGACCCGTCCACCCAACAACCCAATATGAGCATCCCAACTGCCGGAAAACCACAGCCCGCCGCAGTACTTAACCAGCAATATGCTAAATGGGTCCTCTAATGAACAGCAAAGGCAGGAAGCAATCTGTATAGGCTTTCCCTACCAGTGTCATCAACAAACACAATGTTCTATCACAAGCAGCGTCATGAGGGATGGGAGGCAACCGGCTTATTTAACCAGGCGGTGTGAGGAGCAGTGATGGCGTGCAAAGTGCAGGGATCACATTTCGGCAATCAGAAGAAAAGAAAGACAATTGGTTGGTGCAATGTTGATGCCCCCTTCAGCTTTAAAATGGATATAGAGCCCCAACTGAATGACAAGTAGTTTGCTAAAGAGCTGCGTATCAAAGAATCACCTTTTTTTCCCCCTTTCACCACCCTTTGTTCAATCACAGTGCTGCTGCAGCCTCTTTGTAGCTACTTCCTGTCTACGTGAACTCCAGCCACAGCTGCTCCGCATTCCTCAGGGAGGGTTTCCTGATGGTGACAACAGTGGACTACAATGTCTACGTAGTATTTGTTGAAATAGACACTTCTACTCTCTATCTGAAGCCCATGTGGCAGGGTGACATCACAGGAGCACAAATGGGAAGCAGGGACAGAGCACCCAAGAAAGTATTCACAGCGCTTCACTTTTTCCACATTATGTTATGTTACAGCCTTATTCCAAAATGGATTAACTTCATCATTTTCCTCAACATTCTACAAACAATCCCCCATAATTCTCGCCTCGACTATTGCAGCACAGTGGTGTAGTGGATGGCACTTTCGCCTGGCAGCAAAAGGGTCGCAGGTTCGAATCCCAACCAGGACACTACCTGCCTGGAGTTTGCATGTTCTCCCTGTGCCTGCATGGGTTTCCTCCCACATTTCAAAGACATGCTGGTAGGTAAATTGGATCCTGTCTAAATTGGCCCTAGTATGTGTATGAATGTGAGTTAGGGACCTTAGGTTGTAAGCTCCTTGAGGGCAGGAAGTGATGTGAATGTACAATGTATATGTAAAGCGCTGCGTAAATTGACAGCGCTATATAAGTAACTGAAATAAATAAAAATAAAATAACACCCCATAATGACAACTTGAAAGAAGTTTGTTTGAAATCTTTGCAAATGTATTCAAAATAAAATCCTGACTAGTCTCCCAGTTCCTGCCACTAAAAAAAATTCCCACACCATGATGTTGCCACCACCATGCTTCAAAGTAGGGTTGGTATTGGCTAGGGGATGAGCGGTGTCTGGTTTCCTCCAGGCATGGCGCTTGCCATCCAGGCCAAAGAGTTCAATCTTTGTTTCATCAGACCAGAGAATTTTGTTTCTCATGGTCTGAGAGTCATTCAGGTGCCTTTTGGTAAACTCCAGACAGGCTGTCATGTGCCTTTTACTGAGGAGAGGCTTCTGTCTGCCCACTCTACCATACAGGCCTGATTGGTGGAGTGCTGCAGAGATGGTTGTTCTTCTGCAGAGGCGTAGCTAGAACCTTCAGGGCCCCCGGTGCTAGAAATTATGAAGGGCCCCCCTGACCACTGGCCAGGGCCCTTTCCTCTTCCCACTGATCCTGGGGCCCTTAACTCCTGATTGGTTCCTCTAAATGCTGCCCATCCCTCCTATCCAGGTGTACAAGGGAGGCCCATGGGCCCCCTGGAGCATGGGGCCCGGTTGCTATTGCAACCCCTGTAGTTACGCCCGTTCTTCTGTAAGGTTCTCCTCTCTCCACAGAGAAACGCTGGAGCTCTGTCATAGTGACCATCAAGTTCTTGGTCACCTTCCTGACTAAGGCCCTTCTCCCCCGATCGCTCAGTTTGGCCGGGCGGGCGGCTCTAGGAAGAGTCCTGGTGGTTCCAAACTTCTTCCATTTACAGATGATGGAGGCCACTGAGCTCATTGGGATCTTTAATGCTGCAGACATTTTTCCGTACCCTTCCCCGGATCTGTGCCTCCATACAATCCTGTCTCCGAGGTCTACAGACAATTCCTTGGACTTCATGGCTTGGTTTGTGCTCTGACACGCACTGTTAACTGTGGGACTTTATATAGACAGGTGTGTGCCTTTCCAAATCATGTCCAATCAACTGAATTTACCACAGGTGGTGTCCAATCAAGTTGTAGAAACATCTCAAGGATGATCAGTGGAAGCAGGAGGCACCTAAGCTCAATTCTGAGTGTCATGGCAAAGGCTGTGAATACTTCTGTACATGGGATTGTTTCCTTTTTTATTTATTTTTTAAATAAATTTGCAAGTTTCAAACAAATTTTGTTTGTAGAATTTTGAGGAAAATAATGAATTTAATAAATTTTGGAATAAGGCTGTAACATTACAAAATGTGGAAAAAGTGAAGCGCTGTGAATACTTTCCGGATACTCTGTATAACAGGAAGTGCTTGAACATTCTTCATGACAGGATCACCGGGGATTATTTTAATGAAAATTGTGGGTTGAAAAATATTAGAAATGACCTTGGAATTTACATTAATATGTTAAAGCTCTCAGTCTTTGGAGGCCCCCTACAAGTTGCACTGTTTATCCACTTACTGACCGGCAACGTACCCGTACGTCGCTGGACTTCCAGTGGTTATACTGGGATGAGGAATGTAGATGCAGACCTCATTCCTGTACTGTTTTTTTTTTTCAGAGCTGGTAGTCAGCCATCGTTTAAAAGCAATCCAAGCGGCTAACTAGCCGCTAGATTGCTTTTACAAACAGAAAGAGGGGGCATCCCCCCCCCTCCTCCCACTGCTTTCTCTGGCTCTTTGGTCCCACCGCGCCAGCTGATTGGAGAGCCGAACAATGCCAGGATCAGCTTTGATTGGCTCTCAGCTATGGTAATCTGGAAGCGATGACCTGACATCGCTTCCGGTTTCCCCGGGTGCCATTTTTAAAAAATCGAAAGCATTCGAAAACAAAGATCTTAGTGTGAATGAACGCTTTTAAGGGCAGAGGAGGAGGACAGCAATAAAAGTGATCAAAAATAAATAAAGCGACAGAGTAAAAATAAAAAAAGATTAATAATTAAAAGAAAAAAATTTAATGTGCCCCCCCACCCTCCTCACCCCCACGCAAAGAGGATTGCGCATGTCTTTCTCGCACGCACGTAAACAGCGATTGTCCCACACATCATCGGCAGTAATTTTAGCACCAGACCTCCTCTGTGAAACTGAAATGGAAACCCGTAAAGGCTTTTAAAGCGGCACCTATAGATAGTAAAATTTAAGTTGTTTGTCGCCACTGTACAGACCGTACAATTTTAAAGCGTGACGTGTTTGGTATCTATTTACTCGGCGTAACATCATCTTATATTTTAGAAAAAAATTGGGATATATATTGTTTTTTTTTTTGCATTGCATTAAAATTCCAAAAAGCATTTTTTTCCAAAAAATTGTGTTTGACATAAAAAAAATTATAACACCCACCAATTTAGTCTCTAGGACCTCTGCTTTTTAAAAAATCCCTGTACTGTTTTTTTTAGAGCTGGTAGTCAGCCATCTTTTAAAAGCAATCCAAGCGGCTAACTAGCCGCTAGATAGCTTTTACAAACAGCAAGAGGGGACGGCTCTTCGGTCCCACCGCGCCAGCTGGTTGGAGAGCCGAACAATGCCAGGATCAGATTTGATTGGCTCTCAGCTATGGGATATATATCGTTTTTTTTTTATTGCATTCAAATTCCAAAAAGTATTTTTTTCCAAAAAATTGTGTTTGACATAAAAAAAAATTGTAACACCCACCAATTTAGTCTCTAGGACCTCTGCTTTTTAAAAAAAATATAACATTTGGGGGTTCTAAGTAACTTTCTAGGGAAAAAAAATACTAATTGTTACATTGGAACAAAAAATGTTAGAAAAAAATGTCAGAAAAAAATTGTCAGGCTTGGGGGTCTGGAAGTGGTTATTAGCTTTTTAGCTTTTACTAAGTCTTCAGGCCGGCTACAGGATACCGCAGGGTCCTCTTTGCCAGGATAGCCTGTCCTCAAAGATGCATAGAGTGGCACTGACGTAATGATGTTAGCGCCACTCTATTTGCCAGTACACTATGAAGGAAGGAGCACCTTGTTGGGGGTTTTGACACCCTGAGCTTAAAATATGCCCGCTGGGTGTCACTTAACCTGGAAGACTGAGGACATCTTGTGGCAGAGAAGAAGTACTACGGAGGACAACACTGGATTGCATGTAAGCTTTGTGGCTTGATCCACTTTTTTGGTTATGTTTAGGGCAAACTACGGTCCATGGGCAGAATCCAGCCTGCTGCAAGGTTTTATCCGGTCCTCTGATGTAAGAGGGGACATTACTGTAAAGTGGAACACTGATGGGGACTCTCATGTATGAAGAATCCGATGGGGACCCTGATGTAAGGAAATACGCCGATGGGGACTTTGATGCAAGGGGGTACTCCGATGGGGAGCCTGATGTAAGGGGGTACTCCGATGGGGAGTCTGAAGTAAGCGGGTACTCCGATGGGGAGCCTGAAGTAAGCGGGTACTCCGATGGGGAGCCTGAAGTAAGCGGGTACTCCGATGGGGAGCCTGATGTAAGGGGGAACTCTGATGGGGACCCTAAAGTAAGGGGGGACTCCGATGGGGACCCTAAAGTAAGGGGGAACTCAGATGGGGACCCTAAAGTAAGGGGGAACTCCGATGGGGACCCTAAAGTAAGGGGGAACTCCGATGGGGACCCTAAAGTAAGGGGGGACTCCGATGGGGACCCTAAAGTAAGGGGGAACTCCGATGGGGACCCTAAAGTAAGGGGGAACTCTGATGGGGACCCTAAAGTAAGGGGGAACTCTGATGGGGACCCTAAAGTAAGGGGGAACTCTGATGGGGACCTTAAAGTAAGGGGCAACTCTGATGGGGACCCTAAAGTAAGGGGCAACTCTGATGGGGACCCTAAAGTAAGGGGCAACTCTCATGGGGACCCTAAAGTAAGGGGCAACTCTGATGGGGACCCTAAAGTAAGGGGCAACTCTGATGGGGACCCTAAAGTAAGGGGCAACTCTGATGGGGACCCTAAAGTAAGGGGAAGCTCTGATGGGGACCCTGATGTAAGGGGGAACTCTGATGGGGACCTTGATGTAAGGGGAACTCTGATGGGGACCTTGATGTAAGGGGAACTCTGATGGGGACCTTGATGTAAGGGGAACTCTGATGGGGAGCCTGATGTAAGGAGGTACTCTCATGTAAAGGGTCTCTGATAGGGACTTGTAAGGAAGATGGACTTTGATGGGGAATCTGATGTAAGATGAGGTGGGGGGCTGTGATGTAAGGGTGACTTTATTGGCCTTGTTAAATATGGGTTACTTGGCTCATTGGTACTCAAACAGCTTTATAAAAATGAAAACGAAGACATAATCACTGCGTCTTATCACCGCCTGATATGAAATAAGCCTAAAACAGGTCTGTTTTCAGACAAACGCCACAACGCCTCACAAGTCAGACGGACAAGGGGGAAAGGGATGGGGAGACACACATTTCCAGGGACAGAGACGACTTACAGAGACAACTTACTTTTCACACTACTTAGCTCCAAAGCACGATCGCAAAAACAAAAGATGGATTAGCAAGCAGATTTATAACCTGTACACTTTACTGTAGAAATTACATTTCTGTGCCATGGAAGCCCCCCCTCCCAAAAAAAAACCACCATTGTTTAAGCTCTTGGATAAAATCCAAGACTCTATTAAGGGTACAGAAGACACCTTCAAAAATGTTTACCGTTTATAAAAAATTTCCATAGCTGTTCATCCATTTCAACTGCATTTAATTCAATGTGTGCAAATGGGGCAAAATCAAATGTTCTCTGGCTATAGTCTCTGCAATTCAAATGTGTGAATGCAGAAAATACCACACAATGGCCACTAGATGGCGAGGAGTAACATACTTAACACTGATGATAGTCTGCTCCATCTAGTGGCCATAATGCCGTATTTCTTTTATCCTCATTTGTGCAGAATGAATTTACATGCAGTTTCAATGAACGTGAATTTTTTATTCTATATTGAAAAATTTTAATAAATCACACTGCAAAGCTTTTGCTAAATTTGGTTGTTCTAATGACAGAGCCCCTTAACAGGTTATCATAACTCCTGTAAGCCAGATTGGCTGCACAGTACTGGAGGAGTCCCGCCTATTGATCCTCAGTACTTGACTGTGATCTCGGTCATAGTTCTGGGGGCACTGATGGAGCACAGAACAAGACAGTGTTGAATATATGCGGTGATTGGGGGTTAAGGAACACCCACCTTGCCGACATTTACTGTACATCAGCAATGCTGTCAAAGAGGTTAAAAGGAGAAAAAAATATCTTGCCTTCCTTCCCCTTTCTTTACCTGAAGTATTTCTGGAAAGACCAGAAAGGAAAGCCACACAGAGAATGCAAAAACAAATAAAAGCGCACATCATGACAACACACTAAATGTGCTTCTTCTAGATATCAACAGGTCCATGAGGGCCAAATTACTAAAACTCCATAGCCAACTCACATGGCATCGCTCCATCACTGCTCCTTCCCTGGTGACTTTCATTGCACTTTGCAGCTCAGAATCACCAATGTGACATGGTCCGGGGATTTCAATCCCACCCAAGTGGATGTGCAGACCAGGGAAAATTCTGGTGGGCCCCAAGATTAACACTGCCTGAAGTCATTTTGGAACTAACAATAAGCAATCAGAGCCTATCACATACACTATATGGCCAAAAGTTTTGGACTCCTAATGTTACATTCCAAAACCATGGACATTATAATGGAGTTTCCTCTCTTATAACATCCGCCACTCTTCTGGGAAGACTTTTCACAAGATTTTGGAGTCTGAGAATTCGTGCCCCATTGTGAGGTCAGGTACTGATGTTGAATGTGAAGACCTGGCTCACACATTGGACCTCCCATTGGGCACCAAAAAAAAAAAAAAAAAAACACACATTGGACATCACATTGGGCAGCAGCAAAAAACAAACAAAAAAAAAAACACACATTGGACCTCATGTTGGGCACAAAAAAAGACAAATTAGACCCTCGTGTTGGGAACAAAAAACAAACAAAAAAAAAGGACACATTGGACGTCACCATTGGGCACCAAAAGAATAGACACATTTGACTTCACATTGGGCACCAAAGAAGGACACACTGAACCCCATGTTAGACACCAAAAAAAAAAAAAAAAGACACATTGGACCTCACGTTGGGCACCAAAAAAAAGACACATTGGACCTCACGTTGGGCACCAAAAAAAAGACACATTGGACCTCATGTTGGGCACCAAAAAAAAAAGACCTAGTTTGTAAAGGATGTGCCAAATCATTTCAAAGGAGTTCAGAAGGGTTGAGATAAGGGCTCTGTGCAGGACACGAGAGATTCCACATTAAGTTAGTCAAACCATGTCTATATGGAGATATTGGTTAACCTGGCTCATTCCAGTTCATGCCAAAGGTGATCAATAGGGATGAGGCCAGAGCTCTGTGCAGGACACTCTAATTCCGCCACACCAAGCTGTTCACACCATGTGTGTATGTGGAACAAAAAGGGTCTTCACCAAACTGTTACCAGAAGGTTGGAATTGGATGCATGGGAACAGTTCTTCTCGTCCAACATCAATTGTTTACAATATCTTTGTATGATGGAGTATTTCCAGGACCCTTCCCTGGAGACACCTGAACTCCTTCATTAGGAATAGTCCACATATATCTGACCATATAGTGTATTAGCGTTATGTATAAAGCTGCTTGGGGTCGTTTTTTATAAAGACTTTTTGTTAAACAATGCAAATAATTGACACCTTCCTGAGCTAATCTGTCTACCAAAATGTTAACACTTCCCTTAGATATCGCAACATTCAAATATTCATAACTTTGTACAGCACTGCTGGAGCTTATAAATTTGGAACAATAAAAATCCACAAACCGGGGAACATAACCAGAGGAAATTTGTGGGAGAATGAAAAGAAATGACCTCCCTGGACTTCCTCAATAGGCTCTTTGTGTAAAAAAAAGATCCCAAGACTGATTACAGGAAGGATGAAGAGCGTGTTAAATCATTTTAGAGTTCATGGCAAAAATCTTAGGACATTTTAATAGAAATTATTTTTTTCAGTCCAACAAAAATCAGATCAATAAATTGATTTCCAGCCACAAAGGAAAAAAATGATTTCTGTATCCCATGTTGGGACTGCAACAAATAATAAGATAGGAAGTAGTTGTATTGTCCATAGTAACCAGAGCAGCTAAACTATGCTGGGAATAAAGTTGGGCGCTGGTTGGTTGCTTCTCCAAGATGAGGAATGGCTTTTATATCAGTTTTAACCCCCCCCCTCCTTTCTTTTCTTCGCTCTTAAAATTTGTGCTACAAGAAAGATTTAGATTCGGAAGCCCAGCGTACCGTGGGTGGGGGCGATCCTCTCCCAATCAGAGGCACATTTTCATATCGAGGGTTACCTCCGAACAAAGCCGCCTGATTCCTAGAAAGAAACATGGATCATTAAAGTGGTTCTAAAGGTTCAAGGTTTTTTACCTTCATGCATTGTATGTGTGCAGTGCCCCCCTAGTACTTACCTAAGCCCCATCTCGATTCAGCCTCGGCTCTCCAGGGACTCTCCCTCCTCATTGGTTGAGACAGGTGCAGGAGCCAATTAGGAGAGAGAGAGGGACGGGGCAAACACACAGAGCAGCGGCTCAGGAGCAAGCCTGTTTGGGTGCCCCCACAGCAAGCTTCCAATGGGGACGCTAGTTCTGGTGACCTGGGGGTCCACAAGGGATTCCCTTAATTTAGAGTGATTATGGGACAGGAAGTGAAGGGAAATCTCCACAATGGGACACAGATGGCGGGAAAAAAAAAAATTGACAGGGGTTTTAACTCTCCCTTACGCCATCCAAAATGAAAAAAGGTTTGGCTATAGTTCTACTTTAATAAACATGTTTGATCAACGGATATACTATTTTACAATGTGACAATTTAAGATTTAAAAAATGAATGCCCTTGAGATCTTAATTTGTTACATTGTAATACATACATTGATCCAACTTCTGTATGAAATTATACAGTATATTACAACGTAACAAATTAAGATCATGAGGACGGGTGTCTTATTTTTTTTTTTATTTCTTTAAATAATCTGTATTTAAGCCCCGGCTCACAATAAATGCGGCTTTGACATTGCGCTACTTCAGCATGATTTCAAAGCTGTCGATCTGTGTGATTTTGTGTGAGGCTTGCCGACATCTGTGCAACTGTATGCACAAATGTCTATGCCAGGGGCGCCAGGAGCCCGGGGCTGTACCCCATCAGGGTGCCCCCCGAAAAGCCCTGGAGCCACCATACAAAAAAGGAGCTGACGTGGCGGTGGAGACGCCTATGATGGACGTCAGCACACTGGTCCAATCCTGCTAGCACGAGACATGTGACATCCTTTACAGAGTGCCACCGCTGCAACCAAAAGGCATACTTGGTAGTGACACTGTGGGGTGGGCGCTGGGCGGCTATGATGGATGTCACACTTGGCCAATCCTATGCTAACGGGGGATGTGCGATGTTCATTAAAAGACACTAGGTACTGTCTGTTACAGATGTAAGGGGGCACGCTGGGGAAACCCTGATGTAAGGCGACACCCTGATGTAAGGAGGCACACTGGGGAAACCCTGGTGTAAGGCGGCACACACTGATGTAAGGAGGCACGCTGGGGACACCCTGATGTAAGGAGGCACGCTGGAGACACCCTGATGTAAGGAGGCACACTGGGGACACCCTGATGTAAGGAGGCACACTGGGGAAACCCTGATGTAAGGCGGCACACACTGATGTAAGGAGGCACGCTGGAGACACCCTGATGTAAGGAGGCACACTGGGGACACCCTGATGTAAGGAGGCATGCTGGGGACACCCTGATGTAAGGAGGCATGCTGGGGACACCCTGATGTGAGGAGGCACACTGGGGAAACCCTGATGTGAGGAGGCACACTGGGGAAACCCTGATGTGAGGAGGCACACTGGGGAAACCCTGATGTGAGGAGGCACACTGGGGAAACCCTGATGTGAGGAGGCACACTGGGGACACCCTGATGTGAGGAGGCACACTGGGGAAACCCTGATGTCCACAGGGGTCACACGGAGGAGTGTAGTCCCACAGGGGTCACACGGAGGAGTGTAGTCCCACAGGGGTCAC
>BLSH010352667.1:2032358-2045091 GCA_018402905.1 Glandirana rugosa | reverse complement strand
CATGCTAAAACCGAAAAAAGGGTCTTAATTAAATTGTTACCACAAGACTGGAAGAGCATTGTCTACAATGCCTTTGTATGATGGAGTATTATTACCTGGACCCTTCACTGGAGACCCCTGAACTCCATCATTAATGGGGGGGGGGGGACACATATACAGTATTTTTAGTCATGTCATCTATTTTAAGCCGTGTGGCTGTTATTTTGAGTTCTTATTGGCTCTCACTGCTGAAAATAACAGTCGATAAAAAGCCTGTAGTCCCGAGTCATGGGACCTGATCCTTACCTGCGCTGATCTGATCTTGGGTCATATTCATGATGAATTTGTCAGGAGCCACACAGAAATCACTGGTACCCTGCAAGACACAAACACGTCATGTTACCATTCCAGATCACTGATTAATACAAGGGGCATTGATGAAATGTGGTTAGAAAAGCATGGTGGGCTTTCTAAGAATGCAGAAAGCCCAGCACTTTACACAGACTGTGCTTATCCACGAATCATGAAGTTGCTAGAGATGTGCACAATGGAAAAATTTGTTACTAATGTGATTCGGAAATTCAAATCCGAATCATGAAAATTTCACCCCAATTCCTATTAGTAACGAAACAAAATCGCACCTGTCTAGAAGTTGCTCCCTTGAACATATATTATTTATCTATTTCAGGTACTTACATAGTGCCGTCACACCGCTTTACATATACATTGCACATTCACATCAGTCCCTGCCCTCAAGGAGCTTACAATCTAAGGTGTATTATTAATATCACTCTCCTTTCTGTATGTATTAAAAGGCTTTAAAATTACAATGTATAAAATAAAAGTTGCTCTCTTTGCTAGCAGAGAAGAGGGAGGGATGTCCCTCCTCTGATTAATGTGAGGAAGGGATGTCCCTCCTCCGATTAATGTAAGAAAGGGATGTCCCTCCTCCGATTAATGTGAGGGAGGGATGTCCCTCCTCCGATTAATGTGAGGGAGGGATGTCCCTCCTCCGATTACTGTGAGAAAGGGATGTCCCTCCTCCGATTACTGTGAGGGAGGGATGTCCCTCCTCCGATTACTGTGAGAAAGGGATGTCCCTCCTCCGATTACTGTGAGGGAGGGATGTCCCTCCTCCGATTAATGTGAGGGAGGGATGTCCCTCCTCCGATTACTGTGAGGTAGGGATGTCCCTCCTCCGATTAATGTGAGGGAGGGATGTCCCTCCTAAGATTAATGTGAGGGAGGGATGTCCCTCCTCTGATTAATGTGAGGTAGGGATGTCCCTCCTCCGATTAATGTGAGGGAGAGATGTCCCTCCTCCGATTAATGTGAGGGAGGGATGTCCCTCCTCTGACTAATGCAGCTCTATTTTTTTGCACCTCATTTCAAAACAGCCCTTGCTCATGCAGAGCAGAGTAAAAAAGGGTCCTAGTCAATATCTATATGAATAAAATGGATGTGTGCATGCTCTACCGAGCCCTCTGTTCACCCCTCCCCCACTACTCCTGTGTTTTGCTTTGTGATAGCAGAAACTTTGGAGGAAATGCTAGTTGACTGGCAGCTATTCTGACCCTCTGGACCTCTGACCACTCCTGACCCCTGCACTCTGACACTTTCAGAGGAATTGAGCTGGAATACACTGACAGATCAATAAATTAAAAAAAAAAAAAGACCGGACTTGTCCAGGGTCAGTCAAGTACTGAATGCAGAGGATTAGCATGGCAGCCAGGCAGCCAGCATTTTCAGCTTCTATAGCTGTCTGGTCCCCGATTGTTTTTCTTTGAATTCCTCCTCCATGCAGATTTCTCCGGCAGAGTTGTCAGATGGTTTCCCTCCTGCGCCTTTCCCTTTAATGGAAATCGGCATCATAATTCATTTCCCCTCCATAACGGCTCCAATCTTCCACCGACGCGGCGCAGACAGATTACACACGGATCAGACCTGAAGCCCGTGTCTGGCCGGGGAGATTCAATTAGCAATGAGTGGGGGGAATTGGATACGCTGAAATGCACCTGGCGGCAGAATTGGAGGCCGCCACTTTCACGGTCGCTGTGTTATAATGGTGGAGATGGGCCGCAATAAAGGGACGCCGACAGTTCCCAGGAAAATTGGATGAAACTTGCAGATTTCAGTTCTCCTACAGAGGGCGCCGGACTCGCACTGCGTGAAATTTTAAAATGTTTGCAAAAATCTCACACAAGCTTTAACGTGTCAGAAGTCATTCACAAACCTATTAAATCTGCAGATTTCATTGGAACAATCCCCGGTGATCCTGCCATGAAGGTTCTTCTTCAGACACTTCCTATTATAGGGGGACTACATTCTGTCCCTGTCCTGCTCCTGTGTTAATAGCAAAATTAGGGACACCACCACTGGCGGCCGCTCCATTAGGGGCGTCGCCCCCATAATTTATTTTTTTTAGCACATGATTAATTGGCTTCAAAAAAGGGTGGGCTCTGGGCCCCGAATGAGTTGTGTGACAATTGAGAATATATATTCGCTATGGTCTTCCTTATTCTCCTACCGACCAATCAGAAAGCGGGTCCTGAGACCCAACTGGCCGATAGGAGAAGCAAGCGTATTGGGCACCAACTTGGAGATGCCAAGGAGGAGACACAGAGGAGGTTTACGACTCCCCCCCCCAAAAAAATGGAGCGTTAGCCGCCACTGGACACCACATAGATCAACCACATCCGCTGGTAACCTGACAGAGCTTTAGCTACAGTCCCTGCATCTTGGCCACCCCCCCCCCCCCAACACATTTCAACCTGACTGACTTTAGTCGTAGAGCATAAAGGGGGTATACTGACCACCAGTGTAAGGGGGACTACCACCCCCAGGAGACAGGGGAAGCCAGCGTAAGGAGGCACGCTGACCACCAGTGTAAAGGGGGCACGCTGACCACCAGCGTAAGGGGGCACGCTGACCACCAGCGTAAGGGGGCACGCTGACCACCAGCGTAAGGGGGCACGCTGACCACCAGCGTAAGGGGGCACGATGACCACCAGCATACGGGGGCACGATGACCACCAGCATACGGGGGCACGATGACCACCAGCATACGGGGGCACGATGACCACCATCATACAGGGGCACGATGACCACCAGCATACAGGGGCACGATGACCACCAGCATTATACGGGGGCACGATGACCACCAGTATACGGGGGCACAATGACCACTAGGGTAAGGGGGCACACCGACCACCAGCGTAAGGGGGCATGCTGATCACCAGGGTAAAGGGTCACTCCTACCACCAGCATAAAGGGGCATGCTGAACATAAGCAAAAGAGGATGCACCAACCATCAGCATATAGAGACACATTGACCACCAGTGTAAGGAGGCGCACCAGCCACCATACACAAGGGGGCATGTCCACCAGCATAGGGGGGCACACCGACCACCAGCATAAGGGGGCATGCTGAACACAAGCAAAAGAGGGTGCTCCTACCACCAGTGTAGAGAGGCACATTGACCACCAGTGTAAGGGGGTGCACTGGCCACCAGCATAATGAGAAATGCTGACCACCAGTGTAAGGGGCACCCTGACCACCAGCTTAAAAGGGATCTGCCGACCAGCAGCAAAAGGTGGCATGCCAACTGTTCGCAAAAGGGGGCATGCTGACCACCAGTTTAAAGGGATGTGCTGACCACCAGCAAAAGGGGGCATGCTGACCACCAAAGTAATTGCATAGTCCTGCCCCCTGCACTGTATCCTCTACACAACCCTAGAATCTAGAATTACAATTTTTATTTTTTTTACTGTTGGGGCATAGAAGCTTTTTCAAGCAGTTTTCCAGGCCCTGATCCCACTAAGGTTGAGAATCCCTGCCTTTGATGATCTCACGCTGCAGATACCCAGCAGATGATCAAGGGCCCAGGAAGGACACTGCTATTTTTTCCCAGGAGGAATTCAGGACAAAAAGGTAAATGTTTAAGGGTCCCATAAGATGCAAACCCTTCAATTTTTGAATTTGAGTCCACTGTGCCTTGCCACCCCATCTGCCTGCAGGACCCCCTGGTAAAAAAAGAAAAAAAGCTTGTAAGTTCTGGGCTGGTCTAAGTAAAAGCGGAGTTTCCCTTGAAGCCATAATATAATGAAGCACTGTAATCAAAGACTGCAGATGTAATAATGAGCGACTAGGATAAGGACGAATGAAAATGACCCCCAGAGACACTTTATATATGGATACTTCTGTATCAGATTCCTAACACTCAGATATAAAATAAAGTTTATGGTTTTAGCTTCCGGCTTGCCATATCCAGGACGCTATACCAGATACGGTCGTCACCTATAAAATTACCGTTCATCAGCATTTCAGCGCCCTTGATCAATATTTATAGAAAAACAATGGGGGGGGGGGGATTTTTTGCTCTCCTTGAAATTGATCCCAGAAGGGCTGAGCTTTACGTTGGCTCTGATCCGGTTATACGCTGACCCGCTGTCTTTGACCTTTTCGCTGCCAGTGCCTTTTTTTTTTTTTTTTTTGCACACATTTAGAAAATCATTTTAGGCCTGAAGATTAGTTAAAACGCCCAAAACAAAGCAGAGGCCCTGGAGAATAAAACGGTGGTTGTCATGACATAAAAGGTAAAGGTTGTGCCGAGTAAATCGATACCCAACATGCCAGGCCTTGGCGGAATTGTTATGGGCGGAGTCACACTATTGCGAGATTACAGGGCAAGGCCTCTTTCACATCTTATTTTGACAGAGCCATTTTCCGTGTGTCACATAGCCAAGGATGCCTCTTTGAACACGCATCAGATCTCCATATGGACTGACATCCAGATATCTGAACTGATTGAACAGCCCTGAGGAAGGGGGATGCCATTTGACCCCCGAAACGCGTTGGCATTTTTTTACTATTCTTCCTACCGAATAAAATCCACCTTTGCAACTTTTACACCTTTGTCTCGGGCGCTCCATTCGTATCTAGGATGTGTGTCACATAGGGAAGCAAAATGAAGTTGTATCTTTTCATGCGACAAGCCTCACCTGATTTTTTTGAATCGCGGTAGAATCACATCGCGCTTGGGGTGCCATTGAAGTATAGTGTCACCCAAACATGGGCGGGTATGCTGTGCTGGGACTGCCCTGCGACTTAGAATCGAGGGCGGAATCGCGACAATTCTGCCCGCAATTGGTGAAGTGTGAATGGAGCCTTCAAGATAAATGTAACCACTACCCATGGGTATACGCAGTGCCGGGACTAGGTCGCCCAGGGCAAAGATGCCAAACTGCACCCCCCTTCCATTAGGGTCAGGGTGCCCCCCCCCAATCCCTGCAATAAACCATTGCCCCCAGGGCAGCCGCCCCTCCTGCCCAGCCCTGGGTATACGTTGTGGTATGCATACTTCCACATCACAATGCATGCACCTGCACTACAGCGCACCACAACATGCACTGTGGTGCACTGCAGTGTCAAAAATTACTTACAGCTCAAATGAATGAGCAGCCTTATTGCAAAGCACAAAAAAAACGCACGAAAATTGCAAACCAACAATGTCAATGGGACCTTAAGAAGGACAACAGAACTGGAGAAAAGGAGCGGCTGTGGAGGACCGGCAGGACTGTGCGTGAAAATCAATTTCACTTTAATTAAATCATCTCCTGGAATGATCATCTGCTGGGGGGCACATTGGGCTTCTGCGGCCACCCTGGAGTTGGGCTTTAAAGCAACATTGAGGACCTGTGCAGGGCCCTTACATAAGTGATGATAAACGCCTCATTAATCCCGGCCTGGGGTCCAACTCACCAACACAACCTAAATTTAGCAGCAACTGCACAACAAAAATAACTACATATTAAATATCATGGGATTATCATGTGCAGTTCATTCAACTGCTGTAACAAGCTGACCATTCTACTCATGTGCTGGGGGGGTGTAGATAAATGTCGAGAGAGAGAGATAAGAAAAGGTCCAACATCCCCCCTCCCCTCCTCGCATGGCACATGCCAAGCACCTACTGCTTGGTGCCCCGGGTCCTGATGCCATTATCCTGTGGGGCCCGTTCCCTGTGGTTGCCCAACCTGGTGCTATATGAGGGAGCATTAGAAGGGCGGCCTAAAACAGCGCACAGCCCGTCATGCCACCCCTCTCCAGCACCGCCACACTTTCCTGCAAGCAACAGTGTCTGCCATGTCCCTTTTTGTCAGAGAGGGTCTGGGTGTACACAGTGTGAGTGGATAGGGGGTACTGCTGTGCTATGTATAAGGGAATGGTGGTGAAATGCATCATAGGTGGTGCTGTTTGCTGAGCTGTATATACATCTGACCCCTACATTACACACCCCTGCACTGTGTACATTACACACTCCTGACCCCTGCACTGTGTACATAACACACACCTGACCCCTGCACTGTGCACATTACACACTACTGACCTCTGCGCCTTGTACATTACATACACCTTACCCCTGCACTGTGTACATTACATACACCTGACCCCTGCACTGTGTACGTTACATACACCAGACCCCTGCACTCTGTACATTACATACACCTGACCCCTGTGTTGTGTACATTACACACTCCTGACCCCTGCGCTGTGTACATTACATACACCAGACCCCTGCACTCTGTACATTACATACACCTGACCCCTGCACTCTGTACATTACACCTGACCCCTGCACTATGTACATTAGATACACCTGACTTCTGTGCTATGTACATTACACACTCCTGACCCCTGTGCTGTGTACACTACACACTCCTGACCCCTGCCCTGTGTACATTACACACTCCTGACCCCTGCGCTGTGTACATTACATAACCTGACCCCTGGATTCTGTAGTTCCAGAATGAGTGCAATTTTGCCACGGCATCCTGTGGGCACCTCCTAATTTTTCTCCTCTGGGTGCCTCCAAATCTTATGAGAGAGCTGAAACCTCCAGGGGAAAAAAAATGTATCTATGCCCCGGCCATAACGCAACATGAGCACCTCTATTGGCTGCCGAGGCGCATTGCGTTCGGAGTATCTAAAGTCAACCAGGATGAAGACATCTGGGAAAATCCAAAATTTCAATCTGCCAGCAAAACAGGAATAGAGGGGAAATCTTCCAATGGGGAGGGAGGGACTTCCTCTCACTTCCTGTTGTGTCTACAGGACAGGAAGTGAAGGGGAATCTCCCCAATGGCACACAGATGACAAAAAAAAAAAGGTTTTGGCTTTGGATACATTTTAGGACAGAACTCTAAAGGGACCGATAAAATATGCCGAGCCTCAGGACGCACAATGACGATATTCAGTGGCGACACGGCGGGCAGCACCCTTTGCAGACGCGTCCCCGGCGCTCTAATCAGTTAATTGATAATCTAAGTGATGCATTACCAGCTAAAGGTTTTATGTGCAATCAATACGTTTCAAGGCTCCTCGCCCCAGATGGTCCTCGGCGAGTCCCCCGGGGAGGTGGCGGCACGCGGGGGCTCAATTAGCGCAATGCGTGGCCCCGGGGGGGGGGGCACAGTCCACTCAGAGGAACGTGGGAGAACCCGGACCACAGATGGGGGCCGAGGACAAATCTCATTTATCTTCCTCTAACCGCGTCCCAGGGAAGAGCGCGAGGGGCGGGAGGTGGGAAATCGGATGGTTTGCTTTTATAGGCGCAAACGCCGTCTGTAGATTACTTCGCTACCATAAACCTGGATCTACTACAAGGCACAGAACATTTCAATTATACTACAGATGTGATTTTTTTAGCATACACTCCCCGGCCACTTTATTAGGTACCCCTGTTCAATTGCTTGGTAACACAAATTGCTAATCTGCCAATCACACAGCAGCAACTAGACGGGGTAAAGACGACTTGCTGAAGTTCAAACTGAGCGTCAGAATGGGGAAGAAGGGAGATTTAAGTGACTCTGAATGTGCCATGGTTGTTGGTGCCAGGTCTGAGTATTTCTGGGATTTTCACACACAACCATCTCTTGGGTTTACAGAGAGTGGTGGGAAAAAGAGAAAATATCCAGTGAGCGGCAGTTGTGTGGTTGAGAATGCCTTGTTCAGGTCAGAGGAGAATAAGCAGACTGGGTCCAGATGATAGAAAGGCAACAGTAACTCAAATAACCACCCAAGGGATGCAGAATGCCATTTCTGAATGCACGACACATCCAACCTTGAAGCAGATGGGCTACAGCAGCAGGCGGCCACACTGGGTGCCACTGCTGTCAGCTAAGAAGAGGAAACTGAGGCTACAACTGGCACCAACATTGGACAGTAGAAGATTGGAAAAACGTCGCCTGGTCTGACGAGTCTGGATTTCAGCTACGACATTCAGATGGTGGGGTCAGAATTTGGCGCATGGATCCATCCTGCCTTGTATCACCGGTTCAGGCTGGTGGTGGTGTAATGGTGTGGGGGATGGGCACACTTTGGACCCCTTGGTACCAATTGGTTTAAAGGGCACGGCCTGAGTATTGTTGCTGACCATGTCCACCCCTTTATGACTGCAGTGTCCCCATCTTCTGATGGCTCCTTCCAGCAGGATAATGCACCAATCACAGAGCTCCAATCATCTCACCACTGGACAATGAGGTCCCTGCACTCCAATGGCCTTCACACTCCCCACATCTCATCCAATAGAGACCCTATGGGATGAGGTGGAACGGGAGATTGGCATCATGGATGGGCAGCCGACAAATCTGCAGCAACTGTGTGATGCCATCATTGTCACTATGGAGGAAAATCTCTGAGGAACGTTTCCAACACCTTGGTGAATCCATGCCACCAAGAATGAAGGCAAAAGGGGGTCCAACCCGCTACTGGCAAGGTGTACCTAATAAAGTGGCCGGTGAGTGTATGTAAAGTGGGTTCCATGATGGTGGGCGTTGTGACAGGGTGACCACCCAGGAGTACCATTAGAAAACAGGGACAGAGCATGTCACCCTATAAGAGGAAGGGCCTGAAGCATGATCTTTTTTGGCAGGATCACCTGGGATTCCTTTAATGAAAGCTGCAGATTTACAAATGTCCACCATAGGAAGCCCACGTGATGGGTGACCACGTGGGAGCATTATTGGGAGACAGGGACAGAGTGTGGTCACCCTAACACAGGAAGTGCCTTCATGGCAGGATCACTGGGGATTCCTCTAATGAAAGCTGCAGACGTCAAAATGATGCAAACAACCTTTGAAATGGCGTGAAGCAGACGTAAATCCATTCAATAAAATTCATATAGAAGCTTTTGCAAGCTCATAAAGTTATTTTCTACGATTTTTACATCTGCGGCCTTAAAATAATCCCTGGTGATCCTGCCATAAAGGACCTTGTACAAGCACTTCCTGTTATGGGGTGACAACGCTCTGTACTCATGCACCTGTGTGGTCACCCTGTTACACAGGGTTCCAATGGTGACTACAAGCACCGCGGGTGGACGTGTGGTCCAATGTTGTCACCATTATGAAACCCACCCTCAGAAATGCCATGAGTGCATCTGGACAGGAGCTGGCTGCAAAGAGGCTGCAGGAGATAAGCAGCAGTGATTTGTAATAAAGTTTGGAAAAAAAGTAAAAAAAACAGTATTTTATTAAAAAAGAATAGCGAACGATTATGGTGGATGAGGTTGAGATGAGGGGGTGGGAGGGGCATAGTCTGTTGCTCTATAGATACAGGGGGTATAGGGAGTAGGCATTTATGTTCTAAAGGTGAGGATAGGGGGAGGTGTTTTGTAGGGTGACAACACTTCTCCAAAGCTATAGTATGCTGAGTGAGCGTTGTCACCTTTGAAGAGGAAATGTGTTACTGGCAGGATCACCAGGTGAGAATAAAGGGGGGAAAAAAAGAAAACAAATGCAGCCGCCACATCTAAAGACTGGTGAGCTGCAACATGTTACATTGAACTTTCATACACTTTAAGTAAGAAGCATGTACAGTGGGGAAAATGATGATTGTCTCCCCTGCAGATTGTTTGCCCCACTTACAAAGAAATGAAGGGTCTATAATTTTTATCATCGGTGTATTTTATATGATAGAGACAGAATATCAACCAAAAATCCAGAAAAACGCATGATACAAATGTTATAAATTAGAGTTGCAGCTCAGTGAGTAAAATAAGTATTTGATCTCCAAGTAAAACACGACTTAGTAGTTGGCGGAGAAACCCTTGTTGGCAGCACAGAGGTCAGACGTTTCCAGGTTTGCACATCTCAGGAGGGATTTTGGTCCCCTCTTCTTTACAGATCTTCTCTAAATCCTTATAGTGACTTGGCAACTCGAAGTTTCAGCTCCCTCCATATATTGTCTATAGGATTAAGGTCAGGAGACCGGCTAGGCCACTCCATGGCCTTAATGGTTTAAAGCCACTCCTTTATTGCCTTGGCGGGATGTTTTGGGTCATTGTCACGCTGGAAGACCCATCCATGACCCATCTTCAGTGTTCTGGCTGAGGGAAGAAGGGTCTCATCCAAGATTTTACAATACATGGCCCTGTCCATTGGCCCCTCAATGCGGCAAAGTCGGTCACAGAAACAGCCCCAAACCTTCATGTTTCCACCTTCATGCTTGGCTGTAGGGATGGCGTTCTTAGGGTCATAGTCAGCATTTCTCTTCCTCCAAACAGGGCAAGTCAAGTTAATGCCAAAGAGGTAAATTTTGGTCTCCTCTGACCACAGCACTTTCACCCAATCCTTCTCTGAATCATTTAGCTGTTCATTGGCATGACTGTACCATGTGCCTTCTTGAGGAGGGGGACCTTGCGGGTGCTGCAGGATTTCAATCCATGGTGGTGTATTGTGTTACCAATGGTTTGTTCGGTGGCTGCGGTCCCAACTGCCTTGAGATCATTCACAAGCTCCTCCCGTGTAGTTCTGGGCTGATCCCTCACTTTTCTCATGACCATCCTCACCCCATGAGGCCAAACCTTGCATGGAGCTCCAGACCAAGGGGGATTGATGGCTATTTTGTATTTCTTCCATTTGCGAATAATCGCTCCAACAGTTGTCTCCTTCCCACCAAGCTTCTTGCTGATGGTCTTGTAGCCATTCCAGCCTTGTGCAGGTCTACAATCTTCTCCCTGACGTCCTTGGACAGCTCTTTGGTGTTGCCCATGATGGTGAGGAATGGAAGAAAGAGATTCTGTGGACCGGAGTCTTTTATACAAATAACGAGTTATCCTTAGGAGCTCCTTCTTACATTGACAGGACTAATCGGTGTACCACATGGGCACTGTAGCCAGTCTGTGGGAGCCACAATTATTGTTGGTAGGTAGGGGATTAAATACTTATTTTACTCACTGAACTGCAACTCCATTTATAACATTTGTATTGTGTGTTTTCTGGGGTTTTGGTTGATATTCTGTCTCTATCATATAAAATGCACCCGGGGCCGCCTTTAACACAGGGCAAAAGGGGCAGCTGCCCCGGGCCCAGTCATTGTTGTGGGGCCCACAGAAGTTGCCCTTTGAGCCCCACACTGCCCATATGGTTGATAAGTGGATTCAGGAGGGTCCAATCAATATTAAATATGGCCCTGAATACACATATGATAAAAATTATAGACTCTTCATTTCTTTGTAAGTGGGACAAACTTACAGAATCTGCAGGGGGTCACATCATTATTTTCCCCGCTGTACATTGTATCGCAGTAGATTTTATACATTGTATCATAATAGATTCTATACATTGTATCGCAGTAGATTTTATACATTGTATCATAACAGATTCTATACAATTTTTTAAAAACGATTTTATACATTGTATCATAGTAGATTTTAATTATTATAATAGATTTTAGGCATTGTAATGGAAAAGATTTTATACATTGCAACACATTGTATGCATTATATTTATGATGGATTTTATGCCTTGCGGTGACACATTTTATACCTTGTGCTATAACAGATGGGCGTCCTGCTCGGATGATGACACGCAGTCAAGTACCATCAAGGACAAGTAAGTGGGCATTGTGAATTAAATGGACACATCGTAATCTATTTAAAATCCCCCAGAGAGATTCCAGAGAAGACAAAGTGAATCTCCGCCATTAGACGCTGACCCTGCGACACCGCGGGATGCTGCACAAAGAGCCGCGGCACTCCGGGGGGGCGTGAAGGGACCATCAGCGGGCTGTCAGAGAGGCTGAGACATTAATAGCGACGCGCCGTCCTTCCTCTCCGGAAAATAGAATTCACAGACCCTTCCTAAACGCTAAATCCATCTCATGGAGACGGCGCCCTCATTTCAAGGTGAATTTAGACATTTATTATTATTTATTCCTTATTTAAATCTTTAATCAAAATCCCGGTTTTGATTCTCAGTAAAATTTCCCTCCACATATCGCCAGTCTTTGAATTTTCCTGCAAACATGGCTCCTCTCTGCTGTGAGCTGCACTGTGCAGTCTTTGTGGGGCTGGGGGTCATTTCAGGTGCATTTTTTATCCTGTGCTGATCACCACCCAGCAATCAACCAGCAAAAATTCATAAACCTCACCCCTCTGCTTATTCAAAATAAGGGGATTCAATAAAGCCCTAAAGACACTTTACTGTCAGAATGATGTCCCCAGGTAGTAAGACTGTCATTTCACAGAAATCCCGAAATAACTTAGGGGAATAAAACTTATTCGTCTCCCCACTCCAAATACTTAAAAACGACCAACTAACGACCCACCACTAGTCGTGTCCTATTTTTTACGTGGACTTTACTGGGGGTCGGGGTGTTTCTGACGTGTCACGTCGAGTGTCGTCTCTCCTCGGTACAAACGTCCTTTTAAGTTTCTGACCGCTATACACCTCCCTTTAAAATGACTCTTAG
>BLSH010352667.1:1964781-1983022 GCA_018402905.1 Glandirana rugosa | reverse complement strand
GTGAACCTCCGCCCCAGTCTCAAGTCTTTTGCAGACTCTAACAGATTTTCTTCTAAGATTGCCCTGTATTTGGCTCCATCCATCTTCCCATCAACCCTGACCAGCTTCCCTGTCCCTGCTGAAGAAAAGCATCCCCACAACGTGATGCTGCCACCACCATGTTTCACAGTGGGGATGGTGTGTTCAGGGTGATGTGCAGGGTTAGATTTCCGCCACACATAGCATTTTGCTTTTAGGCCAAAAAGTTGAATTTTGGTCTCATCTGAGCAGAGCCCCTTCTTCCATGTTTGCTGTGTCCCCCACATGGCTTCTCGCAAACGGCAAACGGGACTTCTTATGGATTTCTTTCACCAATGGCTTTCTTCTTGCCACTCTTCCATAAAGGGCAGATTGGTGGAGAGCACGACTAATAGTTGTCCTGTGGACAGATTCTCCCACCTGAGCTGTGGATCTCTGCAGCTCCTCCAGAGTTACCATGGGCCTCTTGGCTGCTTCTCTGATGAACGCTCTCCTTGCCCGGCTGGTCAGTTTAGGTGGACGGCCATGTCTTGCTTGGTTTGCAGTTGTGCCATACTCTTTCCATTTTCCGAAGATGGATTGAACAGAGCTCTGTGAGATGTTCAAAGCTTGGGTAATTTTTTATAACCTAACCCTGCTTTATACTTCTCCACAACTTTATCCCTGACCTGTCTGGTGCGTTCCTTGGCCTTCATGATGCTGTTTGTTCACTAAGGTTCTCTAACAAACCTCTGAGGGCTTCACAGAACAGCTGTATTTATACTGAGATTAAATTACACACAGGAGGACTCTATTTACTAAGTAGGTGATTTATGAAGGCAATTGGTTCCACTAGATTTTAGTTAGGGGTATCAGAGTAAAGGGGGCACCATACAAATGCCCCCCACACTTTTCACAGATTTATTTGTATCATTTATCATTTTCCTTCCACGTCACAATTATGAGCCACTTTGTGTCGGTCTATCACATAAAATCCCAATAAAATACATTTTTGGTTGTAACATGACAACGTGTACAAAATTTCAAGGGGTATGAATACTTTCTCAAGGCACTGTACCTGGAAGGGTCGCACTGACATTACTGAGTATCCTGCAATTAATATGTAACAATATATCCAGTGATGATGCGGCCACTTTATTGAATATAGAGAAGATGTTATTTTGGGGTCGGCCAGTCAGCGAGAACTAAACAATGCGGATCGGATCGGATGTCAGATCCTAGAACTGGCGGTGGTTCTCTTGCAGTCAGCGGGTGATTAGGTGCCAGGGGGTTTAGGTTTTGGGTAAAGTCCAGCGTTTAGAATAGCGATGTACATGAATATATACCTCTCAGCAAACATCGGGGAATTGAAGTGTATGGATCGATCTGAATTATTAATACGCCTCCAGCCGGTCAGCGAAGTCGGATCCTTTGTGGCTGATGGAATGAAAAATAATATTTCCAGATGACGAAAACCCATTCATTAATAATGAGAACCTCCCACATCTTACAGAGGAGAGCAGGGGGGATTATTATTATTTATATCATCATTAACTTTTTATTTCATCATTATTATTATTTGTTATTATTTACATTTATTTATTTATTTGAGGTACTTATATAGCGCTGTCAATTTACGCAGCGCTTTACATATACATTGTACATTCACATCAGTCCCTACCCTCAAGGAGCTTACAATCTAAAGTCCCTAACTCACATTCATACACATACTAGGGACAATTTAGACAGGAGCCAATTTACCTACCAGCATGTCTTTGGAGTGTGGGAGGAAACCGGAGTACCCGGAGGAAACCCACGCAGGCACAGGGAGAACATGCAAATTACTATTCTATATTATTGTTATATTATTTAAATTATTGTTATTGATATTATTATTTACATTATTGTATTTAAATTGTTACTTACATTTTATATTAATAGTATTTCCATTATTTATATTATTTATTTTATATTTAAATTTTTACATTATTCTTATTAACATTATTATATTTATGTTATTTACGCGTTTATTTACATTTATATGCAGATTTATATTTTTTATAATTATTACTATTATTTACATTATTTTACCTACATTATTATTTATATTATTGTTCATTAGAGTGTCCCCTGATATCAGGTGTCCCCTTCTGAGTGCCCCTTACACCAGGTGTCCCCATCAGAGACTCCTTCAGAGTGCCCCTTACATCAGGGGTCCCCTTCAGAGTGTCCCTTACATCAGGTGCTCCAATCAGAGTGCCCCTTACATCAGGGGTCCCCTTGAGAGTGCCCCTTACATCAGGGGTCCCCTTACATCAGGTATCCCCATCAGAGTGCCCCTTACTTAAGGTGTCCCCATCAGAGTGCTCCTTGCATCAGGGTCCCCATCAGAGAACCCCTTACATCAGGTGCTCCAAGCAGAGTGCCCCTTACATCAGGTATCCCCATCAGAGTGCCCCTTACTTAAGGTGTCCCCATCAGAGTGCTCCTTGCATCAGGGTCCCCTTCAGAGAACCCCTTACATCAGGGTCCCCTTCAGAGAACCCCTTACATCAGGGTCCCCTTCAGAGTGCCCCTTACATCAGGTGTCCCCATCAGAGTGCTCCTTACATCAGGGTGCTCCTTACATCAGGTGCTCCCATCAGAGTGCCCCTTACATCAGGTGTCCCCATCAGAGTGCTCCTTACATCAGGGTGCTCCTTACATCAGGTGCTCCCATCAGAGTGCCCCTTACATCAGGTGCTCCCATCAGAGTGCCCCTTGCATCAGGTGCTCCCATCAGAGTGCCCCTTACATCAGGTGTCCCCATCAGAGTGCCCCTTACATCAGGGGTCCCCATCAGAGTGCCCCTTACATCAGGTGCTCCAATCAGAGTGTCCCTTACATCAGGTGTCC
Source organism: Glandirana rugosa (assembly GCA_018402905.1). Lineage (NCBI taxonomy): Eukaryota > Metazoa > Chordata > Amphibia > Anura > Ranidae > Glandirana > Glandirana rugosa. The sequence continues at coordinate 1,980,130 of BLSH010352667.1, read as the reverse complement.
CCATCAGAGTGTTCCTTGCATCAGGGTCCCCTTCAGAGTGCCCCTTACATCAGGTGCCCCTTACATCAGAGTGCCCCTTACATTAGGGGTCCCCCTTCAGAGTGCCCCTTACATCAGTTGTCCCCATTAGAGTGCCCCTTACAGCAACGGTGTGCATCAGACTGAATCATGGATCAGTGGATGCACTCTGGGGCCTGGGGGGCACAACTATAATCTGGGGGGGGAGGGGCACTGCCCACACAACTATAATCTGGGGGGGGGAGGGGCACTGCCCACCCCAGCACCCCCTTAGATCTGGGCCCTGCAACTCATGTAACTAGGCTGTGATTTTCATTTTCAGCCTCTAGATGGCGCCAGGGGAACTCATATCAGTAGCTGAATCCGGAGTTCCTCCTTAGCGTGCCTTATATTACGAATTATAGCTTGGAAGTCCAAAGTGGTGATACTGCGAGAGCGCGCAGCGCATGCATGGCTCAGATACATCAGCAAGGGGTTCCTGGAAGTGACTGCAAATTGTTAGCAACTGTGATCAGAGCAGATAAGACTCTGCAGAGGTTTAAGGAGGAAGTGATCACCCCCTCCCCCATCCTGAGGATGACATCCCTCCGCAACCATCCTCACCGCCGCCACCACATGTGCTTCTTCCCAACACTTCCTGTTTTCTGAGTCACAAAAATGCTGAAAATGTTTTCTTCCTCTCCCCATGTGATATCCATTGGCCTTTCCGAGATCACAGCGTGTACCGGGGGGCTCCTCTGCTGGACTGAAAGGTCTTCCTCTGATTTCACTGCACACTGTGAGCTTCTCACCATGTGCATTAGAAGCTGCGGCAAGTCAGATTTCCTGGTTGGGGGGAGGTCTAGCATCATCTAGCCCTTTCCTCCTCAGCCTGACTGCCCCTTTCATTCATTGGACTTCAGTTCTTTCAATCATGGAGGCCCAGCATCCCATGTGGGTGTTACCAGTGCTGGGACAAGGCCCCCAGGGTGAACATACCAAACTGCGACCCCCCCACCCCCCGAAGGATGTATGAGCAAAATTTCCCCTCCCCTCAGTACAAATCTGCCCCCCTGCTGAAATCCTGCCTCCCAGCTCAAATCTTTGCCCCCACCCAAAAAAAAAAAAAAATCACCGCTCCTAGCACAAATCCTCTACCCCTTATATTTCCCCTCCAAGTACACATCCCCCCCCCCCCAAATTCCCCTTTGCAGCACAAATTTCCCCCCATCCCTCCTCCTAGCAATCATCCCTACTAGCACAAATGTCCCCTTCTAGCACAAATCCCTTCCCCCCACCATATCACCTTTTCTAGCACAAATCCCCCCTATCATCACAAATCCTCATCCCCAAAAATACCCCCTCCCAAAACAAATCCCTCCTAAATCATCACTCCTAGCACCCCCCCCCCAAAAAAATTTCCCCTCCTATAATAATTCTTACCCCCTGCTGTTGCCCTCAAACCCCCCCCCCCCGACACAAATCCCCTCCCCTCCAATCCTTTCTAAGGGGGCCCCACCCCCTTCACATGAGTGCGCACCCCTTGGGGTTACCTAGGATGGTATGTACCGTATGCAAATTAAGCCTGTCTAGAAACGCCTCCTCCTGACACCCACCCATCAAGGCCTTTTGATATCTGCATAACTCCTCCCACTGTTTGCATCAGGACGGGGGGCTCTTGGGAGGCGGGGTGCTGTGATGTTTTTAGGAAGCTCTGTACAGCCCCCCTCCACTGCAGGCCCCTCCCACCAGCCATGTTCTGCCCACATTGGCTAAGTGGTTTGCACTTCTGCATAGCAGCACTGGGGTCATCGGTTCGAATCCCATCCACAGCACTACCTTCATGGAGTTTGCATGTTCTCCCTGTGCATGCGTGGGTTTCCTCCGGGTGCTCCGGTTTCCTCCCACACTCCAAAGACATGCTGGTAGGTAAATTGGCCCTAGTATGAATGTGAGTTAGGGACCGTAGATTGTAAGCTCCTTGGGGCAGGGACTGATGTGAATGTACAATGTATATGTAAAGCGCTGCGTAAATTGATAGGGCTATATAAGTAGCTATAATAAATACATTGCATACAGAAGCAGAGAGACCCAGTGATGACATCATTAGGTCTAAGGCTGGGATCACGCTATTGCGATGCCAGACACCGCATGCGATTCACACCGCACTGCTGTGCAGATCACATGCGATGTCTGTGTGATGCCAATTCAGCCATACAGATTGTAGGTCCGAATTCGCATCGCATTCGGATCAAAATGGCACAGGACCCTTTTTTTGGTCCGCACCAGAATCGGATCGAATGGGCGTTCACAGCGGTTCCTGCGCCATTTCACAGCTCGCACTGCGATTCAATCTGGGGGTGTCATTGACTTTGTATTGACACCCGCAAGGGTTCGCGGATGTCAGTGTGAACCGCCGGCGATTCAGGTGCACAGGATTCGCAGGGTGCGAGCCGAGCCTAAAATAAAAGTATGAAACGCTTTAAGAAAATACAAAGCTTTCAATGGAAATATTTTTAAAAAAGGGGAATCCGTCACCATAGATCTAAGAATCTGAATACTCCCTATTTATTGTATTTAGAGCCAAAAAATCTTTCTTTGTTTTTTTGTACAGCGAGAATCATTGGAGGAGGGAGAGCGCGAGGCCAGAGAAATGAACACAGCGATCGTCTGACAACCGGTGACCTCTGACCCCTGACTCACAAACTGAAGAGTCAGACTCAGTTAACAGGAACAACATGTCACAGCAAAAAGCACCGAGGAGGGAAAAAAAGAACCAAATTACTTGCACAATGAATGTACAATTCTATGGGGAAAAAATCCAGCATTGCCAATGCCTTCCACTTTGATGCGATTGCTTAAAATAGATCGAAAGGGCAGCTTGAACCCCCCCCCCAACTTTTAATAGATAGTGAAAATCATTGATGCATTGAATTATAGTGGTACATGTGAGGTCAGCATTCCCGCCCCCCCCATATCTCACATTATAAGCTGGAGGACCTCTGATAACGCCAGCGGAGGGCGGCACGCAAGGGGAGATAAAACTGGAACGCTCAGAATCTCATGCAGCTGCGAATAACAACCAATCAGCCATAAGTGTGCGCAGCCTATTGCATTAGGGTGTGCACCACAAAGCGCAAACAAGAGTGTGTGTCATAGGCATGCGCACATAGGGTGGCAGGTGTGCCTGGGCACACCCTAATCACCCTGTACTGTGCAGATTCCCCTCTGCTGCCTGGCTGCAGAGAAAGGGACGGGGGAATCTCTGTCCTCAGTCCCTTTCTCTGTCTCAAAAGTGAGACATCAGGGATCTGTTTAGACCCCTGATATTTCACCAAAGCCCCCCAAGCAGGGCTCCTAAATTAAATTGTTAAAAAAAAAAAATATATATATATATATATATATAATATTGTAAAAAAATAATAAAATAACTAAATTGTAAAAAAAAAAAGAAATACAATAAAATAAAAATAAACTACTGACATCAACCTCTGCTCTTCTGACATATATACACTCTCATGTTTGTTTGCGCTTTGTGGTGCTCACCCTAATGCAATAGGCTGCACTAACCTATGGTGTGTGTGTGTATATAATGTCAGAAGGGCAGAGATCAGTGTCAGTAATTTAATTTTACATTATATTTTTTATTGTTTTTACAATTTTGTTTTTTTTAATTATTTTTTACAATATTATATTTTAGTATTTTTTTTACAATTTTATTTACGAGCCCTGCTGGGGGGCTTTGATGAAATATCAGGGGTCTAAACAGACCCCAGATGTCTCACTTTTGAGACAGAGAAAGGGACTGAGGACAGAGATTCCCCCGTCACTTTCTCTGCAGCAAGGCAGCAGGGGAATCTGCACAGCACAGGGTGATTAAGGTGTGCCCAGGCACACCTGCCACTCTATGTGCACACGCCTATGCAATCAGCTTCTAACTTCAGCTTGTTCAATTAAGCTTTGACAATAAAAGTTGGAAGCGGATTGGTTGCTATGCACAGCTGCAGGGTTGGCCCAAGACATTGTGCTGCCTGGGTCCAAGAATGAAAATCTGCCGCCCCCCCCCCCCCCCAAAAAAATATCACACCCACCAAAAGGCCCCCACATCCATTATTTGATATCATAATTAAAACGAAAATTAAATTTATCAGGAAGTCAGATTTACATGCAATTACACGCTATATGCAAAATTATATGACATATCATTATGTTCAATTCCAAGGGGCAGGCTAGGGCAGTGTATAGACAGGCTAGGTCAATATAGGGACAGACTAGGGTAGTATATAGACAGGCTAGGTCAATATAGGGACATACTAGGGTAGTATATAGACAGGCTAGGGTAGTATATAGAGAGGCTAGGGTAGTATATAGACAGGCTAGGGTAGTATACAGACAGGCTAGGATAGTATATAGACAGGCTAGGGTAGTATATAGACAGGCTAGGGTAGTATATAGACAGGCTAGGGTAGTATATAGACAGGCTAGGGTAGTATATGGACAGGCTAGGGTAGTATATGGACAGGCTAGGGTAGTATATAGACAAGCTAGGGAAGTATATAGACAGGCTAGGAAGTATATAGACAGGCTAGGGAAGTATATAGACAGGCTAGGGTAGCATATAGACAGGCTAGGGTAGCATATAGACAGGCTAGGGTAGCATATAGACAGGCTAGGGAAGTATATAGACAGGCTAAGGAAGTATATAGACAGGCTAAGGAAGTATATAGACAGGCTAGGGTAGTATATAGACAGGCTAGGGTAGTATATAAACAGGCTAGGGTAGTATATGGACAGGCTAGGGTAGTATATGGACAGGCTAGGGTAGTATATGGACAGGCTAGGGAAGTATATGGACAGGCTAGGGAAGTATATAGACAGGCTAGGGAAGTATATAGACAGGCTAGGGAAGTATATAGACAGGCTAAGGAAGTATATAGATAGGCTAGGGTAGTATATGGATAGGCTAGGGTAGTATATGGACAGGCTAGGGTAGTATATGGACAGGCTAGGGTAGTATATGGACAGGCTAGGGAAGTATATAGACAGGCTAGGGAAGTATATAGACAGGCTAGGGAAGTATATAGACAGGCTAAGGAAGTATATAGACAGGCTAGGGTAGTATATAGACAGGCTAGGGTAGTATATAAACAGGCTAGGGTAGTATATGGACAGGCTAGGGAAGTATATAGACAGGCTAGGGAAGTATATAGACAGGCTAGGGAAGTATATAGACAGGCTAGGGAAGTATATAGACAGGCTAGGGAAGTATATAGACAGGCTAAGGAAGTATATAGACAGGCTAGGGTAGTATATGGGCAGGCTAGGGTAGTTTACAAGTTAAAATCTGTTTTTTTTTTTACTATAAAATTACCTAGAACCCCCAAACATTGTATATATTTTTTTTCTAACACCATAAAGAATAAAACGGCGGTCACTGCAACACTTTGTCACACCGTTTTTGTGCAGCGGTCTTACATGCGCCTTTTTTTTTTGGAAAAAAAATTCACTTTTTTGAGTTAAAAAATAAGACACCAGTAAAGTTAGGCCTATTTTTTCCCATATTGTGAAAGATAATGTTATGCCGAGTAAATTCATACCCAACATGTCATACTTCAAAACTGCGCCTGCTCATGGAATGGTGAAAAACTTTGGCACTTAAAAATCTGCATCGGCGACATTTAAAAACTTCTACCAGGTTACCAGTTTTGAGTTACAGAGGAGGTCTAGAGCTAAAATTATTTCCCTTGCTCTAACGATCTCGGCGATACCTCACATGTGTGATTTGAACAGCGTTTTCATATGTGGGCGGGACTTACGTATGCGTTCGCTTCTGCGCGCAAGCTCGGCAGGATGGGCGCTTTAAATTTTTTTTTCTCTTATTTATTTTACTTATTTTTTTTATCTTTACACGGTCTTTTTAAAAAAAAAAAAATTGATCACTTTTATTCCTATTACAAAAAATGTAAACATTCCTTGTAATAGAAAAAAGCATACCAGGGCCTCTTAAATATGAGATCTGGGGGTCAAAAAGACATCACATCTCAGATTTACAGTAAAATGCAATAAAAAAATAAATAAATAAAATAAAATCACATTTGAAAAAAAAAAATTCTCCTTTAAGAGCTATGGAGCCGAGTGGGCGGGATCTCCGTATGACGGCGGGCGGTCTGGAAGTGGTTAAAGGAGGTGTAAAAGCAAAAGGTGCATTCTATACATTAGGATAAAAAAAAACCTTCTTGGTGTAGCAGTCCCCTGTCAGCACCCCCTAATTATTTACCTGGGCCCCGTCTCTCTCCACCGATATCCACAAGTGTCTTAGCTGTCCCAGACACTCCTGATTGGCTGTCGCGACTGTCAATCAAAATCAGTCAGCCAATCAGGGGAGAGGTCGGGGCTTCGTGTCTGAATGGATACACAAAGCTCTGGCTCGGGTGCCCCCATAGAGAGCTGCTGGCTGAGGGGGCACTCACCAGAGGGAGGGGCCAGGAGCAGAGAAGAGAAGGATCCGGGCTGCTCTGTGCAAATCCACTGCACAGAGCAGGTAAGTAGAACAGGTTTGTTATTGAAGAAAAAGAAAAAAAAAAGAGACACTTTACAATCGCTTTAACCACTTGCCGACCGCCTTGCGTACAAAGACGGCAGCAGTGTGGCTCCGCTGCGTGAATCGCTGTCTATAAGCGGCGATAGACGCAGTTCACTCTGTGAGCGTACCCGCGGGTCGGGCGGACTCAGTGTCCTCCGCCGATGCGCGATCACCTACTACACGGGCAGAACGGGGAACCGCCAACGCAAGCGCGTCGGTCTACTGATCCCTGTAATCGAGAAATTAGATCTGTCATGACCGCTAATGTAATCAAGCGGATTCCCGTTCTGTCAGGGGGAAGGAACGTGATTGTATGCTTCCTGTGTATGGGAGCAGCGATCACTCTCCTCCTCCTGCCAGCCCAGCCCCCACATAGTTAGAACACACACAGGGTACACATTTAACTCCTAGATCACCCCCTTAGTGTTAACCCCTTCCCTGCCAGTGACATTTATACAGTAATCAGTGGATAAATGTCATTGGTTCAAAAAAAAGTGTCAAAAGTGTCCGATCTGTCCGCCGCAATATTGTAGTACCAAAAAAAAACCCGCAGTTCGCTGCCATTACTAGTAAAAAAATTAATAATTAAATAAAACCGCCATAAATCAATTCTCATGGTTTGTGGATGCGATAATGTTTGTGCAAACCAATCAGTATTCGTGTATTGCGAAATTTTTTTTACCAGATATGAGGAAGAATATATATCGGCCTAAACTGATGAATACATTTGTTTTTTTATATATTTTTTTGGATATTATAGCAAAAAGTAAAAAATATAGTTTTTTTTTTTTTCAAAATCGTCACTCTTTGTTTATAGCGCAAAAAATAAAAACCGCAGAGGTGAGAAAATACCACCAAAAGAAAACTATTTGTGGGGGGAAAAAAAAAGGACGTCAATTTTGTTTGGGTGCAACGTCGCACGACCGCGCAATTGTCAGTTAAAGCGACGCAGTGCCGAATCGCAAAAAATGCTCATTTCAGGAAGGGGGCAAATTCTTCCGGGGCTGAAGTGGTTAATACCAGAAATAATAAAATGTTATTAGATTTTTTTTTACTACAGGAGTATATAATGAGTTTGGCAATTCTAAAGAAATACTTGCATTAAAATTTAACTAAACCCATTCGATTTAAGTTGACTGAAACACGACTAAAACTAAAACAATTTTGATGACTTAAATACGACTAAAACTAAAACAATTTCGATGACTTAAAGAGGAGGTCCGAGGGCTAAAAAAAAAATTAAAAGTCAGCAGCTACACATACAGTAGCTGCTGACTTTTAATATTAGGACACTTACCTGTCCTGGAGTCCAGCGATGTCGGCACCCGCCGCCGATCTTCGGATCGGGGGACGGGTGCAGCCGCCTCCATCGCGGGTAAGGGAACTCGGACGTGTAAGCAGTACAGCTTCACGCCGGGCACCTTACTGCGCATGCGCGAGCTCTGCCGCGCTCTGCTACTGGCCAGGCGGCCAGTAGCGGAGCGAGCAGGGAGGAGGGAGCCGGGCTTCTGACGTCAGCGGCCGCGTCCGCCGGCCAGAGCTCCCGGAAGTGTGGAAAAGGACACCTGTCTAAAGACAAGTGTCCTCTTCCCCCTGCCCCCCGAAAGGTGCCAAATGTGACACCTGAGGGGGGGAGGAATCCAACCAGCGGAAGTTCCACTTTAGGGTGGAACTCCGCTTTAAATACGACTAAAACTAAAACAATTTAGATGACTTAAATACGACTAAAACTAAAACTAAAACAATTTAGATGACTTAAATACGACTAAAACTAAAACAATTTAGATGACTTAAATACGACTAAAACTAAAATGGTATTTTAGTCAAAAGACTGACTAAACTAAATCAAATTTTTATTTGTCCAAATGAACACTGCTTCACATCGCTTTTTAGGGAAAGGGCCAGGGACATTTTTCTGGTTTTTGGTTCCATTGACTTCAATGGATCAAAAAACGTGTATTGAAAAACGCAAAGTGCACCTGCGATGTGCAAACTGCACGCTGAAGAGGTGCTGTGAACCCGGCCTTAGTAAATCTCCCCCAAGAAGTCATCCAACTCATGCATTGCCATCCGCAGAGACAAACCAGGATTGATTTGGAGAGACTGTCTTAGAAAAAAAAAGATACATTTTTTTTTATGCAATCCATTGACAAAGTAACAAAAAAAACCCAAACAAACAAAAAAAACGAACACTTTTTTCTTTGTTTAAAAAAAAAAAAAAAAAAAAGTGTTCTTGTGGATAGAATGTATAAAATTGTAGTCTTATTATTTGTAGCAATTACAATGACACAGAAATTGTGATTCTTTTTCAAAGCATTGCTGCCATTTACAAAAGAAAAAGTTTTTTTTTTCCCCCTTAAATTTAGCGTTTTCTAATGTGACGCACAAAACATTAACCGCTTGCAGTCCGCCCACCGTCAAATGATGGAGGGACGGTGTGGCTCCCGTTCTAGGTGGACGTCGTATGACGGTGCGCCAGAACGCCTGCAGGAGTGCGCGGCGATCATGGCCATGCCGTGCCGCGACCCCGATCTCTGCAAAGAGCCGATGACACGGCTCTTTAACCATGTGATCAGCTGTGTCCACTCACAAGTAAATGTGGAAATGCCGTTAATCGGCTCTCCTCGTCTCACAGTGACAAAGTGTGTGGCTAGGAGAGCCAATCAGCGGTATCTCAGGGGAGACCAGGGCAGGTAATTGGGGCACTGATCGCCAGTGTCCTGATTACAGGAAAGCCCCAGCAGTGCCCATTAGTGCCACCAATTAGTGCCCATCAGTCACACCAATCAGTGCCCATATAACTGGGACAAATCGGTGATCTACCCCTTGGATCCGGTGCACCCTAGGCCAGCTACACAGATGCCATTGGTTTGGGTAGACAGCTAGGGATACGGGTGGGAGGACCGATCATTTCATACCTGGAATTGAATTTGACTCCCCTATTAAATTCATTTTCACGAAGCTGCCTGGCTTGGAGACCACTCGCTCTCACCCCAGGGGGCAGGGTAAACCTAATTAAGATGCTCTTCCTCCCAAGGTTCCTATATTTCTTTAGAAACTGCCCCATCTTGCTCCTGAAGTCGTTTTTCGACAAACTTAGATCCATCACTGTCTCCTTCATTTGGCGGGGGAAGGGGCCCACTGCCCAGGCTGGCAATGACTACATCGCAGCAGCCGCTGAGCCGAGGTGGTCTGGCTCTTCCTAATTTTCGACAGTACTACTGGGCGGCGGTCCTGGTGACAGTCCAATGGTGGTCCTCTAAGCCCAGAGGCTATCCTGCGGTGACAATTATGGGATCGTACGCTTAACCTGATCGTCCATGGGGTGAAAGCCCATTCTGCCTTAACAACGCTGATGGGTACAACCATAAGGGTCTGGCAGCAGGCCAGGGCCTCATATAGGCCCCCCGAGACTATTTTGCCTCATATGCCTTTATGGGGTAACCCCAACCTGATGAGAATTTATGGGGTTTTTATTTATTTCTTTTACTAGTAATAGCAGCGATCTGCGATTTTTAGCAGGACGGTGATATTGCAGCGAACATGTCGGACACTTTTTTTGGGGACCATTGGTATTTATACAGCAATCAGCGCTATGAAAATGCACTTCAGGGGTTAACTGTGTTCCCCGTGTGTGTTACTAACTGCATGGGGGCTGGGCTGGTTGGGGGAGGAGAGTGATCTTGGCTCCCATGTACAGGGAGTCTGCAATCACATCCCCCCCCCCCCCGTCAGAATGGAGATCCGTGTGTTTACATACATAGACCCCCGTTCTGTCACTGGGGGGGAGCGATTGTGGGTAGCCCACGTAGATCGAGTCCGCTCTACCCGCTCCCTGGCTCCCATGGAACACAGTGAGGGTGCCATTGGACATCATCTCAGCCTAGGCAAAGTTACTGACTGGAGCTCAAGGAAAGCTTTTAAATGATAAAAGGTGGAAAACGATATTGTTACTGTATATTGTGACACATCAGGAAAACATTCATGCAGACTTGTAAAGTTTTGCATTCTATGCATGAAGGTGAAAAACCTTCCATAGTGCAGCAGCCCCCCAGAGCCCCCCTTTTATCTACCTGAACCTGATGGTTCCAGTGACGGGGACAAGCACAGCAGCTCCAGCTGCTGGCTCGGGTCCTCATTGGATAGATTGATAGCAGCAGCCATTGGCTCCCGCCACTGTCAATCAAATCCAGTGACGTGGGAGCTGGAGGGTGGGGCAGAGTCCTGCTGCCTGTGTCAATTGAAGCAGCAGCAGAACTTGGGAGCGCGCCCGCACGAGTGTGTCCAAGGAAAGTGCTTCTCCAAGGGGGCACTCAGTGAAGAGGAGGAGCCAGGAGCGCCCCAGAAGAAGAGGATCGGGGGCCGCTCTGTGCAAAACCCTTGCATAGAGCAGGTAAGTATAACATGTTTGTAATTTAACAGGGGCGTCACTAAGGGGGAGCCAGAGGGGGCCATGACCCCCCTCAATTTTACTGTGTGCCCCCCAAGAATAACTCGTATACTGGCCAGCGCCACGGCTGTCCAACTGACTGACTCATCACCACCTGCCAGTCTCTGGGAGCCTCAAGGAAGTTGGGGCTAGGTGACGTCACTCACGTGACCTTGGTATTTGGTTGTATGTATGTGTGTATATGTATATACATTTTTTTTTGGTTGAACTGGATGGACTTGTGTCTTTTTTCAACCTGACTAACTATGTGATGGCCGCCACCTGCCGCTGTTGGTTATGGAAGTTGTAGTCCGCAGTGGGCTGGCGGCGGCTGCATGCTCACTGCTAAAGCTCCCTGCTCCTGGTGGGTGGAGTCTCTGGAGAGCAGCGTGTGCTGCCAGCCTGCCTGAGCCTTGTGAGAAAGGGAGGCTAGCTACAACTCTTGGTTGCTCCCGGATCTCTTGGAGATGTTGCTGCCTTGCCCGGACAGCGGGCACACATGTGACTGGCCTGGGTCAGGGTGCGCCGGCGCAGCTGGTGGCTGCAGTTAAGTGTTGTTACAGGGCACCAGAAGAAGCTGACTTGACCCCAGGAGCAACATCACCCACCCCGTCTGGAGGAGGCCATGCAGGGAGGAGGAGAGGACCTGTTCGGCTGAGCACTGACAGCCCATAGCAAGCTGAGGTGAGAGACTCTGTCCCTGACACACACCACTAGCTGACCCCACATGATCATCCCTTCAATCCCCCCCCATGCACCAAATTTACTCTGCCTCAGTGCCCTTGGCCTGTGAATCCTGCTGAGAGCTGGCCACAGACCTGTGGGCCCTGGTGGCCAGGCAATCATCTGTGGGTCCTGCTGGTCATGGCCTACAGGCCAGCAGACAGCAGGACTCATAGGCCATGGCCAGCTTCAAGCAGAACCCACAGGCCAGCGGCCAGCAGGACCCATAGACTATATTGTCCACTCCCAGCAGGACCCACAGGTCCATAGCCAGCACCCAGCTAGACCCACAGGCTGCGGGTTCTGCTGAGAGCTGGCCGCGGACCTGTGGGCCCTGCTGGCCACTGACCTGTGGGTCCTGTTTGTAGCAGACAATATAGCCTGTGGGGCCTGCTGGCCACTAGCCTAGGATGACCAAAAGTCCCCTGTTTCCAGAGACAGTCCCCAAACTGAGGACACCGTCCCTGGACCAAGTTTGTCCCTGCAAGCTGGGGCAGAGGGGGCCCCCAGAGCTGACCCTACCATGAGTCCCACTGGGCCCATTAGCCTGCCTCGGAGGGGGAAGGGGTGGGGGGTGAGCGCCGCCGCATTACACAGACCTTTACAACCCCTTTAAATTGTAAATTAATTCACATTTAGGGTGTAAATCTATCTTATTAAAGTTCACTTTAAAGAAACAGCAGCTATATTATGATACTTAAGGGGGTGCTTGTATAAGGCAGAGACCGGTTCCCTGGCTGGTGCTGGACTTCACATGCATCCTACATCCATGTCGCCATTTATGCACTCAACGCCTTGCAAAGGGTTAATATTAGCAGCACCAACAGGTCCCTTTTAAGTGAAAGCATTTGGCTGTAAATTGCACCGCCATTATTAATTCATCACCCCTGCTGGGAAACGCATCTGCATGTTAAAAACTTTGAAATAATTACCCCCTTGCCCTTCCATTGACCCTGGCCTGCTTTTAGAAGGGTAACCACAGCCGGCCTCTATGGACATCCCCCCCTCCACCTACTTTGATGTGGCCTCTAGGAAAACTTGCCTGAGAAATGGGAAGTTAGAAGCCTCACCACCACAAGACACGCAGTAACCTGTACCAACCAACCAACCAATGCCACCGTAAACCTGTACCAACCAACAAATGCCACCTAAACCTGTACCAACCAATGCCACCGTAAACCTGTACCAACCAACAAATGCCACCTTAAATTTGTACCAACCAATGCCACCATAAACCTGTACCAACCAACAAATGCAACCGAAAACCTGTACCAACCAGCAAATGCCACCGTAAACCTGTACCAACCAACGCCACCGTAAACCTGTACCAACCAATGCCACCGTAAACCTGTACAACTAACAAATGGCACCATAAACCTGCAGCAACCAACAAATGCCACGGTAAACCTGTGCCTTACCATTGTACTGCAAAACAAATCTCTCCACTTCACCTCCGGAAGATTTACCCTCCTTCATGACCAGGCCATATTTTTGCAATACGGCACTCCGTTATTTTAACGGACAATTGCACGGTCGTGCAACGTTGTACCCAAATAACATTTATTCCTTTTTTACCCTCCAGAAATAGAGATTTTTTTTGGCGGTATTTGATCTCCTCTGCGTTTTCTATTTTTTTTGCGCTCTAAACAAAAAAAAAAAGCGACAATTTTGAAAAAAAAAAAACAAACAATCGTTTTTACTTTCTGCTATAAAACATCCAATAGAAAATTTAAAAGAAAGTCTAATTTTTTCATCAATTTATGCCAATATATATTCTGCTAAAAAAAAAAAATCCCAATAAGTGTATATTGATTGGTTTGCACAAAAATTATAGCGTCTACCAACTATGGGATTTTTCTTTTTTTTTTTTTACTAGTAATGGTGGCGATCAACAACTTATAGCGGGACTGCGATATTGTGGCAGACAAATCAGACACGGGACACTTTTTTGGGGACCAGTGACACCAATACAGTGATCAGTGCAAAAAATATGCACTGTTACTGTACTAATGACACTGGCAGGGAAGGAGTTAACATCAGGGGCGATCAAAGGGTTAAATGTGTCCCTAGCTAATGTGTAGTGTGGGAGGAGTTTTTACTAGTAGAAGACATGGATCAGTGTTTCTGCTTTACAGGAACACAGGATCCATGCCTTCCTCATTGACAGAATGACAGTTTGCCTTGTTTACATAGGTAGACCGGCATTCTGCCTGTGTAACCAACAATCAGCGGGTGCTGGCGGAGATTGGGTGCATAGGTCCCGCTGTATAAAATCACAGTGGGAGCGAGGCTCCGGCGACGCACACTCGCGGCCAAAATCCAGAAATCGCGCATATATAGGTGATTCTGTGCAGCGCGGCCACAATGTAACACCAAATCTGCAATGGGGCGGTCGTGAAGTGGTTAATGCCCCCAGACTCAGCTGGACATCGCTGATTGGCCCTGCATTGTTGCATACCCCTCCATACCCAGAAGTACCAGGTATATCCTTCAACTCCCAGCACTGACTGGAGAGCCGGCTGTACGGTCTTATTGCAGACACCATCCTCTACTGGCTCCCCTTGCAGCGGCACCAGCTTATCTCCTCTTCTTTCTCCCCCTGGCTGCACTGCAGGGGGATTGGTTCTAGCACATTTGCCCCTTCTGTATGCTGTCAGAACCCACTGTGTGCCCCTTTCCCCTGCAGCGCTGCTGGCTTCCCCTCTCTCCCATTGGCAGCTGCTACAGGCACACGCGGATATTTCAGGATGGAGAGCAGGGCAAGGGGTCAGTAAATATGTAATTTGCTGGCCCCTTCCTTTCCTGAATGAACACAGTGTGAAATCAGTACCAATCACTCCTGTGTCCATTGATCACTGAAGCATAGTAAATGGTGAATTAGCAGGAAGCCTCAGAGTGCTTTCTATGATGAATTCATCTGTGCAGGTGAGGCTGCAGAGAAAGGGACTGATAAATGTATGCCAGTTTCAGCCGGGGGGGTAGGCTGTATGGGGCCCCGTGATTTCTAACAGCAGCTCTGCCAACAGGTGCAACCAAGTGCGGGCGCATTCCCACACGTCACGTGTAGGGCAGCCCATTCATTTCAATGCGCAAGAAACATGGAAAGGAAGTCCCAGATTCTTTTCCAAAGGCATGCTGCACCATGCAGTTCAGCACATGTGGAATTGCGTGTGTTTGCAGATGTTGGGGGGTTGCGTTTAACAATTAAGGGCACTGAGGCGCATCTGCTAAAGGGCAACGCGTTTCTGTGCAAGCATTAGATTTTGCAGACATTTCCCCGACACGCATAGATGTGAACCTAGCCTAAGGAGCGGTAAACTTGTTACATTGTTGTTCCCGGAGTTGGATACATTTTCATTGAATTCATTACATTGAATCTTCTTTTTGATACATTTGCCTTCATAGCATTAAATGAAAGGAGAACGCCCGCTGACCACACTCCCTTCACAATGGCTTAAAGTGACACCACCACCCAGAGCTCTCCGGTCACCGCAGGGTTAAGCAAAGCACCCAAAACACCAATGAAGCAGAAAACCGTGACACCCCCACCCTGCCTCAACCCATTACACACCACCTTGAGCTGCCGAATCTCACGGACAACAGGATGGATGAATAGA
>BLSH010352667.1:1933557-1943998 GCA_018402905.1 Glandirana rugosa | reverse complement strand
CATTTGGAGGGGAAGAGATGGAGACATTTGGAGGGGAAGAGATGGAGACATTTGGAGGGGAAGAGATGGAACATTTGGAGGGGAAGAGATGGAGACATTTGGAGGGGAAGAGATGGAGACATTTGGTGGGGAAGAGATGGAGACATTTGGAGAAGAAGAGATGGATATATTTGGAGGGGAATAGAGGGAGACATTTGGAGGGGAAGAGATGGAGACATTTGGAGGGGAAGAGATGGAGACATTTGGAGGGGAAGAGATGGAACATTTGGAGGGGAAGAGATGGAGACATTTGGAGGGGAAGAGATGGAGACATTTGGTGGGGAAGAGATGGAGACATTTGGAGAAGAAGAGATGGATATATTTGGAGGGGAATAGAGGGAGACATTTGGAGGGGAAGAGATGGAGACATTTGGAGGGGAAGAGATTGGACATTTGGAGGGGAAGAGATGAAGACATTTGGAGGGGAAGAGATGGAGACATTTGGAGGGGAAGAGATGGAGACATTTGGAGGGGAAGAGATGGAGACATTTGGAGGGGAAGAGATGGAGACATTTGGAGGGGGATTTATGGAGATATTGTTACCAAATCACATTGCGGAAATAAAGGAGAACAGAGTTTGTTCCTCTTCTGTAATCCACAAATTCTTTGTATCAAGTGTTCCATTGTGACCGTGGCGTTGTTCTGATGGAGGCCGCTCACATGGCTGGGTGACCGCCATCCCTCCGCACAGTCACAGGATTATAATTAAACTTCTAATTATATTTCAGTCATTTCCCTTTATAATAGTGGACAGAACAAGCAAACAAACTGCTGCTGGGTCTCCTCTAATCACTGGGATATTAATTGGGATCTCGCTGGGCTCATGTGCTCTACGTGACTCAGGGGTCTTCAGAAGTTTCTTCTTTCTCGTAGATCTTGAGTCAGATAATCTTTTCAATGTATGTTGTTGCTATATTTCCAAATATAGATTGCAGAAGAATGGGAGGGGGGATTACATGTGTGCATTACCTGGAAGTATTATTTTCTGATTACTAATGCTCTGCAGACTTTGTCTGTTAACCCCCCCCCCCCCCCCCGAGGAAAGTGCAATGGGGACTGGGGAAGGAGGGGTGTAAGTAGTGGTCTCTCATGATCAGTACTGCCCTTAGGTTGCTTCTTCCAGCTTAACTTTCTCTGCAAATTATCATTTTGTTACTGAGCATTGTATGAAAGAATACATCCCGGCATCCTTTTAGACGTGCATGCTCAATCGACTGATCCGCAGATTGCACAGCTAAATTCTGCAGCACCCAGTGGTTAGCAGAGAGCATACACATTAAATGAAATAACACATCCTAGGAATCCCTTTAGAAGTGCATGCTTCCTTGGTGCTCCAGACTTCAGTTGTGCAATCTGCTGATTAGTTCCTTGATTGCAGTTAAAGAATGCAGCCACCAGTGGCCGTCAGAGAGAGCATGCTCATTAAATGAAAGAACACACCCTTAGAATCAAATTAGTTGCATGGTCCCTGGATACTATAAGCTTCAGCTGAGCAATCAGCTGATCAGTTGCTCAATTACAGCTAAACACAGCCTTAGGATCTCTTTAGATTTGCATGCTCCCTGGATACTGCAGGCTTCAGCTGAGCAATCTGCTGATCAGTTGCTTGATAACAGCTACAGTCTGCAGCACCCAGTGGCTAGCAGAAAGCATGCACTTTAAATTAAATTACATATCCTTGGAATCCCTTTAGAAGTGCATGCTTTCTAGGTGCTCCAGACTTCAGCTGAGCAATCTGCTGATTAGTTGCTTGATTACAGTTTGCAGCCTCCAGTGGCCAGCAGGGAGCACACACATTAATTGAAAGAACACATACCTCTAATCCCTTTAGATGTGCATGCTCCCTAGGTACTGTAAGCTTTAGCTGCTCAATCTGATTATCATTAAAGTTTGCAGCACCCAGCAGGGAGCATGCACAGGATTGGGCTCTCAGCCCTGCCTTCTCAGCACCCAGGTTGCTCAGCTGTTGGTTAATTGCCAACACTCATCGTTCCACTGTGGCTCACCTGGTGATCATTTCCTGCTCATCACTCCAGCCTACAGCCAGCCCCTTCTGGCTATTTAAACTGTCTGATTCATTTCTCCTGTGCCTTCGGCTTGGTCTAGCATATCTGGAGACTCTCTGCTGTGATTTGCCTGGCTGACGTCCTTTCTGGTTCCTGATCCTGTCTGCTGACCCCAACTATGTTGATCTTTGGCTTCCTGATTTACTGGCATGTTCTGACTACCCGCTTTGGCTACCATACCCTGGCTATGTTCTGACTACGTTTTCTATTTGTACCATTTTTTTTCCCCATTCTATTAAAAGCTGTGATTTTACCTGCATTTTCTATCTCTGTCTGATTCATGGCTCCTGAACACATTAAGGCTACTTTCAGACTGGAGCGGTACCCGCGGTCGCGGTAAAACCCCGCTAGTTTTAGCAGAGTTTTACCAGCGATAGGGCTCCGCTATGCGGGCGGGAGCGCCGCGCTTTTAACCCCCCACAAGGGGTTAAAAAGGGGTTAAAAGTGCCAGCGCTCAGCGCTACCGAGGCGGTGTGCAGCCGCTTCAGCAGCGCTTACCATGCATTTCAATGGCAGGGGCGGTAGAGGAGCGGTATAATACCGCTCCCCTCACCGCTCCAAAGATGCTGCTTGCAGGACTTTTTCTAACGTCCTGCTAGCGCACCGCCCAAGTGTGAAAGCACTCAGGGCTTTCACATTGGGGTGGATTGGGGGGGACTTTTGAGGCGCTTTACAGGCGCTATTTTTAGCAGCCTAAATGAAAGAACACATCTCTGTAATCTCTTGAGGTGTGCATGCTCCCTGAGTGTTATAGGCTTCAGCTGTGCAATCTGCTCATCAGTTGCTTGATCACAGATAAAGTCTGCAGCACCCAGTGGCCAGTGGGGAGGAGCATGCACAGCTAAAAGGAAGCCTGGCGCTGTGTACTTTCATAAAATGCTCAGGCCCTTGAAAGAAGATCCGAGGTAGGGTTCTGCCATTGGGGTGTGCAGCCTGTTGCATTAGGGGCTGCACCCCAGAGCACAAACACACACGTGTGTATATCAGCAGAGCAGAGGACGGTGTCAGTAGAGCAAAGATTGGTGTCAGTAGTTTTTATTTTTTACAATTTTATATTATTCTTTACAATATTTATTTATTTTATTAATTTTTTTACAATTTTTTAGGAACCCCGTTATGGGGCTTTGGTGAAATATTAAGGATATAAACAGGCCCCCGATGTCTTACTTTTGAGACAGAAACTGAGGTCAGAGATTCCCCTAGACCAGGGATATGCAATTAGCGGACCTCCAGATGTTGCAAAACTACAAGTCCCATCATGCCTCTGGGTGTCATGCTTGTGGCTGTCAGAGTCTTGCTATGCCTCATGGGACTTGTAGTTCTGCAACAGCTGGAGGTCCGCTAATTGCGTATCTCTACCCTAGTCCCTTTCTCTGCAGCCTGCAGTAAACATAGCTTACTATACTTCAGTTAAGAGTGAAGACAGGAGCGATTGGTACAGATCATTCGTTGTGTTCATTCAAAAAAGGAAGAGGCTGGTTAATAAAATGTTTACTGTACCAGTCCCTTCCCCGCTTCTGAGAGGAGGGAAGCTGGGAGCACTGCAGGAGGGAGAGAAGAAGGAGGGGAAATCAGCACCGCACAGATAGATTAGGGTGTGCCCAGGCACACCCGGCACGCACACGTCTATGGGTGCTGCGATGTTTACAGTAGCCGAATGACACCTTTCACCAAACTTAGGTAAGGTGCTGCAATGTACACAGGGGCCTGACAACCCCTCTCACCAAATTTGGGTAAAGACCGGCAGAAAGACCCAGTGATCATTAGGTCTCAAAAGAGATATTTCTCAATTTTTTTTAAATTTGATTACAGTTTTTAATTACTTTTTTATTGGGGGGAGTGGAGATGAGGAAGGAACGTGGTACTTTATGCACACGTTACACTTCAGCGGTAATAAAGGGGCCTTGCTTGGTCAACAAATATATTGCATTGTCTTGTAACAAAGATGGGTTTGCAATATATGCAACCCTAATACAATAAGGCGTGATGGTAAGAATGACTTTATGATGAAATAGAGCCTGAACCGTACTGATTACAACAAATCCTTGTAAAGATTTATGAAATGAAAGGGGTGTAATGTCAGGCTTATATTTCCTTGAAATTGAGAACAAGCTTCAATATAAAACAGCAGCAGTGTAATCGCTAATGTGGTGCCGTATCGCCATCTAGTGGCAGATTTTATTTCAGTCTGCAAAAGCAAGCTTTGGACTTTTTGTTTTTTTTTTAAGTCCCCATGGATAATGTTAGCTTGAGCTATTGTGTGTTATTAGCCACTTCAGCCCCCGGGAGGATTTACCCCCTTCCAGACCAGAGCACTTTTTGCGATTCGGCACTGCGTCGCTCTGACAATTGCGCGGTCGTGCGACGTTGTACCCAAAGTAAGTTTGCGTCCTTTTTTTCCCCACAAATAGAGCTTTCTTTTGGTGGTATTTGATCACCTCTGCGTCATTTCTGATCACCGTTATAAACAAAAAAAGTGACAATTTTGAAAAAAAAAAAAAAAAAAAAAATATATATATATATATATATATATAAAAACAAATGTATTCATAGGTTTTGGCCAATTTATATTTATTCCTCATCTTTTTGGTAAAAAAAAAACATCGCAATCGGCGTTTATTGATTGGTCTGCGCAAAATTTGCCGCATTTACAAACCATGAGAATTCATTTCTGGCATTTTTACCATCTTTTTTTTTTATTGGTAATGGCGGCGATCTGCGATTTTTATCCAGACTGTGATATTGCAGTGGGCATGTCGGACATTTTTGACACTTTTTTGGGACCAATGACATTTATACAGCGATCAGAAATTTAAATATCCACTGATTACTGTATAAATGTCATTGGCAGTGAAGGGGTTAACCTGCAGGGGGAGATCTAGGGGGTAACTGTGTTCCCTAGGCGTGTTCTAACTGTGGGGGAGCTGGGCTACCATGGGCATAAGAGATCTAACTGATCCCAGTGACAGGGATCAGTAGATCTCTTACATGCCCACTGACAGAGCGGGGAACCGCCGTGTTTACATCAGCGGTTACCCATTCTTTCTCTCTGCCAGGTCAAGCCGCCATTTATAGGTGGAGATTTGCAGAATACCGGCACAATGCAGCAGTAAATGTACGCGAGCTGGTCGGGAATCGGTTAAAGAGAACCCATCGGAAGAGAAATATAGACGCTGATATTGTTGGTGGTGCAGTTTCCAGTGGTTTCATTCTTCTCCCTGGTTTACTATTCAAGCTGGAAGAAGGATGTGCATTAGGTGAAGTACTTTGGCCGCTTGGTTGTGGTCACTAAAGTCAAGACGAGGGCCTCAAAAACCCAGCAGAGAATACTAAAAATCAGATTTGTAATTAGGACCTTCAGTGCCCAGTGCAAAAAATCATGAAGGGCCCCCCTAACCCACACCCGGGGCCCTTCCCACTGATCCCAGGGGCCCTTTATTATGGTCCCACAGCAAACCCCTTTCCTACCATCTTGGGGCTCACTCACAGTGGCGGAACACCAGCACCCAGTCACCAGTTGGACCTTTGCAACCCTGGTAGTTGTGCCACTGATGTCAGTAGTTTTTTTTTTAAATATTCTTTTTGGGGTTTTTTTCATTACAAGTGTTTTAAGGGGGGCTCTGGTAAGATAGCAGGGGTCTACTCTAAACAGACCTCTGATGTTTCATCTGTGAAACAGAGAACAGAGTTCGAGGACACAGCCCTCCATCTCTGCAGCCTCGGCTTCACAGAATGAATGGACAGGAATAACTCTGTACAGAGGCTTCCTGTTCATTCACAAAGTGGAGCATAGGAAACAGTTTACTATGCTTCAGTTATAAATGGAAACAGGAGTGACTGGCATACAGTATTTACTGGTCCCTTCCCTGCTCTCCATCCTGACACATCATCTGCAACAGCTGGCGGTAGAGAGGAAGCAAGGGCAAGGGGGGACCAGGGGAGCACACAGAGACAGCAGGAGACAAGTAACCTGGAAAGGAGGGGTGGCATATAGAGGAACCAATGCCCTCCATTTTCCTCCTGCAGCCACTGAATTCCGGCAGGAGGGAGGGGAGGGGAAGCCAGCTTTCAGCAGCTGCAGGAGGAAGTTGGAGGGGATTTGTTCCTCTATATCACTGGTCTCCAAACTGCAGCCCTCTGCTTGCCTTTGTCTGGTCCTTAGGGTAATATTCCTCCCACTGATGCAGCACCACTCTTCCTAATTACATCAACAATGGGGCACTATTCCCCCCATTGAAATCAATGATGGGGTATTGCTTACTCCCATTGACTGCATTTTCTAAACCCCAACAGGCACACTGCGCCCCCCCCCCCCCCAACTAAAGACTGTAGGACAGTAAACTGGCCCTTTGTTTAGAAAGTTTGGAGACCACTTGTTACGTAGCTGACGGTGGAGTCTGTCTTGTGCAGGGAACAACCGCTCTTGCGTACCCGATTCAAGGACCCCTGGTAGTGTAGACAGAGGCCCGAGAGTGCGGGATGGCACGAGGGCTGGATGGTCACAGATGTTGTAGTGAGATTCCAGCAGGTCGTGCAAACAGGAGAATGGTCGTACAAGCAGGGTTGGCAACGTGCAGGCAGAAAGGTACAAAAAGGGTTAGGCAAGCGGATCGTCAAGTTCAGGTAAGGTTCGTTAACGGGCGGGCAGCGGAGGTACAGAGGAGTAGACAAGCGGATGGTCCTGGATAGCCGGGGTCGATGCAGGTAGCGGACAACAGGTCAAAGCAAGCCGGGTTAACAGGAAACAGATGAAACACAGGAACAGGTAGGGAGCTGAGGCCCACAGGTCTGGAACGCTGTAGAACAAGCAGCAACTTGGTGCAGGATGTCCAGGGTTTAAATAGGCACCATTTGGCGCCGTTTTCGGCGCGTGCGAACGTGCACGGAGGTGCGCGCACCACCCGGAAATGGCCAGGAACACTGGCAAAGTCCCTTTTACTAACACCACTGCTCTATATGGAGACCACTGCTCTATATGCTGCCCCTCCTATCCAGGTGTACAGGGGAGCCGCATGGGCCCCCTGAAGCATAGGGCCGGGTCGCAATTGCAACCCCTATAGTTACACCCCTGCTAAAAATGTAGGTCCTTATTAATAAATACAATTCCTCTTAGGATGTTCCTATGATTGGCTCACCTCCAAGTCCTGCCTCTAGAATGCAGAGGTAATGGGCTCATCTTTGCTATGTGCTAGGGTCATACTTAGCATTTTGAAGCTACATGCATAGGGCAGCCCATTCATTTTAGTGGGTTACCCTACACACGCCAATCAAGCTCATGTACCCGTTTTTGGAGTGGAGCTTTGCACGTTCCTGCATTTGGGGTTCCATTAACAATGAATGACACTGCAAGCACAACACACAATGTATGCAGAGCCAGCACCCCGACTTCATTGCCTAGAGTCACTAGTTACTGATGGACATAGTAGCCCCCAAAATCCAAAAGTTTGAGTGGCCACCAGCACACAAGTCACTTGAGCTTCCCATTTGAAGACTTTTCTGTTCTGTTGAGCAAAATAGGAAAAGTAACTATTTCCCATGAAAGGAGGACCTAGACACCGACAGATCCACTGTGGGTATAGATTGCCATTTAATCAATTCCCTCTGAAAAGTGAACAGTTCCAACACAAGCAGGCGGAGGGCTCTTCAGGGTGCTTTCAAGTTCAGAGAGAAATAGCAGGCGATGCGGAAAAGTCTTTCTAGCTGTAAAAGCACTTTTGTTAACCCCCCCTCCACCCCAAAAATAAAGATCTTGTTCCGTTAAAGCAGTGGTTCTCAACTCCTGTCCTCAGGACCCACCCACAGGCCAGATTTTAAGTATTACCTTGGGGAGATGCAGACTACAGGGTGGGCCATTTATATGGATACACCTTAATAAAATGGGAATGGTTGGTGATATTAACTTCCTGTTTGTGGCACATTAGTATATGTGAGGGGGGAAACTTTTCAAGATGGGTGGTGACCATGGCAGCCATTTTGAATCCAACTTTTGTTTTTTCAATAGGAAGAGGGTCATGTGACACATCAAACGTATTGGGAATTTCACAAGAAAAACAATGGTGTGCTTGGTTTTAACGTAACTTTATTCTTTCATGAGTTATTTACAAGTTTCTGACCACTTATAAAATGTGTTCAATGTGCTGCCCATTGTGTTGGATTGTCAATGCAACCCTCTTCTCCCACTCTTCACACACTGATAGCAACACCCCAGGAGAAATGATAGCACAGGCTTCCAGTATCCATAGTTTCAGGTGCTGCACATCTCGTATCTTCACAGCATATGGTTTTTATGGTCAGTAAAAACCAATACCGGGTGAGCTGCTCCTTCCAGGAGGTGCTGGCATTCCTCCAAAGCCGACTTGATGGCCAGCAATTCCCTATCACCGACATCATAGTTCCAGCAAGATGGTGCACCACCACATTATGGGTGCCAGGTCCGAGCATTCCTAGATGAACAGTTTCCTGGAAAGTGGATTGGTCACCGTGGGCCAGTTGAATGGCCCCCAAGGTCTCCTGATCTGACCCCCTTAGACTTTTATCTTTGGGGTCATCTGAAGGCAATTGTCTATGCTGTGAAGATACGAGATGTGCAGCACCTGAAACTACGGATACTGGAAGCCTGTGCTAGCATTTCTCCTGCGGTGTTGCTATCAGCGTGTGAAGAGTGGGAGAAAAGGGTTGCATTGACAATCCAACACAATGGGCAGCACATTGAACACATTTTATAAGTGGTCAGAAACTTGTAAATAACTCATGGAAGAATAAAGTTACCTTAAAACCAAGCACACCATTGTTTTTCTTTTGAAATTCCCAAACAGTTTGATGTGTCACATGACCCTCTTCCTATTGAAAAAACAAAAGTTGGATTCAAAATGTCCACCATGGTCACCACCCATCTTGAAAAGTTTCCCCCCCTCACATATACTAATGTGCCACAAACGGGAAGTTAATATCACCAACCATTCCCATTTTATTAAGGTGCATCCATATAAATGGCCCACCCTGTAGAATACTGTAATCACCTGTGATGTATTTCAGTTATCCTGCAAACCTGGCCTGTTAGTGGGCCCCGAGGACAGGAGTTGAGAACTACTGCCTTAAAGCCAGTTCTGCAGCACAGCGATTGTGCGGTGTCATTTGGCCCCCTGTATCACCTGGCTGATCCTGACAGTTTCTGCCCTCCCCTCTCTGCGTTGACTCCGAAATGTCATGGCTGCCAAGCTTTGAAATCGGAGTCAGTGCGTGTCTCCGTCATCCGCAGCCTGTTCTGTGTCTCCTGTCTGCTCTATCCCCCTCCTCTCTCTGCCTCTTGGCAGCGTGTCCGCGCCACCTCCTCATGCCCCGCTGCTTAATTCTTTTTTTCTACAATCCACTCTGTCCCCTGTGACTGTCCTTTATGGAAATAACACTGTGTATACCTTGTGTACTGAGCACTCATCTCCGCTGATTGAGCCGCCGCTTGTCTCTCTGCCAGACAGATGCAGCGGGCGGGCCGCCTCTCTCCTCCCACAGCGGGCCATTACATTAATAAAGAGAGTGGATTATGTAAAGATGTAGTGGTGGGTTAACAACCAGACCCCAGGCTGGAGACAGCAGGCTGATCCTCAAAATACATAGAAGACATTGCATCAATGAGGTTCGACGCGACCCTTTGTAATTCTGGGTGACTGTAGAAAACTGAAGTGGCTCAAAAAGGACGATCAGGATCCCAGTTCTAAGACCATGGGAAGGTCAGTGATGAATGTTGAACGGTTTCTCCCACTGGCACCAATGGTGGGACACCATTCCTCCCTCTGCCGCCAATGATGAGGACACTTCCTCTCGCTGCCACCAATGATGGAGCACTATTTCTCCTACAGACACCAATGATGGGGCACAATTCCTCCCACTGATACCAATGATGGGCCACTATTCCTCCCACTGACACCAATGATGGGGCACTATTCCACTGACACCAATGACGGGGCACTATTCCTCCCACCGACACCAATGACGGGGCACTATTCCTCCCACCGACACCAATGATGGGGCACTATTCCTCCCACCGACACCAATGATGGGGCACTATTCCTCCCACCGACACCAATGATGGGGCACTATTCCTCCCACAGACACCAATGGGACACTATTCCTCCCACCGACGGGACACTATTCCTCCCACCGACGGGACACTATTCCTCCCACTGACACCGATGGGACACTATTCCTCCCACTGACACCAATGGGACACTATTCCTCCCACTGACACCAATGGGACACTATTCCTCCCACTGACGGGGCACTATGGTAGTAACCACAGCCACCCTCCTTATCACGGGGTAGTAACCACAGCCACCCTC
>BLSH010352667.1:1892625-1907234 GCA_018402905.1 Glandirana rugosa | reverse complement strand
CTCACAGGTCTGGTATATACAGAGTTGATCCAAGCTGGAACAATGTAACGATAATACTCATACATGGAATTCTTCTTTAAATCCAGGAATATGAAAGCTTGATGATTTGGAGATTCGCTATGCGCCGGCGTTTGATGTTTTCTCGCCTCCTTCAGTATAAATTATTATTTTTCTCCCGCCAATCCGTCTCTCCTTTCATCGATGGCCCGCGGTCCTATCAGGAGGAAGGTCTTGTGATCTAAGTGGGATATGAAGGGGGAGGGGGACGCCGTCATCGCCTCTTTATGACACTCGGAAATAATTAGAGCGAAATCCGTCGGAGAAAACGACGCATTTAGCACAACATATTTCCACCTTGATGGATCTCTTATTCCCTCTCTCAGCTCTGACCTTTGTAATGGTAATTCTGCGATCGCCGTGTACGGCTTTGGTGAACATTAAAAGGGAACTGACGCCGGAACACAAAGACAGCGAACGTTTCCTCTGTTGAAGAGCGCAGACGTGATTTATTTTCTTCTTTTCTCCCGGAGAGCCCATTATGAACGGCGTTCTGTGTGAGACCCAATACAATGGCGCTTATTCAAATTTATTCATGGAGGAAAACGCAATTACCGAGTGAAATCAATACGGATTTTTTTTTTGAACGTCGAGGGAGGACGCGGCGGCGCTACTCCGGCTCCATAATTCGTTCGGTTTATGGTCCCCGTTAACCCTTTCCACGCCTTCCACCTGTAACGTAATTACTCCGCGTTCTTTGTTTTCTTGGTGATATTTTATGACCTCCTCCCCGGTGACACCACAAATAAAAAACGCAAATTAAATTGCACTTCCTGATGTCATCCATTCATCTGGAATCTCGGTGATCTTTGTGTATTTCCTCCAGATCTGTGCAGTGATCCAGTGTGAGACTTCCCGCAATAAAGACCGCTCACTGCTGCCCTCTCTCCTTGTGCAGGGGGACTGGTCTGGTTTTCTGTAGTGGGCGGAGTCTGCTCTGCTCCTCCCACAGCTCTGCTCCCCTTGTGCATGGTGACAAATCTTGTCTCCACCCCCTCCTACAGTGCTTTTCTGTAGTGGGTGGAGCCTGCTCAGTCCCTCCCACAGTTTTGCTCTGTCTCCTTGTGCAGGGTGACTGGTTTTGTCTCCGCCCCCTCCTTTCGTTTCTGTAGTGGGTGGGGCCTGCTGGGCCCCTCCCACAGCTCTGTTCTCTCTCCTTGTACTGGGGGATCGGTCTTCTATAATTTTCTGCAGGCAGCCTGTAGTGAGTGGGAGGAGCCTACTGGGCCCCTCCCACAACTCTTTCTCTCCTTGTGCAGGGTGACTGGTCTTGACTCCGCCCCTCCTGTAGTTTTCTGTGGTGGGTGGAGCCTGCTGGGCCCCTCCCACAGCTCTGCTCTCTCTCGTTTTGCAGGATGACTGGTTTCATCTTCTTTCTGTAGTAGGCGGAGTCTGCTGAGCCCCTCCCTCAGCTCTGCTCTCTCTACTTCTTCAGGGAGACTGGTCTTGTCTCCGCCTCCTCCTGTAGTTTTCTGTGGTGGGTGGAGCCTGCTGGGCCCCTCCCTCAACTCTCCTCTCTCTCCTTGTGCAGGGTGACTGGTCTTGACTCCGCCCCCTCCTGTAGTTTTCTGTGGTGGGTGGAGCCTGCTGGGCCCCTCCCAAAGCTCTGCTCTCTCTCGTTTTGCAGGATGACTGGTTTCATCTTCTTTCTGTAGTAGGCGGAGTCTGCTGAGCCCCTCCCTCAGCTCTGCTCTCTCTACTTCTTCAGGGAGACTGGTCTTGTCTCCACCCCCTCCTGTAGTTTTCTGTGGTGGGTGGAGCCTGCTGGGCCCCTCGCACAGCTCTGCTCTCTCTCGTTTTGCAGGATGACTGGTTTCATCTTCTTTCTGTAGTAGGCGGAGTCTGCTGAGCCCCTCCCTCAGCTCTGCTCTCTCTACTTCTTCAGGGAGACTGGTCTTGTCTCCGCCCCCTCCTGTAGTTTTCTGCAGTGGGTGGAGCCTGCTCAGCCCCTCCCACAGCTCTGCTCTCTCTCATTTTGCAGGATGACTGGTTTCATCTTCTTTCTGTAGTAGGCGGAGTCTGCTGAGCCCCTCCCTCAGCTCTGCTCTCTCTTCTTCTGCAGGGAGACTAGTCTTGTCTCCTCCCCCTCCTGTAGTTTTCTGTAGTGGTTGGAGCCTGCTGGGCCCCTCCCACAGGTCTGCTCTCTCCTTGTGCAGGGGGACTGGCCTTGTCTCTGCCCCCTCCTGTAGGTTTTTTAGAGGGTGGAGCCTGCATGGTCACTCCCACAGATCTCCTCTCCTTGTGCAGGGTTACTGGTCTTGTCTCCGCCCTCTCCTGTAGTTTTCTGCAGGCAGCCTGTAGTGGGTGGAGCCTGCTGGGCCCATATGTCCTTCTGTTGGTGCACACACCCAGCCCAGCAGAAAGCACTGGCTAAAGGCACAGAGCCATTTGGAGCTGCTCTGTGCCATGTAATCGCTGTGATGACAAATCTGACTCTATTTTTGTGTGTGTGTATTTTGCCCCATTCAGTGTAAATTCTAGAGGCTGCAGTGTGTGAAATCCAAATTTCAGGTGTTGCCCCCCACCACCTCCGACAACGACAACTGTTCCATAGTGAGCGGCCCGGTACATCGCGCATCGAACAACGGCTGACCCTCCTCACCATGTCTGCATGCTTTGTGCACAGCAATACAGTTCGGCTGTTTATGTCCCATGGCGGGTGGCGTACAGAATAAAGCCTTGGCTGAGTATAAATATTTCAGGAGATCTTCTCTCGGCAGGATTCTCCCCCTTTAATCGATGGGACGGAGATTTGCTGATTGAGGATAAAATAATACTTATTGTGAAACGATTCGCACGCACGGCTAATGCATCTTTAAAACGTTACTTTTCCTGCAAGACGGGGAAATCGATGGCTCTCATCTTATAAGTGTAATTGTATAGGTGCTCGATCTGTTATACGGCTTGGATCTGTCTGCTTTATCGATCGCTACATCTGTATTCGCAATAATGTTATTGATAGATTGCTGACGATGTCTGCGAATAACCCGCCTGGACGCTATTCAGAGAGAAACGCCGCCGTTTGTTTAATTCATGTTTTCTATGGATGCAGATGGTTTATGTAGAGCGGATACTGGAGGTGTCAGCAGTGAAGCTGCGGCCCCCATATGTGACTCCTCCAGATACTGACAGACAGTGCCGGGACAAGGTCATCCACCGCCCGGGGCAAAGATACCAAACTGTGTCCCCCCCCCCACCACCCTCCCTTAGGGTTAGGGTCATGGCGCCCCCATCCCTGCAATAAATCATTGCACCCGGTGCAGCTGCCCCTCCTGCCCACCCCTTGCCCGCTGACAGATATCATCCGCCATTAACTCGTCAATAAAAGATAACGAGTTTTAAATGGGATTGTTTACCTTAGAAGCAGGGGGCTCCAAACTATGGCCCATGGGCCAAATCCAGCCCGCAGCTAGGGTCGGGTTCCACCTCTGAGGAGGACATGATGTAAGGGGGGACTCTGATGGGGGCTCCGATGAGGACCTTGATGTAAGGGGGTGGAGGGGACTGAGGTAAATTTAATGAGGACTCTGATGTAAGGGGGGCTCCTAAGCTGGGCTCGGATGTAAGGGGGCTCTGGTAAGGTCCCTGATGAAGCTGAGACTCTGATAGGGATTGTGATGTAAGGGGAAGGGGCCCCTAAGGTGCTAGAGTGGATTCTGATGTAAAGGGACTCTGCTAAGGTGAACTCCGATGTAAGTGTAGCGCCTAGGGTTGCCACTTCATCCCTTTAAAACCGAACACATATTAACCAGTTCTCGACCGCACGCCGTGTTTTCACGGCAGCAGTCGGGATGCTGAGCGCAAATCGCCGTAAATAGACGGCGATCTGCAATCAGCCACTAGACCCGCCGCACTCCTGAGGAGTGTGCCCGCGGCTCGGGCGGACCCGATGTCCGCCGGCGAGCCGCGATGAGCGGCCACAGGGAAAGAACGGGGAACCGCCGATGTAAACACGGCGGTTCTCCGTTCTGTTAGTGGGGGCATGAGAGATCTACTGATCCCTGTCACTGGGATCAGTTAGATCTCTCATGCCCATTGTATCCCAACCCCCCCACAGTAAGAACACACCCAGGGAACACAGTTAACCCCTTCACTACCCCCTGCAGGTTAACCCCTTCACTGCCAATGACATTTATACAGTAATCAGCGGACATTTAAATTTCTGATCCCTGAATAAATGTCATTGGTCCCAAAAAAGTGTCAAAATGGCCCGACATGTCCGCCCCAATATCGCATTACCGATAAAAATCGCAGATCGCCGCCATTACTAGTAAAAATAAAAATAATAAAAACCCTAGAAATGAATTCTCATCATCCGTAAACGCGGCCACTTTTGCGCAAACCAATCAATAAACGGCGATTGCGATTTTTTTTTTATCACAAATATGAGGAATTATATAAATCGGCCAAAAACGGTGAAAAAAAATGTTTTTTTATATTTTTTTTTTGGATTTGAATTTTAGCAAAAAGTAAGAAATTTGGGTTTTTTTGCAAAATGGTCGCTCTTCTTTTGTTTATAGCGGCGATCAGAAATGACGCAGAGGGAATCAAATACCACCAAAAGAAAGCTCTATTTGTGGGAAAAAAAGGACGCAAATTTTGTTTGGGTACAACGTCGCACGACCGCGCAATTGTCAGTTAAAGCGACGCAGTGCCGAATCGCAAAAAGTGCTCTGGTCCTAAAGTGGGAAATCCTTCCGGGGCTGAAGTGGTTAAAGGGATGAGGTGGCAACCCTAGTAGCGCCCCATTGTAGATAGGTGCTTTGGTGATACATTTTTGCTAGGAGAGGCAAATTTTTTCAGGCCTGACTGTTGTGCGGGCATGAATGTTTTGATTTGGGCAGGAGAGTGGCTCAGGAAGCGCTGGAGACTGCAGTAAGGAACACCCCTTGGTTACTCCTCCCCTTTTCTTTAAAACATTCCCGGAAAAGGGGATGGAAAGAGGAGGTGAGGCTTTCTGAAGTATGTTAAGGAGCCCTGACCAATCCCCAACCTGGATTGGCAGGGGGCAGGCCTCCTTAAATACTGTGGTCTGCCAGTGGGAGGGAGGAGAGTGTCGGGTGGAAGAGCTGGAGATGTAGCAGGTGTTGCGGAGGCCCTGAGGGAGTCCCCAGTCTGGAGGGGTGACCTCGGGCCTGGAGGCTCAGGAAGTGGAAGGGACCCCTCTTACAACACACGGAGGAGTTCTGACCGAGGAGCAGGAGAGCAACAGAGGAAGCTACAGGAAAAAGGCTCTGTAAAGGATCCACCGGTGTTGGCGAGTGACACAACCTGGGAGCTGGAAGAAGTAGACCGGAGCAGGGCTGGTAGGATACAGTGGACAGTCTAAGAAGGTTACAGGAGCCAGTCAGGGTAGTGGTGTCACTTGGCAGTGGAGTAGGCCGGAGCAGCCAGGTTGGCTGAGTTGGCCTGGAGGAGGATGGGCTGAGATCTGTAGTCCATCAACACTTGCTACACCCTGGGGGCCCGTGGCCCCTGCCTGCAATGGGCGGTCCTGAGGCCCTGCTAACAGAAACGCAGGTCTCACCATGTGCTACCTGGGCCGGAACCAACTGTGCGCAGGAGAGAGGAATCTGGAGGAAAAGTGAGAATTGAAGCAAGTTTGTGCTGGAGAGAAGAAAGAGTGTATATAGGAGGTCCCGTTATCTTTGATCTATTGGGCATCCCACGATCGCCCCTACCCCATCCAAGTATTAGTTAGTGGGGATCAACTTTCCTGAGGAAAATAGTCAGCGTGCAGGCAATTTTCTTTAAAAACTGGCGGTTTGCCAGGTTTGTTGGTAAAAGGTTTGCAGGTTAAAAACAAACAAAACAGGAAATAAGTCCTTGCCGTCCGTTTCCTCGCTATACGGTGTGGGGCTGGCCCCCGACACCCACAAAGCAAACCTTGTCTTTTAAAATCCAAACAGACACAGAGCTCCCTCAGATCACTCTCTGAGTTCCAGGTCAGAGCTAGAGTGTGTTCTCTTTTAAGCCACCTGCTGGTGGACTCCTTTGGACCACAAACTCCGGACCAGAACCAGCCCTGCCACGGTGGCTGGTAAAATCCGGACCGGACTCTGTTTAATCCAGTCCATATGAATGCATACGAGGCGACAGGTAGCGTCCGTCTACCACTTCGTCTCGCATACCTTCACACCCCTAATAAACAACAAGACAAAAAAACAAAGTACCAGCCTGTTCCGTGACTCTGGATCAAAGGAAATATGTGATTGAGGGTAGAGTGACAGGTGGACCACAGCAACCAGCCACCCCTAAGGGGGATCTTGGCTACATTTGGGGGACAATTGAATGTCTTCATCCTGCAATTCAGTGACTTGTAACATGCGTTATCACCCGTGGAAGCCATGTGCCCATGGATTACTAATACGCCCAGCGTTCTGCAAGGCCTTGACATTCTGCACTGGATTACAAATGCGCCCATCGTTCTGCAAATGCTGGGCCACTTGAACTTATGCTCCAAACTCCTGCTTTGAACCGTAAAATGTGCCTGGAACTGTCTCCTGTTGCCCGGGTGAGCCTGTGGGTGCC
The DNA here is from genome assembly GCA_018402905.1 of Glandirana rugosa. Taxonomy (NCBI): domain Eukaryota; kingdom Metazoa; phylum Chordata; class Amphibia; order Anura; family Ranidae; genus Glandirana; species Glandirana rugosa. The sequence goes on along the minus strand of BLSH010352667.1, from coordinate 1,900,646 downwards.
TGTGGGTGGAACTGTGTTAAAGTGTTCCCTTCAGGAGGACAAGGGTTACCAAAGTTCCTGTTACTACTGGCAACCACCGGAAAGGTCAGAGGTCAGCATGCCTGCAAGTTTCCATCCTTCACACAAGGGGTTACAGCAGCGTGACCAGATGCAGACCGATCTATCAGATCCTTGAGCGCCAGCATATCTGGGAGCGAGGGGGCGGTACCACGCCCTAGAGGAGACAAAAGTTCCTGGGCTGGAGGGAGACACCACAAGGAGGAAGATGACGGAAGGTGGCTGTTCTATCCTAGCGCTGACATGGGTGCTGGTAAGGCTGGAGCAGACACTAGTCAATACCAAGGTTCGACTGGAGCCTTGCAGGGGACTCGCCCTGGGAGTGATCGAGGGGGCGGAGCGGCTGTGTTTGATCTGTCCGGACTGCCAGATACCAATGGCGGAGGTCACTGCCTGGGCCCGGTGCTGCCATTGTGACGAGCCATTGACCCGGCTGGTGCCTGTACCGCAGGAGCCACACTACTACACCCTGGACCTGCACACAGTGCTTTGTCGTCCGAAGCCGCGGAAGTCCCAGAAGGCGGAAGCGGGGTAGAGTTGCGGCCTGGCGACTCCCTCGTGAACACAGAGGACATGGGAGAAGAAGCAGTGGAAGCCTGTGACCTGGCTAGGCACCTGATACCTGGGATGATAGCACCTGTGAGACCCACACGATGTTATAATATCACGTACGAGACGCACGCCAAGCTGTCTCCATTTTGTTCAGATGCATGTCAGTTTTAACCTAACAATCTCCCAGTACAAATCCCTCACACACTCCCTCCTCCCTGTTATGTGTGGAAATTTCAAAGGAAAGCCACTTTAAATAGGAAATTGTTATCTTAAGCCATGAGCAGGATGTTTGTTTGTGCTAGCTGACCATAAACCTACCAAGCAGGCATCAAAGGGGCTCAGAATTTACGAGGGTCATAAATAGGCACACAGAACACCATGACCTCGCAGCGACCCCACCTCATGCCTGAAACTTACAATAAAATACCCACAGTTCATAACTCCAGTTAGGAACATGACATATTAATAACATATATTTTTGAATGCGGAAAGGCCTACCGGATTGAACAAGCCTAAACATCCCAGTATCCATTTATAAGGGGACCCACGGATAGTTTATCCTCTTCCCAGGGTCACAGGAAGTGATAAGGTGATCATGTTTGAACTTGTCGGACTGCAAAATTCATCCTGAACCATAATTGATCAATTTCAGGAATGCACCTTGCACATATTAGCAAATATTAATCTTGGTACAGAAATTGTGACTTAGGGAATATTGTATTCCACGGTCTGCCCTGGACAGCCCACGGGCCCTCCTTACCCATGTGAGTGGTCAGGGGCATACGGCCCCACCCCTTTTCACCCAGAGAAAAAGGGAATGCTAAGGACAACTGGGAGTTCTCATTTTACCATCAACTAATGAACATCCGAGAACCCATGGATCATCCTCGAATCTCTGATTGATCATGGACATTTTAAAAGCAATTACTTTCATTCTGTTTCTTTGCTGCTGTATATTAAGTCTCTTATTGTTTGTAACATTCTTTTTATTTTTCTGTAAATATTTTACTGCACCCAAAACTTGACCTTTTCATTATTAAACCTTATTTTGAAAGGTGTTAATCTTGTCCCTAAAGCTCTTAATGCAAGCTATCACTAATCTGTTGCTTTAAAGAGCGCTACTGTTTAAAATAACTCATCTGAATATCCCTGTCTGTGGTGACAGCGTGTGTTACTGGTGGTTATTCTAAAATCAAATTGGTATTGTGAAAATCCTGAGCTCCTCTTGCTTGGTCCCCAAAGTAGAGGAGGTGGCACTGAAAGGGTTAATTGTTTGAATTAGCCCGGTAACAATCGCTCTCAGGCGGCTGGCATTTAGATGGTGGTCCCGCAAACTGGGAAATCTTTGTGCTGAAAGCAGCTGAGAGTGGTATTGTTGCGTAGTGACAAGCACGGTGTTAGATCCCGCGTTCGTCACAATACCTGTAAGTACTGCCATGCAGGAATCAGTTGTTGTGCCGGTCGGTCCTGAGTCCCTTGCCATCACCATCTGGAGAGAGCCGCTGCCAGAGAGAGATGCCATCTCAGGTGAGCTGGATGGGGAAGGTGAGACCCGGGCCTTAGACCTGGGCTCTCCCAGACTGCAGCATGAGTTGAGATCGTTATAAGATCTGGTAAAGTGGACATCTCTGGGGTCAAGCTTAGAGGAGGAAGAGGAGTGGGGGACTGGAGAGTCAAGCACCCAGGGAACCCCTCTTATAACAGAGCCAGAACCCACAGTGACACCTGAACCCACTACAGGAGCCCTGATCAACGTACAGCAGCTGTTTCTATGCAGGCCATCCACCACACAGACCAGGGCACCCACCTACCAACAATGGGTGATGAGATCACCGTATACTGATATCCTTTTCGGGAGAGTAAACCCCAGAGAGCTGCAGAGACTGTCTAGGTTTCAGAGGGAAGTGCAACGGAGGGTAGCCTTGGAGTGGGGCCTGGACTTCCCATATGTCCCAACTCAAACAATGGCCATCGTGGAGAATTCAAGGGAGGAATGGGAAGATGACCTTGTTTAGGACTGCATGTTCCCGAAGCCACAGAGAGGGTCAGATAATATGTTATGTGCCCAATTCCTGCACATAAAAAAATAGTGTCGGATTGAGAGATCAAACTATGGAGATAGAGTGCTGGTAGTTAAAGAGGGTCGGCCGACCCAAAGTTACTCCATCTACAAGGAGATGGAGACGGTTGCCGGACCCTCGGTTCTATGGTTAGAGAAGGACTGTGTGGAGCCAGTTTAAGCATAGACCTATCACAAGGACTGTTGGAAAGTACAGCGTGATCTTGTTCTTCTTGTTTTCTCTGACTTTTGCAGGAACAAGCCAGCCTGCCACCCCGTGCCCAATGGAGGAACTTTCTGTTGAAGGACACTTGGGTGAGGCTTGCACGTGTTTGGTAAACTTTAAAGAGCCTGTTGTCCCATCAGGAACTCTAAAAAAAGAGACTACCCTTCAATTGTTTTTTTTTTCGTTCTTTCTTCCCTTCTAGTGCTTCTGTCAGTGGGATCGAACCCTTCATTGACAGATCAAACTGGAAAAAGAATTTAATTACAGAGTGCTGTTTGTTGCTCGTCTGGGAGGCTTATAACCCCCTTTCAGTTGGCCTCTGTGCTGTTTAGTTGGTTGTAGTTTTTTTTTCTCTTTCCAAACTTTTTATTGCCTTAGTTCAGGTCAATAGTTATATACAATTTCCAATACAATGTTTCCATGTACTACATCATTCAAGATAACATTGTTATATTCCCACGTTATACTTGTTGCATAACTTCCCCTCCCTTGGCTTAAACTTGGATTAAGGGTCCTTTCACACGAGCCGAGCCCGTTTTGATGGGCTCCACTGCTCAGCGGGGATCCATCCGTTTATCCTCGCTGAGCCGGCGGATAACAGGACCGTCTCTGCACTCCGTGTCACAGCTCCAGTCTCCTCTATGGAGGATCGAATGAACACGGACCGTCTGTCCGTGTTCATCCGATCCAATCCGATCCACCAGGCGGGGGGAAAATAGGGTTTCCATCCGTCTGTTTTTGGCGGATCGGAGTGGATCGGGTGTCAGCAGACATGTCACCGCTGACATCCGTCGCTCCATAGAGAACAATGGATCGTCCGTTCGGGTCCGCCTGAAAAACAGACAGGGGGACCCGAACGATCCGCCCGCGTGAAAGGGGCCTTACATCAATTTATTTTCTAACGATTCAATTAGTTTTGTATTTCATCTTGTTCCAATGTCACTGGGGTACTACACCATATATCCCATATTTTATAGTACTTCTTAGGTGTCCCTCTATGTTCATACATTATCTTCTCATATGGTATTGTCTGGTTAACTGCTCTAATCCATTGATTAATAGTTGGAGCTGCTGATTGCATCCAACTTAATGATATTTGTTTACGTGCCATGAATAATGTTTCTTGTAACATCCTATTGTATTTCGACCAGTCTCCTGCCTCTAGTAATCCCAGTATACATACTTCCAGGGTATACGGTACCTCCTTGTTCATAATATTAGTTCATTTATCTACCACGTGTTGCCAGTATTCAGCTACTTCGGAACACAACCACATCAAATGCATAAAATCCGCTTCTGCATGTAGCCATTCTTCCAATTCTAAACATTTTCTGAGAGGTGAGATATGTTTGATGAGTAATATATAATTGGATCAGCTTCTTATTAATAGCAGGAGATACTCCCATATGCAGAGAGCATATCCTGCTCCATTTCTCCTCTGTCATATCTGGGATGGGTTTTACTTCCTCTTTATTACCCTGCAATGTGAAAGCATAATCGGCTAGTATGCATCGCATATTAGCCCATTATGTGGCACTTAAATGCATTGGAAGCCCACGCTGTCCCCGCTCCAGGCTGCGTCCATCTTCAGTCCCTCTTCCTTCCGGGGCTGCGGACTCCGTCTCTGTGACTGGCCAGAGTCGCGTGACATCACTCCCGGGCATGCTCGCGGGGGGCCGCCAATCACGGCACGATCTCAGTGAAGAAACGGCACAGAGGCCGTTTCTTCACTGCGCCTGTGCCCAATGACATGGGCACTTCACAATACACTGTATATCTCCTAAACCGTGCAGGTTTAGGAGATATGCAGGGAACCTACAGGCAAGCCTTATTATAGTCTTACCTGTAGGTTAAAGCAGGGGCGAAACTACAGGGGTTGCAGGGGTTACAATTGCAACCGGGCCCAGTGCTCCAGGGGGCCAGTGTGCCTCCCTTGTACACCTAGATCAGAGGGATGGCGGGGGTGGCATTTAGGGGAACCAATCTCCCCTATTTTCCTCCTAATGGAGGAGATTGGTTCCTCTATATGCTGCCCCCGCTGCCCTTCCTATCCAGTTTACTTGTCTTCTGCTGTTCCCAGGGTCCCTGTCCCCCCCCACAGAGCTGCTGTCTTCCCCCTCCTCTCTCCTGACAGCTGCTGTAGAAGATGAGTCATGATGGAGAGATGGGAACGGGTCGGTAAATTTGTCATTTACTGTCTCCCTCCTTTTCTGAATGGAATGAGTCAGTGATTGGTACCAATTGGTTCACTCATAACTGAAGCATAGTAAACTGTTTTTTTACTATACTTCCATTTTTGAATAAATAGAAGCTCGGTACACAACTATTTGTTTATTCGGTGGGACCGTAATAAAGGGACCCGTGATGGGAGTAAAGGGCTCCAGGATCAGTGAGAAGATGGAAGGGCCCTGGCCAGGGGTCAGGAGGGCCCTTCATAATTCTTTGCACGGAGGCCCTGAAGGTTCCTAGTTACGCCTCTGGTTTAAAGTGTTTGTCAAGGGTTGACAACCACTTTAAGTGGCATACCGCTTAACTTGGCCCTCAACAACTGGGAATATAAAACGGATATTAGACCTTTTGGTCCTTGTGATCGTAATATACCTATTAAGGGATATTTAGATATTCTTGGGTCCTCTCGTCCAAACTGAGCCTGGGTCATATGTCTTCACTGAAGATATTGATAAAAAACCTATGTGGAATATCATATTGTTGACTCAATGATTCAAATGTCTGCAGATTTCTATGATCATATATCTGTTTTAATGTAACTATTCCTCTCTTCCTCCAGAATTCACTATCTAAAGATGTATTTAAATGGTCCAGGGTAGGATTATTCCATAGAGGGGTTTCTAAGGGAATGTCTTTAAAACTTGTTAATTTTTTTTACCTCTTTCAATATTGGTCTAGCTAGCCAATGCTATTATAAGTATATTTATTCTAGGTAATACGGGTAGTCTAAAGCCTCGTACGCATGCGTTGATTATCGTACAACCGCATGTCCAACTTTTGTCCAAATTGGCTGTTCGTGGTTTTGCCCAGCGTACTGACGGTAGTCAAGTAATCGTCCAACAAATCTGAACGTAGTGACGTGTTCTGATCGTATAACGAGGAAGTTCAGGTGAATGTGATTTGTGAATTAGGAACGCAGGTTACACGACCGAACACTTCCTGGGCTCTGAGCATGCGTGTTTGTACTTCCAACTTTTATTGGTCCAACTTCTGTACACATGAGCCAACAATTGGCCAACACCTTGTTGGCCAACAAAAGTTTTCTAGTCTTCTCAGACAACTTATGTTGGACGATAATTGGAAATAGGCTGTTGGATCGTGCGTACTAACGGCTGGATAATCGGACAGCAGGCTGTTGTACGACCGTTGTTGGCCGATAATTGTACCGTGTGTATGGGCCTTTAGCCTCCATTCTAATCAGTAGATCTTCTACCTGTAATATCTCCAGTTGATGTCTTTAGACCCCATTATTTTGATCCTGTGTCACCCATGTCTTTAAATGTTTCAATTGTCCTGCTGTGTAATATAAATAAATGTCTGGGAGCGCTAGTCCAGCTTCCGTCTTTGTTGTTAATTTTAGCTTACATCTTCCCTTTGCCCATATAAATCTTGTAAAATAAGAGTGTATCTTTTTAAATATATACTTAGCAATAATAATTGGGGAATGTGAAAAGATATATAAACATTCGGTAGGAGTATCATTTTAATTAGTCCAATTCTTCCCGCTACTGATATAGGCATTTTTTCCATACTGCCAACTTTCCTTAAACATTTACCGACCGACTCGTGTAGAAAGACAGCGAAAAGTTGGCTCCGCTGCGCAGATCGGCGTCTATAAACGGCGATCCGGGCAGCCGTAGGCGCGCTCTCGTGTCCGACGCATTCTGCGTGAGTGTGCCCGCGGGTCGGGGGGACTCCGCCGGTGACCCGCAATCGCCTTCTAGAGAGGAAGAACGGTGAACCGCCGATGTAAACACGACAGTTCCCTGTTCTGACAGGCAGCATGACAGTGATCTACCGATCCCTGAGATCGGGATCAGTTAGATCTGTCATGCCCCTGCCAGCCCAACCCCCACACAGAACACATACAGGGAACACAATTAACTCCTTGATTGCCCCCTTAGTGTTAACCCCTTCCCTGCCAGTGACATTTATACAGTAATCAGTGGCTATTTTTAGATCTGATCGCTGTATAAATGTCAATGGTCCCAAAAAAGTGTCAAAAATGTCCGACATGTCAGCCGCAATAAAAATAAATAAATAAATAATGAAAACACCATAAATGAATTCTCATGGTTTGTAAACGCAGCAACTTTTGCACAAACCAATCAATATATGGCAATTGCGATTTTTTTTATACCACAAATATGTAGAAGAATATCTATCGGCCAAAACTGATAAATAAATTAGTTTTTTTTATATTTTTTTTTGGATATATATTATAGCAGAAAGTTAAAAATATTGTCACTTTTTTTGTTCATAGCGCAAAAAATAAAAAACGCAGACGTGATCAAATACCACCAAAAGAAAGCTCTATTTGTGGGAAAAAAAGGACGTCAATCTCGTTTGGGTACCAAGTCACACGACCGTGCAATTGTCAGTTAAAGCGACGCAGTGCCGAATTGCAAAAAGTGCTCTGGTCAGGAAGGGGGCTATTACTATAAATTTCTTACATTGAAGATTAATATACACTGTGTGCAGAATTATTAGGCAAATTAGTATTTTGACCACATCATCCTCTTTATGCATGTTGTCTTACTCCAAGCTGTATAGGCTCGAAAGCCTACTACCAAATTTCTCCTACTACACCAGTTTTATGATTAAACGGATTATTAAGACGTGTGTCACATATAATTAGAAGTTACATTCTTTAAATATCATTATCGGGGGAAGGACTGGTCTCGTGAAAAACGTTAAGCCGTGACGCAGCGAAATTGACTGTTAACGTGCCAGCACACTGAACCATGGGTTTGCTCTAACTGCAGGAAAAAAAGGGTGTTTATCTCGAAAGAAAACCACCATAAACTAGTGCAGACGCAAAAAATAAAAAACGCGATACTTGTTTTTTTCACTGTTATAAAAATTGAAAGACGATATTATATATAGGTTTTTTTTTAT
>BLSH010352667.1:1877704-1892220 GCA_018402905.1 Glandirana rugosa | reverse complement strand
AAAACTAATGACTTGGCCTCCTTGTTCACCTGATCTGAACCCCATAGAGAACCTGTGGTCCATCATGAAATGTGAGATTTACAAGGAGGGAAAACAGTACACCTCTCTGAACAGTGTCTGGGAGGCTGTGGTTGCTGCTGCACGCAATGTTGATGGTGAACAGATCAAAACACTGACAGAATCCATGGATGGCAGGCTTTTGAGTGTCCTTGCAAAGAAAGGTGGCTATATTGGTCACTGATTTGTTTTTGTTTTGTTTTTGAATGTCAGAAATGTATATTTGTGAATTTTGAGATGTTATATTGGTTTCACTGCTGAAAATAAATAATTGAAATGGGTATATATTTGTTTTTTGTTAAGTTGCCTAATAATTATGCACAGTAATAGTCACCTGCACACACAGATATCCTCCTAAAATAGCTACAACTGAAAACAAACTAAAAACTACTTCCAAAAATATTCAGCTTTGATATTAATGAGTTTTTGGAATCATTGAGAACATGGTTGTTGTTCAATAATAAAATTATTCCTCAAAAATACAACTTGCCTAATAATTCTGCACTCCCTGTATATTCCTAAATATTTAAATGAGTCTACCACTTTAAACGGTGACTGGGTCCAGCTATCTCCCAAATCTTGATACAAGGGCATTAACACAGATTTTAGCCAATTAATTCTGTTAGTTGTAGTTTAGTAGTTGTTGTTTCTTCTCTTAGGATCCTCGGAATGGGACGGCTGTCAATTCCCTTCCCGCGAGAGTCAACAATTCTTCTCTACTACCATGTGAGAGGAGTACTTTTCTCATGGGAGAAGTGCTCTGGCTCGGTAATTGTGTACTGTGTATACTGTTAGCTGCAGGGACCTGTAGTTAGGTTATTGTAATGTACAGATGTAAATAACGTACAGAGAGTGTGTCTATTTTTGTACTTATTTATTTATACCATCCCTCCAAGTTTGTTCCCTTTTCCCCCTTCCCATTTTTGATTTTGGGACTCTGATGTAAGGGGACTCTGATGTAAGGGAAGCTCTGATTGGGACTCTGATGTAAGGGGATATCTGATTGGGACTCTGATGTAAGGGGACTCTGATGTAAGGGGAGCTCTAATTGGGACTCTGATGTAAGGGGAGATCTGATTGGGACTCTGATGTAAGGGGAGCCCTGATTGGGACTCTGATGTAAGGGGAGCTCTGATTTGGACTCTGATGTAAGGGGAGCTCTGATTGAGACTCTGATGTAAGGGGAGCTCTGATTGGGACTCTGATGTAAGGGGAGATCTGATTGGGACTCAGATGTAAGGGGAGATCTGATTGGGACTGTGATGTTAGGGGTGGTGGGCTCTGATTGGGACTCTGATGTAAAGGGAGCTCTGATTGGGACTCTGATGTAAGGGGAGCTCTGATTGGGAGTCTGATGTAAGCGGAGATCTGATTGGGACTCAGATGTAAGGGGAGATCTGGTTGGGACTGTGATGTAAGGGGTGGGGAGCTCAGATTGGGACTCTGATGTAAGGGGAGATCTGATTGGGACTCTGATGTAAGGGGAGCTCTGATTGGGACTCTGATGTAAGGGGAGATCTGATTGGGACTCTGATGTAAGGGGAGATCTGATTGGGACTCTGATGTAAGGGGAGCTCTTATTAGGACTCCAATGTAAGGGGAGACCTGATTGGGACTCCGATGTAAGAGGAGATCTGATTGGGACTCCGATGTAAGGGGAGATCTGATTGGGAGTCTGATGTAAGGGGAGACCTGATTGGGACTCCGATGTAAGGGGAGATCTGATTGGTACTCCGATGTAACGGGAGATCTGATTAGGACTCTGATGTAAGGGGAGATCTGATTGGGACTCTGATATAAGGGGGTGGGGGGTGGGCCCTGATTGGGACTCTGATGTAAGGGAAGCTCTGATTGGGACTCTTATGTAAGGGGAGCTCTGATTGGGACTCTGATGTAAGGGGAGATCTGATTGGGACTCTGATGTAAGGGGAGCTCTGATTGGGACCCTGATGTAAGGGGAGCTCTGATTGGCACTCTGATGTAAGGGAAGCTCTGATTGGCACTCTGATGTAAGGGGAGATCTATTTGGGACTCTTATGTAAGGGGAGCTGTGATTGGGACTCTGATGTAAGGGGAGCTCTGATTTGGACTCTGATGTAAGGGGCGCTCTGATTGGGAGTCTGATGTAAGGGGAGATCTGATTGGGACTCTGATGTAAGGGGAGTTCTGATTGGCACTCTGATGTAAGGGGAGATCTGATTGGGACTCTGATGTAAGGGGAGATCTATTTGGGACTCTGATGTAAGGGGAGCTGTGATTGGGACTCTGATGTAAGGGGAGCTGTGATTGGGACTCTGATATAAGGGGAGCTGTGATTGGGACTCTGATATAAGGGGAGCTCTGATTGGGACTCTGATGTAATGGGAGCTCTGATTGGGACTCTTATGTAAGGGGAGATCTGATTGGGACCCTGATGTAAGGGGAGATCTGATTGGGACTCTGATGTAAGGGGAGATCTGATTGGGACTCTGATGTAAGGGGGTGGGGAGCTCTGATTGGGACTCTGATGTAAGGGGAGCTCTGATTGGGACTCTGATGTAATGGAAGCTCTGATAGGGTCACTGACATAAGGGAGGATTCTGATGTAAGGTGAGGATTTGTTGTCGGCTATAGATTGATTATTCCAATCAGAAGAGATTGATCAGAAAATAAATCGATCTTTTATTGAAGTGTGTATGGCCACCATTAGATTTGTGGATTATCGTATTTTGTGTATCTCCCAGATGATGGAAGTTGTTTCCTCTTTGATTGTCATCCGTAGGAAGTTACATTCTCTGTTGCTGTCTCTTCAGCCGTCCTCTCGGATCCCCTCGGTTTGTGTTCAGCGCAGACATTTGCTTGTTATATCGGCATCCCAGGTGGATCTGTCGGCTACAAAGACGTTTTACCTTTCAGGTGGGAGTACAAACCGAATCTTCCTACGCCATCAGCAGGCATGAAAGCTTCCGCCGTGACACGTGAAGGAGACGGACGGCGCGCTCTCAGCGTCAATCTGCTGCTGCGACAGCCAATCCCGTCCTCCGTCCCCGGCAAGAGGCTCTAATTAGACCTCAATATTTGATGAGGCCGGACTTCAATTATCCTCTCCGTTTTCTCTGGTGAAGACGGGAAAGACGTTTCTGAAGGATCCGGTCTGAAGCTTGAGGCTGCCTATTAATTTGTCGCACCTGTCACTCCGCCGAAAAATACAACACCCCGAATTTACTCCGTGCCTCGTTAGCCGGGGGTCACTGAGAACTTTTATAACTTTTCTTTTAGACCATCCATGCAATAAATACACAATGTCAGAATTTGGGGTCATAGCAAACGCTCTCATCTTATACCATCAGCATTGTAATAACACAAACAGTCGTTATTACTGACAATCCAATATAAGATTACTGGAGTGCTGCCGGTCTGCTGGACATCTTTTTCCACAACTTCCTGGATTCTCAACATGCTGTGCAGCTTCTCAATTTCTAAGGACTACATATCCCATGGTACCTTGCTGATACCTGTACTGACTCCGCCTCCTTTAAGCCCCTCCTCTCAGAAGGCAGGCTCTGTGAATTGTGTGACTGTGACACAGCAGTGCCTGCTTACAGGGCACAGTGACTCCATGCCACAGAATTCCAGAAAGGAAAAGTGTGGGGTCTTCACAAACTTCCAGATGGTTGCGAGTGAGAGGAGAAGGCTGGAAATCATTGGAACACAACGAGGATCTGATTTTTTTATTGTGCCTACAGATTCCAGACATTTGTGGTTTGTTTAGTTCCGACATATTTTTCGTTATTAGGAGATTCGGATGTATCGGAATTTCTGAATTATAATAGTAATTCATTTAAACAAATCTGAAATAACGAAACCAAATTTTCTCCAAAAATCTAATTTAAATCGAATGCAAAAGCAAGAATAGAATAAAAAAATAGAAAATAAAGGAATAGAATAGAATAGAAAGGAAATGATTAGAATAGAAAAAAATTGAATAGAATAAAATAGAAAGAATATAACCATCTTCTGAAATTTGAATTTCAAATGGAGCAAATTCATATTCGAATAGAAAAGATTAGAATAGAATATAACTGTCTTCCTAAATTCAAATTTTCGAATAGAATAGAAAATAAAGGAATAGAATAGAAAAGAATAGACTATAAAAAGCAACAGAATAGAATAGAATAACATAGAAAGAATTTGTATTTAAAATACAATTAATTCAGATTCAAATAGAATAGAATAGAAAAGTATAGACTAGACTAAAAAAGAATAGAACAGAAAATAAAAGAATAGAATAGAAATTAATAGAATAGAACAAAACAATAGAATTGAATATAATAGAAAGCAGGGGCGTAACGATAGGGGTTGCAGGGGTTGCAATTGCAACCGGGCCCCATGGTCCAGGGGGCCCATGTGCCTCCCTTGTACACCTGAATAGGAGGGATGGCGGGGGTGGCATTTAGAGGACCCAATCTCCTCCATTTTCCTCTATCCAGTTTACTTGTCTTTTGCTGTTCCCAGGGTCCCTGTGTGCTTCCCTGGCCCCCCTGGGGCCTGCTGCAACTTGTGAAAGGGCCCCACTGCGGCACCGTAATAAAGGGACCCACAATAGGAGTAAAGGGCCCCAGGATCAGTGGGAAGAGGGAAGGGCCCTGGCCAGGGGTCATGGGGGCCCTTCATAATTTCTTGCACCGGGGCCCTGAAGGTTCTAGTTACGCCTCTGATAGAAAGAATACACCTGTCTTCCGAAATTCAAATTTGGAATAGAACAAAATTAAATTTGAATAGAATAGATTTGAATAGAATATAAATGTCTTCCTAAATTTGAATTTCAAATAAAATAGAATAGAAAATAAAAGATTTGAATAGAATAGAGTAGAATAGAATAGAAAAAAAACAATAGAATAAAATAGTAAAAATATAACCATCTTCTGAAATATGTATTTCAAATAGAATTAATTCAAATTTGAATAGAATAGATTAGAATATAATAGAAACGTATAGCCTAAAATAAAAACAAATAGAATAGAAAATAAAAGAATAGAATAGAATACAAAAATAGAATTGAATAAAATAGAATAGAATAAAATAGAAACAATATAACTGTCTTCTGAAATTTGAATTTGAAATAGAATGAATTTGAATTTTAATAGAATAGATTAGACTAGAATAGGAAAAAAAACAATAAAATAGAATAGAATAAAATGGAAAAAATATAACCATCTTCAGAAATTCATATTTCAAATAGAATTAATTCAAATTCAAATAGAATAGATTAGAATAGAATTGAAAAGCATAGACTAGAATAAAAAAGAATAGACGAAAATAATAGAATAGAAAAATACAATAGCATAAAATAGAATAGAATAAAATAGAAACAATATAACTGTCTTCTGAAATCTGAAACAGAATGAATTTGATTCGAATTTTCCAAATTCAGAAAATTCTGATCGAATCTCGATAAAACAAAATGAATTCTGAAAATGAATCAAATAAACTTAACAAGTTTAGCTAAAAGATATTATTTAACTAACGAATCGAAAAGAAGCAAAGAACTTTTTTTCCTTTTTTTTGTTCTGCACATGCAGATTCATTTTGAATATACAAAGTAACTTCTGTAGTTTATAATGTGAACTGCGTACAACGTATCCATAAATGATAAGGGGTCGTGTGGTTTTATCAGCCTCTCCTCCAGTTCTAAGGACTACATATCCCATGGTACCTTGCTGATCCCCGTACTGACTCCGCCTCCTGAAGCTCCTCCCTCTCAGAAGGCGGGCTCTGTGAAATATGCGACGCAGCAGCGCCTCCACACAGGGCATAGCGACTCCGCGTCACAGAATTCCAGGAAGGAAATGCGCGGGGTCTTCACAAACTTCCTGATGGTTCCGAGTGATGGGAGGAGAGTGGAAATCATTGGAATAAAAGGAAATAGGGGTTTGGGACTTTAAATGAAGCGCGTGCCCTAGAGACATAAAGCACTACAAATGTATATAAAATGGGTTTATTGTAGAAAGCGTCTGATTGAATCACAGCATCGTAGTACATAAGAAATAAATCAATAAATTCATAGATGTCTATAAAGTACAGATAAATCACAGGATCACAATACAACAATGCAAAAGTATTGACGATGGATTCCTGTATGCACACAAAAAAATAATATATATAGAGACCTATAGAGCACAGTATATAAACGCATGACGATGGGATCATCAGCTCGACGCGTTTCGTGGTCAATACCACTCTATGCGTAGAAGGTATCTGAGGATATATACAGCCAGGTCCATAAATATTGGGAAATCGACACAATTCATGTAAGTCATTGGGGGAGCTACTCCTTTACTGGGTTCTTTTTCCCCATGTATTTCTACAGTCGGGTCCATAAATATTGGGACACGGACACAATTCTAATCTTTTTGGCTCTATGCACCACCACAATGGATTTGAAATGAAATGAACAAGATGTGCTTTACCTGCAGACTTTCAGCTTTAATTTGAGGGTATTTACATCCAAATCAGGTGAACGGTGTAGGAATTACAACTGTTTGTATTTGTGCCTCCCACGTTTTAAGGGACCAAAAGTAATGGGACAGATTAACAATCATAAATCAAACTTTCACTTTTTAATACTTGGTTACAAATCCTTTGCAGTCAATTACAGCCTGAAGTCTGGAAGGCATAGACATCACCAGACGCTGGGTTTCATCCCTGGTGATGCTCTGCCAGGCCTGTACTGCAACTGTCTTCAGTCCCTGCTTGTTCTTGGGGCATTTTCCCTTCAGTTTTGTCTTCAGCAAGTGAAATGCATGCTCAATCGGATTCAGGTCAGGTGATTGACTTGGCCATTGCATAACATTCCACTTCTTTCCATTAAAAAACTCTTTGGTTGCTTTCGCAGTATGCTTTGGGTCATTGTCCATCTGCACTGTGAAGCGCCGTCCAATGAGTTCTGAAGCATTTGGCTGAATATGAGCCGATAATATTGCCCCAAACACTTCAGAATTCATCCTGCTGCTTTTGTCAGCAGTCACATCATCAATAAATACAAGAGAAGCAGTTCCATTGGCATGCCCATACATGCCCACGCCATGACACTACCACCACCATGCTTCACTGATGAGGTGGCATGCTTTGGATCATGAGCAGTTCCTTTCCTTCTCCATACTCTTCTCTTCCCATCACTCTGCTACAAGTTGGTCTTGGTCTCATCTGTCCATAGGATGTTCTTCCAGAACTGTGAAGGCTTTTTTGGCAAACTCCAATCTGGCCTTCCTGTTTTTGAGGCTCACCAATGGTTTACATCTTGTGGTGAACCCTCTGTATTCACTCTGGTGAAGTCTTCTCTTGATTGTTGACTTTGACACACATACACCTACCTCCTGGAGAGTGTTCTTGATCTGGCCAACTGTTGTGAAGGGTGTTTTCCTCACCAGGGAAAGAATTCTTCGGTCGTCCACCACAGTTGTTTTCCGCGGTCTTCCGGGTCTTTTGGTGTTGCTGAGCTCACCGGTGCGTTCTTTCTTTTTAAGGATGTTCCAAACAGTTGATTTGGCCACACCTAATGTTTTTGCTATCTCTCTGATGGGTTTGTTATGTTTTTTCAGCCTAATGATGGCTTCACTGATAGTGACAGCTCTTTGGATCTCATATTGAGAGTTGACAGCAACAGATTCCAAATGCAAATAGCACACTTGAAATGAATTCTGGACCTTTTATCTGCTCCTTGTAAATGGGATAATGAGGGAATAACACACACCTGGCCATGGAGCAGCTGAGCAGCCAATTGTCCCATTACCTTTGGTGCCTTAAAAAGTGGGAGGCACATATACAAACTGTTGTAATTCCTACACCGTTCACCTGATTTGGATGTAAATACCCTCAAATTAAAGCTGAAAGTCTGCAGTTAAAGCACATTCTCTTGTATTTATTGATGATGTGACTGCTGACAAAAGCAGCAGGATGAATTCTGAAGTGTTTCAGGCAATATTATCGGCTCATATTCAGCCAAATGCTTGAGAACTCATTGGACAGCGCTTCACAGCGCAGATGGACAATGACCCGAAGCATACTGCGAAAGCAACCAAAGAGTTTTTTAAGGGAAAGAAGTGGAATGTTATGCAATGGCCAAGTCAATCACCTGACCTGAATCCGATTGAGCATGCATTTCACTTGCTGAAGACAAAACTGAAGGGAAAATGCCCCAAGAACAAGCAGGAACTGAAGACAGCTGCAGTAGAGGCCTGGCAGAGCATCACCAGGGATGAAACCCAGCGTCTGGGGATGTCTATGCCTTCCACACTTCAGGCTGTAATTGACTGAAAAGGATTTTCAGCCAAGTATTAAAAAGTGAAAGTTTGATTTATGATTGTTAATCTGTCCCATTACTTTTGGTCCCTTAGAAAGTGGGAGGCACATATACAAACAGTTGTAATTCCTACACCGTTCACCTGATTTGGATGTAAATCCCCTCAAATTAAAGCTGAAAGTCTGCAGTTAAAGCACATCTTGTTCTTTTCATTTCAAATCCATTGTGGTGGTGTATAGAGCCAAAAATATTAGAATTGTGTCCATGTCCCAATATTTATGGACCCGGCTGTAATACATGGGGAAAGAGAACCCAGTAAAGGAGAAGCTCCCCCAATGACTTACATGCTGGATGTGACTAAATTGAAATGGCAACAGCTGTAGAGAGGTCGGGGATGGCGTTTCACCCGGGAGGCAGTACACAAATTGCTGACTGGGAAGCAGAGCACCCACAGATGGAAAGGCGGCAGGAGGGATGTTGACCATCAGAGTATCCATAAAAAAATGTAGATGTCCATTGTCTATGGAGAAATGGACATATATATGTCAATGCATGTGGTGAAGTATATGTGTATTCGGGACATAATGAGTAGCTGGTGCATGGCTGAAGCACAGTTATGTATGATTGTTGGTGATAAATCCTGAGAGTAATGAAATAGCTACAAGTGTGTAAAGAAAAAAGGTTGAAGACTAAAGTGACTAAAGCCTCCCAGTCCGCAGAATTACCGGCTGACATAGCGTCTACTAGGGCAGTGTTTCTCAACCCTGTCCTCGAGTACCCCCAGCAGGCCATGTTTTCAGGTTTTCCTTTATCTTGCACAGGGCTTTAAATCAGAGTCAATGGCTTGGCATTTTGAACAGCTCTTTTATCCAAGGGAAATTCCCAAAACATGGCCTGTTGGGGGTACTTGAGGACAGGGTTGAGAACCACTGTACTAGGGCATCTTTATTTAAGCTTTTGGAGGCATTGCATTGCTCTGTTTAGACCCCTGATATTTCACCAAAGCCCCCAGCAGTGCTCCTAAAAAAAAAATGGGAAAAAAATAATAAAAATATAATATTGTAATAAATAATAAAAAAACAAAATTGTAAAAATAAAAATAAAAAAAATAAAAATAAACTACTGACACCTATCTCTTGTGGGGCACGCCCTAATGCAATAGGTGGCACACCTATGAATGTACAGGGTGGGCCATTTATATGGATACACCTTAATAAAATGGGAATGGTTGGTGATATTAACTTCCTGTTTGTGGCACATTAGTATATGTGAGGGGGGAAACTTTTCAAGATGGGTGGTGACCATGGTGGCCATTTTGAAGTCGGCCATTTTGAATCCAACTTTTGTTTTTTCAATAGGAAGAGGGTCATGTGACACATCAAACTTATTGGGAATTTCACAAGGAAAACAATGGTGTGCTTGGTTTTAACGTAACTTTATTCTTTCATGAGTTATTTACAAGTTTCTGACCACTTATAAAATGTGTTCAATGTGCTGCCCATTGTGTTGGATTGTCAATGCAACCCTCTTCTCCCAATCTTCACACACTGATAGCAACACCGCAGAAGAAATGCTGGCACAGGCTTCCAGTATCCGTAGTTTCAGGTGCTGCACATCTCGTATCTTCACAGCATAGACAATTGCCTTCAGATGACCCCAAAGATAAAAGTCTAAGGGGGTCAGATCGGGAGACCTTGGGGGCCATTCAACTGGCCCACGATGACCAATCCACTTTCCAGGAAACTGTTCATCTAGGAATGCTCGGACCTGACACCCATAATGTGGTGGTGCACCATCTTGCTGGAACTCTGATGTCGGTGATAGGGAATTGCTGGCCATCAAGTCGGCTTTGGAGGAATGGCGGTGCCTCCTGGAAGGAGCAGCTCACCCGGTATTGGTTTTTACTGACCATAAAAACCATAAAAAAAACATATGCTGTGAAGATACGAGATGTGAAGCACCTGAAACTACGGATACTGGAAGCCTGTGCTAGCGTTTCTCCTGCGGTGTTGCTATCAGTGTGTGAAGAGTGGGAGAAGAGGGTTGCATTGACAATCCAACACAATGGGCAGCACATTGAACACATTTTATAAGTGGTCAGAAACTTGTAAATAACTCATGAAAGAATAAAGTTACGTTAAAACCAAGCCCACCATTGTTTTTCTTGTGAAATTCCCAATAAGTTTGATGTGTCACATGACCCTCTTACTATTGAAAAAACAAAAGTTGGATTCAAAATGGCCGACTTCAAAATTTGCATTTAATTTTAATGGTTCAAAGAATGTCAGGCAAAATGGTCGGCCCTCACGCATGTTCACTTCATCAAATCTGGCCCTCTTTGAAAAAAAAGTTTGGACACCCCTGAGATAGACCAACAGGAGGTGAAACTTGCCTTATTTACTGAAGACCTGCTGCTTTATGTCACTAATCCACGTTTCTATGCCTTCTCTGAATTCCAGCGTTTTGGAGCTTTGAGTAACTTCAAGGTAAATTTATCAAAATCAGAAATCCTTAATGTGTCACTCTTACCGCACCAAATTACGGCTCTTAGGAATAATTTTCCATTTAAATTTTGCTCCTCTGCACTTAAATTTCTAGGCATTAGAATTTCCCCTGACCCAGCTCACTTATATTCAACAAATTATATTCCTCTTATGCAACGTAGGTTACAAGATCTCGAAAAATAGGACTCGTGGTTCCGGAGGATTAACCTATTGAAAATGGACATAATAACCTGAATTTTGTATCTTTTCCAAACTATTCCTATTGCGGTCCTCAGATCCTTCTTTAGCACACTACAATCTGCTTTCACAAGGTTCATTTGGGGCCGTAGAAGACCTAGAGCAGTGGTTCTCAACCCTGTCCTCAAGTACCCCCAGCAGGCCATGTTTGCAGGTTTTCCTTTATCTTGCACAGATGCTTTAAATCAGAGTCAATGGCTCTGTGTTTTGGACAGCTATTTTATCTAAGAGAAATTCCCAAAACGTGGCCTGTTGGGGGTACTTGAGGACAGGGTTGAGAACCACTGACCTAGACTACACAGAACAATTCTATCCCTACCCAAAACGAACGGGGGTGCAGGTGCACCGGACTAATACTACAATCATGCTGTAGTGGTTCTGACCAGGTCATTCTCATTCTAAACAATGGGTATCTATAGGACAGTCAATGAATCAATATGATCTCCAGGCGCCTCCTTGGATTGACCCACCATTACGTGGCTCTCACCTGGTCTCACCCCCCTCTTTACCCATATTTCTCTTACTGAGTATTTGGGATAAAATGGTTTCCCGGCTAGGGTTTCCTCACAATCAGGACCAATGATGCCCTAATTTGGTAATTTCCACCAGATACATTTTTTGACGTGGAATAAGGAGTCTCACCGAAGAGAGAGCCAAATTCTTAGTCAAGGAACACTTCCGTCCCTTAAGCTTATCTATACTTAGATAGGAAGCTTCAATTGCACAGTGAGCAATATCATGATCACAAAGGAATTATGGATTATATATGGATACAATGTTAATTGTAATGTATTTTTTTTTTAAATAAATGTTAGGATGGCCTGAAGAAGCTATTAGCGAAACGCGTTGCGATCCCTCTGTGCTAATAGAACATCTCGCTGGTTTGGCCTTCAGCAATACATGACTGTTGTCACATCTTCTTTCTATGCTACCATCCTTTGTGCGCCTCCCAGACGAGTTATTCATGTTCAGCCTTCCATGTATTGTATTCAACTTATTTTATTCACACATGTATTCTTTTTTGTCTATATCATATTTTAAATGATTTTCAATAAATATGGATTTTAACCACTTGCTTACTGGGCACTTAAACCCCCCTCCTGCCCAGACCAATTTTCGTTTTTCAGCGCTGTCGCAATTTGAATGAGAATTGCGCGGTCATTTATAAATGTTAGGATGGCCTGAAGAAGCTATTAGCGAAACGCGTTGCGATCCCTCTGTGCTAATAGAACATCTCGCTGGTTTGGCCTTCAGCAATACATGACTGTTGTCACATCTTCTTTCTATGCTACCATCCTTTGTGGGCCTCCCAGACGAGTTATTCATGTTCAGGCTTCTATGTATTGTATTCAGCCCATTTTATTCACACATGTATTCTTTTTTGTCTATATCATATTTTAAATGATTTTCAATAAATATGGATTTTAACCACTTGCTTACTGGGCACTTAAACCCCCCTCCTGCCCAGACCAATTTTCGGCTTTCAGCGCTGTCGCATTTTGAATGAAAATTGTGCAGTCGTGCGACGTTGTACCCAAACAACATTTTTATCATTTTTTTCAACACAAATAGAGCTTTCTTTTGGTGGTATTTGATCCCCTCTTCGTTTTTTATTGTTTGCGCTATAAACAAAGAACGACGATTTTGAAAAAAGAACAATATTTTTTACTTTTTGCTATAATAAATATTCAAAAAAAAAAATAAAATTATTCATTGGGTTTGGCTGATATATATTCTTTTACATATTTTTGGTAAAAAAAAAAATCGCAATCGGCGTATATTGATCGCGTCTACAAACTATGGGAATTTATTTATGGCATTTTTATTTATTTATTTATTTTTACTAGTAATGGCGGCGATCTGCGATTTTTATCGGGACTTTGATATTGGGGCGGACACAGGGTTGCCAACCGCCAGTAAATTTACTGACAGTTTGTAAAAATCAGTGTTTTTTACAACTGTCTATAAATATCAGGGTCTGATAATTTGTCATGCTGTGCTGACTTTTTATGTGTAAACCAAGCAAATTACTTGATATGGATATTTTCAGAGTTTCCATATTGTGTTTAAATATCAATTGTCTTCGTTTTTAATAGGAGTTCTGTTATTTTTCAGGTCACCAGTAAAAAATGTGCTCCGCCAGTAAATTTTCCATGTTTTGCCAGTAAAAAACGCTGCAGGAGGTTGGCAACACTGGGCGGACACATCGGACATTTTTGACACTTTTTTGGGACCAGTGATATACAGCGATCAGAAATTTAAATGTCCACTGATTACTGTATAAATGTCATTGGCAGAGAAGGGGTTAACCTGCAGGGGGCAGCGAAGGGGTTAACTGTGTTCCCTGTATGTGTTCTAACTGTGAGGGGGCGGGGCTGGCAGGGACATAAATGATCTAACCGTTCCCAGTGACAGGGATCAGTAGATCTGTCCTGTCCCCCTTCACAGAGCGGAGAACCGCCATGTTTACATCGGCGGTTCCCAGTTCTGCAGCTCTGACAGGCGATCGCGGGTCAGGAGCGGACATCGAGTCTGGAGCGTGCACAAGGGCGGACGTCCATGGGCGTCCATCCGGCAATTGAGATCCGCGCTGTAGCCGTCTTTCGGATCTGAAGGGGTTAAATATCCATGAGATAAATTGTCTTTCCTGTTTGGGACCATAGTGACAACCTTAAGGCCTCATACACACGGGCGTATCTAAAAAAATAAACAAAACGTCGAGTCCGACGTCAAGGAAAAAAAGTCGACGTTTTTCGGCGTTATGCATTGGCGTTTTTGAGCGTTAGTGAGCGTCGGCGTCAATAGGCGTTTTTAAAAAAAAAATCATCCCATTGACTAACATGGAGAGCTGCAAAAAATGCCAGAAAACGCTGGCGTCAAAAAACGCCCGTGTGTATGAGGCCTAAAAGTCCACCTTCTTTTTCTTTTCTCTTTGGTTCTTCTTATAATTGGATGCGGTGTCACACTTTGCAGTATCCCTCTCAATTTTGACTCATTTCTAAGCACTTCCGCCCTTATCGAACTTAATCTTTACACAACAGCCTGCATTTATGCTATGGTTGGAATATCGGCAACTGTCGTCGTTTTTGTCCCCTATCTCTCTAAATCAGTGTTCCTCAACTCCAGTCCTCAAGGCCCACCAACAGGTCATGTTTTCAGGATTTCCATTATTTTGCACAGGTGATTTGATCAGTTTCACTGCCTTAGTAATTACCATCTCTATCCCCTGTTTTTGCTGCTGTCAACGGCTATAAGGTTGGTATCGTATTTACGTCCGACAACACATTTCTAATTCAAGCTATTCCCGCCTTCACGAATCTTTACTCAGTTTTAACTCTCCCTATGACGTTTCACACTGTGGCGTAGGTTAATATTCTTCTTGGTTTCTCTTTTCTTTTTCTTCCACCTGAAAATCCGGAGTATGTGTGCCCGCAAAA
>BLSH010352667.1:1804274-1828214 GCA_018402905.1 Glandirana rugosa | reverse complement strand
GATGACCCTGATATAAAGGGGACTCTGATGATGACCCTGATATAAGAGGGACTCTGGTGATGACCCTGATATAAAGGGGGGGGGCTCTGATGATGACCCTGATATAAAGGGGGACTCTGATGATGACCCTGATATAAAGGGGGGGGGGCTCTGATGATGACCCTGATATAAAGGGGGACTCTGATGATGGCCCTGATATAAAGGGGGACTCTGATGATGACCCTGATATAAAGGGGGACTCTGATGATGACCCTGATATAAAGGGGGACTCTGATGATGACCCTGATATAAAGAGGGACTCTGATGATGACCCTGATATAAAGGGGACTCTGATGATGACCCTGATATAAAGGGGGGGCTCTGATGATGACCCTGATATAAAGGGGACTCTGATGATGACCCTGATATAAAGGGGACTCTGATGATGACCCTGATATAAATGAGGGACTTTGATGTGGACCCTGATGTAAGGAATCTCTGCTGGAGACCCAAATTAAATGGGGACTCTGATGAAAATCCTGGTGTAAAGGGCAGACTCTGATGGGGATCATGATATAAGGGAGACTCTGATGAGGACTGTAATGTAAGGGGGGACAAACTAATGGAGAGCCTGATGTAAGCAGGGGACTCTGATGATGATCCTGGTGTAAAGGGGATTCTGGTGGGGACTGTAATGTAACAGGGGGCAAACTAATAGGGATCCTAATGTAATGGGGACTCTGTTAGGGACCCTGATCTAAAAAGGACTCTGATGGAGACCCTGATATAAGGTGGGACTCTGAGGAATGTTAACTCTGTTAGGGACCCTGTTGTAAAAGGGACTCTATTGATGATTCTGATATAAGGGGTCTCTAATGGGAACCCTGAAGAAAGGGGGACTCTGATGGGGACCCTAATGTAAGTGGGACTCTGATCGAAATTAAATTGTTCCTTTGGCTATCATATTGCAGATCAAAATTTTTTTAGGCACCTCATCCCGAAAATTATTTGTATAGATTGAGGCGAGCAAGGTTCCCTAGAAGGATTATGCGGTGCAAGGGAATTGAGTCCAAAACACAAACATTTTTTTCATAAAAACAGTAAATCTTTATTATGGGACAATGTCAGTTAAAAGACTATCGGAAAAGGATTCCAACAAATACAAGTTCAAGTACTGTGCCCTCCTGATCCCAGTACTGCGTCCTCCTGATCCCAGTACTGCGTCCTCCTGATCCCAGTACTGTGTCCTCCTGATCCCAGTACTGCACCCTCCTTATCCCAGTACTGTGTCCTCCTGATCCCAGTACTGTGCCCTCCTGATCCCAGTACTGCATCCTCCTGATCCCAGTACTGTGCCCTCCTGATCCCAGTACTGCATCCTCCTGATCCCAGTACTGCGTCCTCCTGATCCTAGTACTGCACCCTCCTTATCCCAGTACTGTGTCCTCCTGATCCCAGTACTGTGCCCTCCTTATCCCAGTACTGTGTCCTCCTGATCCCAGTACTGCGTCCTCCTGATCCCAGTACTGCGCCCTCCTTATCCCAGTACTGTGTCCTCCTGATCCTAGTACTGTGCCCTCCTGATCCCAGTACTGCGTCCTCCTGATCCCAGTACTGCGCCCTCCTTATCCCAGTACTGTGCCCTCCTGATCCCAGTACTGTGTCTTCCTGAGCCCAGTACTGTGCCCTCCTGATCCTAATTTTGTGCCCTTCTGATCCCAGTACTGTGCCCTCCTGATCCCAGTATTGTGCCCTCCTTATCCCAGCACTATATCCTCCTGATCCCAGCACTGTGCCCTCCTGATCTCAGCCAGAACGGTGCCCTCCTGATCCGAGTATTGTGCCCTCCTGACCAGAGTACTGTGCCCTCCTGACCAGAGTACTGTGCCCTCCAGATCCCAGTACTAAGCCATTCTGATCCCCCTGTACTGTGCCCTCCTGATCCAAGTACTGTGCCCTTCTGATCCCAGTTCTGTTCCCTCCTGATCCCAGCACTGCGCCCTCCTGATCCCAGCACTGTGTCCTCCCGATCCCCTCTGTACTGTGCCCTCCTGATCCGAGTACTGTGCCCTCCTGATCCGAGTACTTTGGCCTTCTGCTTTCTCTCCTATACTCTGCCTTTTTTTTTTACTTTTTGCTAGAATACATATCCAAAAAAAAATATATAAAAAAATACATTTAACAAATTTTAAAAATTGACTGGTTTGTGCAAAAGTTATAGCGTCTACAAACTACGGGAGATAGATTTATGGACTTTTATTATTTTTTATTGTTTTTACTGGTAATGGCGGTGATCTGCGATTTTTAGCGGGACTGCGACATTGCAGCAGACGAATCTTACCCCAAATTACACTTTTCGGGGAGCAGTGACATTATTACATTGATCAGTGCTATAAAATCGCACTGATCAATGTATAAATGACACAGGCAGGGAAGGGGTTAAACACTAGGGGGCGATCAAGGGGTTAGGTGTGTTCCCTGGGTGTGTTCTAACTGTGTGGGGGCTGGGCTGGCAGGGACATGACAGAGATCGCTGTTCCGGTGTCAGGGAACAGTACGTAGGTGTGCCTATTGCATTAGGGTGTGCGCCCCAAAGCTCAAACACACATGCCTTTCTCTTCAGCCTCAATTGCGCTGGACAGTGAATGAATGGGAAGTGCTCTGTGCTGAGAGGCTTCCTGTTCATTCACAAACTGAAACACAGTTTACTATGCTTCAGTTATGAATGAACACAGTGAGTGAGTGTGTTCCTTTAGAAAAGGAAGGGGCTGGTAAATGACATATTCACAAGCCCCTTCCCCAATTCTCCATCCTGAAACATCCCCGATGGCAGCTGGGGGGGGGGGGGCAGCAGCAGTCCAACATGGGGGAAACCCAGGCAGGGGGGAGATCGCCCTCCTGGCACACTATGGAGCATTCGATCTCTGCCATGTCCCCTGTCAGAACGGGGATCTGCCTTGTTTACATCGGCAGATCCCCATTCTGCCTCTGTAGTAGGCGACCGCGGGTCACCGGCGGAGTCCACCCGACCTGCGGGCACGCTCACGTGGCATGCAGCGGGCGAGCGGCGCATGCTTGCCCGTAAATCGACATACAATGGCGGCGATTCGCGCACCCGTGCCAACCTGCTGCAGTAAAACTGCGGCGGCTGGTCGGGAAAGCAGTTAAAATTGATTTTATTGAATGTACTAATAAATGTACTGTAAGTTTCATTTTATCAACTATTTGTACTTTAATTCTTGAGAGTAGGTGCATAAATTAGGGCAGGCTGGCAAGGACCCCAATGCATTACTTTGCCCATGGGCCCATGATGCTATTAAGGCAGCCCTGACCCCATCTATGTTTCCTGGGCTCTGCTCTATGGCAGGTGCCACAGGGTAGAGGGGGGAGGAGACCTGCAAACCCCCGTTCACTGATCTCCCCTATCTAGGATGACCAAGGAAGTGATGTGTGTTACATCTTTTATCGGTTTGATTGCCGCTTTTCCCGGTTGCTGTGGCTGGGTAAGAAGCTAATAGAGTGCGATCTGTGCTTTATTAGCTTCAGTGGATAGCAGATGAGATATAATAGACCCCTGATGTCACCTTTTTACATTGTTCCCGCCGGCCTTATGTGTTTATGTGGCTCACTTTAACGCCGAGTGGCCCCCTATATGCATTAATGGGGAACGGCTTTTCTGTGCTGAGAATACGCTCACGGCATGCTCCTAGCACAGCAACCAATCGCATACTTGTGATTGCGAGCTTGCGATCATGTGACTGCTGTGATTGGCTGTCACAGCAGTCACATGCTTGCAAGCTCCCAATCATAAGTCACAGGATCTGACAGCCCACCTCTGCCCCCCAGCAGTCAGATCCTCTTAAAGGGCCGGACATAGGTGAGTGCAGCCTATTGCATTAGGGTATGCGCCACAAAGCGCAAACAAACACGAGTGTGTGTGTATATATGTCAGAAGAGCAGAGATCGGTAGTTTAATTTAATAAAATTTTATTTATTTTTTTACAATTTTGTTTTTTTATTATTTTTTACAATATTATATTTTATAATTTTTTTTACAATTTTATTTAGGAGCCTTGCTGGGGGGGCTTTGGTGAAATATCAGGGGTCTAAACAGACCCCTGATGTCTCACTTTTGAGGCAGAGAAAGGGACTGAGGACAGAGATTCCCCCCATCCCTTTCTCTGCAGCCAGGCAGCAGGGGGATTAGGGTGTGCCCAGGCACACCTACCACCCTATGTCCGCACGCCTATGGGGCCGGAGGAGGGCGCTAGGTGTCAAAATGAGGCTGGGGTGGGCAGGAAGGTGTTAAAAGGGACCATTCGCCTCGGGGGCAAGGTCCGCTAATTCTATGAGGTATAGAAAAACTTGGAAGGAGGGGGAATAGAGAACATACTCGTCTTTCTTCGATCTCCCCTTCGCAGCGCGTAGGCGAGGGTGGTGCCATCGTTCGTCCGGGCCCGATCCCATTGCGTGAGATTTCGGCTCATCCAACATTCCTGAGGGTCTTGTCGGCGGGAGGATGACGCCACCCCCAGCGCTATGAAAGTCGGGGCAGGATGAGTAAATTGTGCAGAGGGAGGAGGAACCTTGAATAGGTGGATCTTGCCACTAAAGGTTCACTTCATGTTTTCCCGGGGTTCCCCTTTAAGTCCCGGCCTTTAGGAAACATACAGCTAACCGGCTGCGCGTTCCCCAGCAGGACTGTCCAGTCCGGCCACTGAGTGGCAGTATTCGTTCGTGGAAGTGTCTGTCCTCAGATAACCTCTATTGGCTGCTGCCGCCAGGCCCTGCGAGGGTTAAATAATCATCATTTTTATATCCTCAGCAGCTGGTAATGCCCTCTGCAAAATTTTTTTTTTTTTTCCCAGGTAAAATAACACGGCGGTGCTAAATTATTGATTAGAGAGATTTTATGTCAGTTGTAAAGGAAGAATAAATGTTCCAGAATCGTCCTATTAATCACGAGGATCGAGGGTGACCGATCGGAGGAAAATGGAGCAGACGCCCGATTTAAAGGTACAGCGCCCGCCTATTAGGGGACGCCAGGTTTATATAACAGAAGCATGGATTTACGTCAGAACGGCGATTTAAAGGACGCACGCGGGTCGGCTAACCAAAATGGCAGCAAGCAGGGTGGGCGCGTAGAAACTTTCCTAAAGGGAGAAGAGCGCATTTAGATGCACCACCCGCGTCTGCCGCCTCCACATATCTCACGCCTTGTTGTCCGGGGGCAACTCTGACTTTTCTCATACACATAAAAATCAGCATTTTTTTTTTTGCTAGAAAACTTAGAACTCGAAACATAATATTTCCTGAAAGCAGAGACCCTGGAGAATAAAATAGTCACTGTTGCAATTTATTTTATGTCACGCAGCCGATTATAACACACAAATTTTCAGGAAAAAATACACTTTTTAGTGTAAAAAAATGCAATATAATGCCCAATTTTTTTGTAAAATATAAAAGATAATGCAAGTAAATAGATACCAAACATGTCAAGATTTAAAATTGCGCACGGCTGTGGAATGGCGACAAACTGCGGTACCTAAAATTATCCATAGGTGATGCTTTTAAAGTCTTTACAAGTTAAATGTAAATTATCACCCTAGTATTATTGCTGTCACTCCGACACCTCACATGTGGCGCAATTACTGTTGCATGTTGGACATACAGGGCCTTGAAAAAGTATTCATACCCCTTGGAATTCTCCACATTTTGTCATGTTACAACCAAAAACGTGAATGTATTTTATTGGGATTTTATGTGATAGACCGACACAAAGTGGCTCATAATTGTGAAGTGGAAGGAAAATGATAAATGATACAAATAAATCTGTGAAAAGTGTGAGGGGCATTTGTATTCAGCCCCCTTTACTCTGATACCCCTAACTAAAATCTTTTGGAACCAATTGCCTTCAGAAGTCACCTAATTAGTAAATGGAGTCCCCCTGTGTGTCATTTAATCTCAGTATAAATACAGCTGTTCTGTGAAGCCCTCAGAGGTTTGTTAGAGAACCTTAGTGAACAAACAGCATCATGAAGGCCAAGGAACAAACCAGACAGGTCAGGGATAAAGTTGTGGAGAAGTATAAAGCAGGGTTAGGTTATAAAAAAATATCCCAAGCTTTGAACATCTCATGGAGCTCTGTTCAATTCATCATCCGAAAATGGAAAGAGGATGGCACAACTGCAAACCTACCAAGACATGGCCGTCCACCTAAACTGACCAGCCGGGCAAGGAGAGCATTCATTAGAGAAGCAGCCAAGAGGTCCATGGTAACTCTGGAGGAGCTGCAGAGATCCACAGCTCAGGGGGGAGAATCTGTCCACAGGACAACTATTAGTTGTGCTCTCCACAAATCTGCCCTTTATGGAAGAGTGGCAAGAAAAAAGCCATTGGTGAAATAAATCCATAAGAAGTCCCGTTTGCAGTTTGTGAGAAGCCATGTGGGGGGCACAGCAAACATGGGGAAGAAGGGGCTCTGCTCAGATGAGACCAAAAATTGAACTTTTTGGCCTAAAAGCAAAACGCTATGTGTGGCCGAAAACTACCACTGCACATCACCCTGAACACACCATCCCCACTGTGAAACATGGTGGGGGCAGCCTCATGGTGTGGGGATGCTTTCCTTCAGCAGGGACAGGGAAGCTGGTCAGAGTTGTTGGGAAGATGGATGGAGCCAAATACAGGGCAATCTTAGAAGAAAACCTGTTGGAGTCTGCAAAAGACTTGAGACCGAGGGGAGGGGGGGAGGTTCACCTTCCAGCAGGACAACGACCCTAAACATCCAGCCAGAGCTACAATGGAATGGTTTAGATCAAAGCATATTCATGGGTTAGAATGGCCCAGTCACAGTCCAGACCTAAATCCCATTGAGAATCTGTGGCAAGACTTGAAAATTGCTGATCACAGACGCCCTCCATCCAATCTGACAGAGCTTGGGGTATTCTGCAAAGAAGAATGGGCAGAAATGTCCTCTCTAGATGGACAAAGCTGGTAGAGACCTCCCCAAAAAGACTTCCAGCTTTAATTGCAGGGAAAGGCGGTTCTACAAAGTATTCACTTCGGGGGGCGCCATACAAATGCCCCCCACACTTTTCACAGATTTATTTGTATCATTTATCATTTTCCTTCCACTTCACAATTATGAGCCACTTTGTGTTGGTCTATCACAGGGATAAGCAATTAGCGGACCTCAGGCTGTTGCAAAACTACAAGTCCCATCATGCCTCTGCCTCTTGGTGTCATGCTTGTGTCTGTGAGAGTGTTGCTAAGCCTCATGGGACTTGTAGTTCTGCAACAGCTGGAGGTCCACTAATTGCATATCCCTGGTCTATCACATAAAATCCCAATAAAATACATTTACATTTTTGGTTGTAACATGACACAATGTGGAAAATTTCAAGGGGTATGAATACTTTTTCAAGGCACTGTAAATGGGCATCTCTAACAGGACTAGGACAATGGGGTGGGCAGAAGGGAAGCTGCCCTGGGCGCAGCATGCATTGTAGGGATAAGGGCACCGTAAGTTCCTTCCACTACAAGGCTGACAGGAGTAGAGACAAGGGCATCACTACTTCTGTCAGCCCTGTGCTGGAAGCGCCAAGGAGAGAGCTGGGAAAAGGTGCAGGCTGTGCTCTCTCTCCCCACCTCCTAAGCTCGCACATAATTAAAGGGTAGGGGGTGCAATTTGGCATCTTTGCCTTGGGCACCAGGTGATCTTGTCCCAGTACTGATCTCTAATACCAAGCTCACAGCTGCAGCAGCCATGCGCTTGCTTAGATCCCTTATACTGTATACCGTATACAGAGACCTATGAATGGGAAGACTACAAGTCCCAACCGCCACCGTAGCAGAGGGATTCACAGATCACACCAGTGCTAGTGCCGTGATGTTGTGGTCCATTGTTTATTTCTTCCGACCTCATAACAGAAGTATGGGGGTGCATACTGCAGGGGTCTGTGCACTGCGCCCCCTATGCGCTGGGCAATGCCCTGCAGGTGTGAATAGAAAAATCTAATGAATGCACAATTTTTATTTTATTGGTGAATTTATTACATTTTTGCAAAAGTTGGGCTGATTAAATTATATCAATGAATTAGTTTAAGTGGAATAATAAGTGGAAGATCAGGTGACTGATCTGCCAGGGAAAGCGGTGGACCCATCACATTAGCAGGAAAATTGTGGAGCGGGGGGAGGGGGAGGGGGCTGGTTACGCACAGAGCTCCCCCGGGCTGACAAAATTGCAAAGCGCCATCATTTGACATTTGTTGTCAGGTTTAGAGAATCAAAGTTGCTGCCGACTGAAAGAGAAAGGAGATATTTTGGAAACATTAATTTACAAACCGGCTTGTGGGCGAAAATACAGAATGTTGTATTCACTTTTTAGGTGAAATTGTTTCTTTTTCAACATGGGCACAAAAAACTTTCATTAATAGAACTCGATAGCCAAATATATTTGCAGACCCAAATATTACTTTGTAAAACTATGGGTGACATCATCACTGTGCTGTGCGTAGCCTGTGCAAGGAGCAGAGGTGTGGGAGGGACACAGTAAGCTCCACCTACTACAGACAACTACAAGAGGGGGCGTCACCCCACATAAGGAGAGAGCAGAGTTGTGGGAGGGGCCCAGCAGGCTATTTTATTGCTTTTCTTGTTGTCATTACCAAATTCCATACAAATGACTTAGCACTACAAAATGATACTTGGAACCGTATTACACTAAAAGGGGCCATACTGGGAGGTGGGTCAGTGCTCAGAGGTGGGTAGGAGCGGAACCATGGATCAGTGTTTGGAGGTGGGTAGGAGCAGAACCATGGATCAGTGTTCGGAGGTGGGTAGGGGCAGAACCATGGATCA
Source organism: Glandirana rugosa (assembly GCA_018402905.1). NCBI lineage: Eukaryota > Metazoa > Chordata > Amphibia > Anura > Ranidae > Glandirana > Glandirana rugosa. The sequence continues at coordinate 1,819,373 of BLSH010352667.1, read as the reverse complement.
GTGTTCGGTGGTGGGTAGGAGCGGAACCATGGATCAGTGCTTAGAGGTGGGTAGGGGAAGAACCAGGGGTTGGTACTCAGAGGTGGGTAGGGGCAGAATCATAGATCAGTGCTCAGAGGGGGTAGGGGCAGAACCAGGGGTTGGTGCTCGGAGGTGGGTAGCGGTGGAACCATGGATCAATGCTCAGAGGTGGGTAGGGGCAGAACCAAGGGTCGGTGTTCAGAGCTGGTAAGACCTAAACTATAGGTCAGTGCTTGGAGGTGGGTAGGGGCAGAACAATGAGTCAGTGCTCAGAGGTGGGTAAGGGCATAACCACGCATCAGTGTTTGGAGGTGGCTAGGGGCTGAACCATGGGTCAGTGCTGGGAGGTGGGTAGGGGCGGAACCAATGATCAATGCTCAGAGGTGGGTAGGGGCAGAACCAAGGGTCGGTGTTAAGAGCTGGTAGGACCTAAACTATAGGTCAGTGCTTGGAGGTGGGTAGGGGAAGAACAATGAGTCAGTACTCGGAGGTGGGTAGGGGCAGAATCAGGGGTTGGTGCTCAGAGGTGGGTAGGGGCGGAACCATGAATCAGTGTTTAGAGATGGGTAGGGGTGGAACCAGGGGCCAGTGCTCGGAGGTGGGTAGGGGCAGAACCAGGGATCGGTGCTCAGAAGTGGGTAGGGGCATAACCATGGATCAGTGCTCGGAGGTGGGTAGGGGCAGAACCAGGGGTTGGTGCTCAGTGGTGGGTAGGGGCAGAAACATGGATCAGTGCTCGGAGGGGGTAGAGGCGGAACCAGGGGTTGGTGCTCGAAGGTGGGTAGGGGCGGAACTATGGGTCAGTGCTCGGTGGTGGGTATGGGTGGAACCATGGATCAGTGCTCGGAGGGGGTAGGGGCGGATCCAGGGGTTGGTGCTCAGAGGTGGGTAGGGGCAAAACCATAGATCAGTACTTAGAGGTGGATAGGGGCTGAACCATGTGTCAGTGCTCAGAGGTGGGTAGGGGCGGAGCCATGGATCAGTGCTCAGAGGTGGCTAGGGGCGGAATCATGGATCAGTGTTTGGAGGTGGGTAGGGGCTGAACCATAAGTCAGTGCTCGGAGGTGGGTAGGGATGGAACCATGGATCAGTGCTTGGAGGTGGGTAGGGGCGGAACCAGGGGTCAGTGTTCGGAGGTGGTAGAAGCTAAACCATAGTTCAGTGCTAGGAGGTGGGTAGGGGCAGAACCATGAGTCAGTGCTCGGAGGTGGGTAGGGACGGAACCAGGGGTTGGTGCTCAGATGTGGGTAGGGGCGGAACCATGGATCAGTGCTCAGAGGTGGGTAGGGGTGGAACCAGGGCTCGGTGCTCAGAGGTGGATAGAGACAGAACCATGGGTCAGTGCTTGGAGGTGGGTAGGGGTGGAACCATGGGTCAGTGCTCGGAGGTGGGTAGGGTTGAGCCATGGGTTGGTGCTCAGAGGTGTGTAGGAGCAGAACCAGGGGTCAGTGCTGGGAGGTGGGTAGGGACAGAACCAGGGATCGGTGCCCTGAAGTGGGTAGGGGCAGAAGCATGGGTCAGTGCTCGGAGGTGGGTAGGGGCAGAACCATAGATCAGTGCTCAGAGGTGGGAGGGGCGGAACCATGGATCAGTGTTTGGAGGCAGGTAGGGGCAGAACCATGAGTCAGTGCTTGGAGGTGGGTAGGGGCGGAACCAGGGGTCGGTGTTCAGAGGTGGGTAGGGGCGGAACCATGGATCAGTGCTCAGAGGTGGGTAGGGGTGGAACCAGGAGTCGGTGCTCAGAGGATGGTAGGGGCAGAACCATGGATCACTGCTTAGAGGTTGGTAGGGACAGAACCATGGGTTGGTGCTCAGAGGTGGGTACTTAGGGGCGAAATCATGGATCAGTGCTCAGAGGGGGTAAGGGTGGAACCATGGGTTGGTGCTCGGAGGTGGGTAGGGACAGAACCTTGGATCAGTGCTCAATAGGATTGCCACATCATCCCTTTAATCCAGGACACACATTAATTACACAGGTTCTGTGGCAGATTAAGGTGGTAATTAAACTCACTTGGTGCCTCATCTGCATAAAATTAGCCTCAGAACAACCTGTGTAATTCATATGTGTCCTGGATTAAAGGGATGATGTGGCAACCCTAGTGCTTGGAGGTGGGTAGGGGTGGAACCATGGATCAGTGCTCCGATGGGGTAGGGGTGGAACCAGGGGGTGGGGTCTCAGAGGTGGGTAGGGGAGGAGCCATGGATCAGTGCTCAGAGGTGGACAGGGTCGGAACCATGTGCCAGTGCTCAGAGGTGGGTAGGGGCGAAGCCATGGATCAGTGCTCGGAGGTGGGTAGGGGCGGAACCATGGATCAGTGCTTGGAGGTGGGTAGGGGCTGAACCGTGGGTCAGTGCTCAGAGATGGGTAGGGGCGAAACCATGGATCAGTGCTTGGAGGTGGGTAGGGGCGGAACCAGGGGTCCGTGTTCAAAGTGGTAGGAGCTGAACCATAGGTCAGTGCTCGGAGGTGTGTAGGGGTGGAACCAGGGGTCAATTCTCAGAGGTGGGTAGAGGCGGAACCATGGATCAGTGCTCAGAGGTTGGTAGGGGTGGAACCAGGGGTCCGTGCTCGGAGGTGGGTAGGGACAGAACCATGGGTCAGTGCTTGGAGGTGGGTAGGGGCAGAACCAGGGATCGGTGCCCAGAAGTGGGTAGGGGCAGAAACATGGGTCCATGCTTGGAGGTGGGTAGGGGCAGAACTATGGATCAGTGCTCAGAAGTGGGTAGGGGTGGAACCATGTATCAGTGTTCGGAGGTGGGTAGGGGTGGAACCATGAGTCGGTGCTCGGAGGTGGGTAGGGGCGGAACCAGGGGTCGGTGCTCAGAGGTGGGTAGGGGGGAACCAGGGGTTGGTGCTCAGAGGTGGGTAGGAGCAGAACTGGCGGTCAGTGCTCGGAGGTGGGTGGGAGGCGGGGACACAAAGTGATTTAGAAGGGGGGAGTTCCTGTACCTATTTTCTGAGAAAGAAAACCCTGCGTGGAACTTTTATATCCCCTTCACCTGCAGTGAGCGGGTTTCTATTTTTATGACCACTGAGCTGTGCCAATAAAATTTTGATAAAAAAAAAAAAAAACGTTCCGCTGTAGATATAACAGCAATTGAGAAAAACTATTTAGCCAGAACTGTCAATTTAGCTCGCTGAGACATTTCCCTGCTTGGGGCTGATGTATGCCGGTGTTCATTATTACTCTGGATGTCGGGAGAATCCTGTAACCGCTTGTATTCATTTATCTTCCCGGATCCTGAGAGGATTGCGCCTATAAAGAGTAACTAATAGCAACTCTGTCAATCCGTTATGTCTTCATTCTGGAACATTTGCATAGTAAAGGTAATTCGCAGATTCATTAATTGAGCACCGTAAGAGCGCCGCGGGCCCCGGCGAGGAAATACGAAATTGTGGTTGTGTAAGATCCAAGAGACTGGAGAAGCTAGGAGCTGGAACTGGGCCCCCAAGAGCTCACAGTCTAGAGAACAGCACATGCCATCCAGGAAAGGAATGAGCGGAGTGAGAGGATTTTGCAAACTCTGACCCAAATCTGAGGCCTTTTTCGCACGGGCGGAACGCAACCACTTGCCGACCAGTAAAAAATTTGCTTTTTTTTCTAGAAAATTACTAATAACCTCCAAACGTTATACGTTTTTTTTTTTTTTTTTTAGCAGAGACCCTAGGGAATAAATTGATGATTGTTGAAATTTTTTATGTCACACGGTATTTGAGCAGTGGTTTTGCAAACGCAATGTTTTAGGAAAAAAATGAACTTTAACCACTTGCCGACCCTGACGGCGACAAAGTGGCTCGATATCGCAAACCGCCGTCATACGACGGCGGCTGCGAGATCGTGCACTGTGAGCGCGCGCCCGCGCGCTCACTGTGTTTGGGGGGGACCAGGGAGCGGGTGCGGCAGACTCGATCGCCGCCGGCTACCCACGATGCCCCCGCACTGAAAGAACGGAGGTCCGCGTAAGTAGACACGGACCTCCGTTCTGTGAGAGGGGGAAGGGCTGTGATTACAGCCTTCCTCTACATGGAAGTTGTGATCACTTCCCTTCCCCTGCTAGGGCAGCCCACACACAGTTAGAACGCCCAGGGAACACAGTTAACCCTTAGAGCGCCCCCTGCAGGTTAACCCCTTCACTGCCAATGGCATTTACACAGTAATCAGTGCATTTTTATAGCACTGATCGCTGTATAAATGCCAATGGTCCCAAAAAAGTGTCAAAATGGTCCGACGCAATATCGCAGTACCGCTAAAAATGGCAGATCGCCGCCATTAATAGTAAAAAATAAAAAATATACCCCAGAAATGAATTCTCATCATCCGTAAACGCGGCCACTTTTGCGCAAACCAATCAATAAACGCCGATTGCGATTTTTTTTATCACAAATATGAGGAAGAATATAAATCGGCCAAAACCGATAGAAAAAAATGTTTTTTTTGTATTTTTTTTTTGGATTTGTATTTTAGCAAAAAGTAAGAAATTTGGGTTTTTTTTGCAAAATTGTCGCTCTTCTTTTGTTTATAGCGGCGATCAGAAATGACGCAACGGTAATCAAATACCACCAAAAGAAAGCTCTATTTCTGGGAAAAAAAGGACGCAAATTTCGTTTGGGTACAACGTCGCATGACCGCGCAATTGTCAGTTAAAGAGACTCAGTGCCGAATCGCAAAAAGTGCTTTGGTCCTCAAGTGTGAAATCCTTCCAGGGCTGAAGTAGTTAATGAATTAAAAAAAAAACAAAACACAATGGTTACCCCAATTATTTTGTATAATGTGAAAGATGATGTTACGCCGAGTAAATAGATACCTAACATGTCGCGCTTTGAAATTGTGCACGTTCAAACTACGCTACTTAAACTTCTCCGTAGGCGAAGCTTTAAACGCCTTTACCAGTTAAGAATTACAGAGGAGGTCAAGCACTAGAATCATTGCTCTCGCTGTAACGTTCGCGGCGATACCTCACATGTGTGGTTTGAATACAATTTACACATGCGTGTGCAACTTACGTATGCATTTGCTTCTGAACGCTCGGAGGGACGGGGGCGCTTTACATTTTTTTTTAAAATTCTTATTTATTTATTTATTTTACACTGCCCCTTTATTTATTTATTTTTAGATCGCTTTTATTCCTATTACAAGTAATGTAAACTTCTCTTGTAATAGAAATAAGGGATGACAGGTCCTCTTTATGGAGAGATCTGGGGTCAAAGAGACCCCAAATCTCTTCTTTACCTTTAAAAGCAAAAGATAAAAAAAAAATGTGTAACTTTTGCTTTAAAAAAAAAAAAAAAATTTCTTCCAGCCTGGACCAAGTGACGTCATGACGTCGCTTCGGTCCTCCAAGGCCATAGAGGTAATCAAAGAGTATTAACTCTTTGAACGTCTATGGGATCAGCCGGCTGCACCGTTGGGTTGTTTCCGGTGGAAATGTTAAGCCTGAGAAACACCGGCAAGCAGGGGGTGGGGTGTCCCCTCTCCCTGTTTCGGAAAACCATTCCAGCAGCTCATGAGCCTCTTGGACCAGTTCCATTAGAAAGCCGGCCACCGGCCGAAAAACCCATGATTATGGATGATATCTTCAGCCATAACCCTGGGAAACCACATATATATGTATTGTGGTCGGCAAGTAGTTAGAGCAGGGCCAGGACAAGGGGTGGGCAGGAGGGAAAGCTGCCCAGGGCACCAGGGGAAGCTGCCCAGGGCACATTGGTAGAGGAGGGCATCCCCTCATCACAAGAAAGCTTCAGATCAGTGGCTAGCAACCAGTGGGCCTCAGCTTCATGTCTGCTACTGCTGCCACGCTGTGCTCCAACATACCCGCTCTCCACCCCATCCGCCCACAGCTCACACAAAAACACACCATGCATCTGCAACTACCTTCTAGCCACAAGAAAGCAAGCAACCGGCCATGTGTGGGCAGTGCACACTCCATGCCAATCATGGACAGCTAGAGCAAGGGGCAAAGAATGGGCACAAGATGGTACACCCCTTCTAAGACATGCATTGGGCACAGTTCTGCATCCTTACCCTGGGGGCTGTACAAACCTGTCCCAGTACTGCCTTAGGGTTAGGGAACGTCAGACTTTTGACAGGTGATTGGACAGATCAAAAACGGACTGCTATGTATCCGTATAGTTGGCCGGTTGGGTGTCTTTTTTATATTCGGGTCCATTTAGGTTTGTCAGACTGAATGCTATCATTGTGTGTCCAGGTCCACTTTTTCAGAGCTGACCGGATACGGCTGGATTTAGGTGGCCGTACGTTGTAGCTGCCCATAGGGATTACATGGGTCCAGGGCCGTCTTTAACACAGGGCAAAAGGGGCAGCTGTCCCGGGCCCAGTCATTGTTGTGAGGCCCAAGGCAGCTCCCCCTTGAGCCCGCATTGCCCACAAATAGTTGATAAGTGGATTCGGGAGGGCCCAAGAAAAAATTTGCCAGGGATCAATCAATATTAAAGACGGCCCTGCTTGGGTCCATTTACACTAGCAGGAGCCAGCACTTTAAATTGGCTGTGACACCCGAGGCCGGTAGGGGGGGCTCCTGATCATAAAGCACTGTCATTGGCTGCATAGTGTTGATGTCATCCGCAGCCCATTCTACCAGCTCTCAGTTTTTAGTGACAGCTCAGCCTCAGGTCACAGTTCTTAGGGCACCATTGGAGCATGTCTCAGAACAACATAGGGATGTATACTGGGGGGCGGGGGGAGAGCTTAATGCCCAACTCCAGGCCCCTTGCCCAGAAGCCCCCCTAGCCCATATATTAAATATACAGTATAGATACCTTCATTCCAGGTGTCTTCCAGCTGGACTGGTGCTCAGAGGGGTCCAACACTGGTTGGTGGTCCGTACTGTTCCTCAAAGTGGCAGTAGCAGTGGCGGCTGGTGGTTTTTTTTTGGGGGGGGGCAGCGCCCCCCCCCCCCCCGCGGTCGGGTCACAGATGGCATAAAACGCCCTCTCCCAGTCACGGAAGGCAGCATGGGCATCACTCCGGGCGGTGGCTTCTCTCCGGGTTGCAGGCGGCTGCTGTCTTGGTTCCCGAGCGTCTCCTCCCTCATCTCATTGGCCAATCCGATCGGATCCCCTTTTGGCCAATCGGGTGACGGGTCTCATGAAAGGCGAAAGGCAAAGGCGAAGGATGGTGAGAACGGTCAAAAACAGTCCACAGACCACCTCCAAAGACCTCCAACATCAACTTGCTGCAGATGGTGCATCGTTCAACAATTCAGCGCACTTTGCACAGGGAGAAGCTGTATGGGGGGATGGGAAAGAAGCCTTTTCTGCACGCACGCCACAAACGGAGTCGCTTGAGGGGTGCAAACGCACATTTGGACAAAGATTGACTTATTTGGTCATAACAAGGGGCATAGCGGCAAAAGATCGCAGCGTTCCAAGAAAAACGCTTGCTACCCACAGTAAAATTTGGTGGAGGTTCCATCATGCTGGGGGGCTGTGTGGTCGGTGCCGGTACTGGGAATCTGGTTAAGGATGAGGGTCTCATGGATTCCACTCAATATCAGAAGATTCTTGAGAATAATGTTGAGGAATCGGTCACAAAGTTGAAGTTACGCCGGGGATGGATATTTCCACAAGACAACGACCCAAAACACTGCTCAAAATCTACTCGGTCGTTTATGCAGAGGAAGAAGTCCAATGTTCTGGAATGGCCACCCCAGTCCCCAGACCTGAATATCATTGAACATCTGTGGGGTGATTGGAAGGGGCTGTCCATACTCGGCAACCATCAAACCCAACTGAACTGGAGATGTTTTGTAAGGAGGAATGGTCCAAAATCCATTCACCCAGAATCCAGACACTCATTACAGTCTATAGGAAGCGTCGTTATTTCTACTAAAGGAGGCTCTACTAAATATTGATGGGATTTTTCTGTTGGGGTGCCCAAATTTATGCACCTGTCTAATTTCGTTTTGATGCATATTGCACATTTTCTGTTAATCCAATAAACCTCATTTCACTACTGAAATATCACTGCGTCCTTCAGTTATTTGATGGATCAAATGAAATCGCTGATCCAAACACCCAAATATTTATAAGTGACAATCATGGAAATTGTCAGGGGTTCCTAAACTTTTGCATACAACTGTATATCACATCGCCCAAACTCCAGTGCGCCTGTGAATAGAGAGAGCCCAGCTTTTTTTGATCTCAGTAGGGATGGGCCCACGGCTCGAGTCAAACGCGTTAGTCGAATTTCGAACATTATGGGGCGTTCGCAGCGGCTTCGCCGCCGTGGAGCGCCCCATAATGCATTGCACACACAGCTCCTCCTCGTTGGGAGGGCCCCCGCCGTCTGCACGCTTTTTGCTCTGACAGTTTATTTATATGGAAGGGCGGGGGCCACCCGGCGACGTAAGCGAGCGACCCCGCCCCTTCTGACCTCATTTGATGCTCGCCATGATTGACGATGGATTACAACGGGGGACACTTTTTTTTTTTTCTTTTTTAATAAAGGACTTGTCCCTAATTGTCTCCTGTGTTTACTTCTCTTTTGACACATTTTGGTGAATTAGTGTATACAGATGTTTGTTATTTTTTATTTTTTTCCCTTTAAAATAACTTTAATTCTTAAAGTGTTACTGAACCTATGGCAGTAAAAATCAGTGTGTATATGCAGTAAAACAGTGTTTCCCAACCCAGTCCTCAAGGCACACCAACAGGTCATGTTTTCAGGATTTCCCTCAGATGAAACAGCTGTGGTAATTACAAAGGCAGTGAAACTGATCAAATCACCTGTGCAAAATAATGGAAATCCTGAAGACATGACCTGCTGGTGTGCCTTGAGGACTGGGTTGGGAAACACTGCAGTAAAGCATGCTTCTTATACTCACTGTGGAACCTAAGGGGTTAATCCTCTGTACTGTATTGTGTAAAAAAGGCTGTTTGACCCTGTTTTCTCTGATCCTCCCCTTCTTCCGCTGTCCCCAATCTATCTCCTGATAGTACAGAGCCTTGGGGGTACTTTGCACAGCCCTTACAGCAGTGGTTCTCAACTCCGGTCCTCGGGACCCACCAACAGGCCAGATTTTAAGTATTACCTTGGGGAGATGCAGACTAGAATACTGCAATCACTGAGCAGCAAATGATATCACCTGTGATGCGTTTCAGTTATCGTGAAAACCTGGCCTGTTAGTGGGTCCCGGGGACCGGAGTTGAGAACCACTGCTTTACAGCTCATCAATTTAGCGTTAACAGGGAGCTCTTGTGCTAGAATTACTGTTTTCACTCTGCCGTTCGCGGCGATATGTCACACGTGTGGTGCGACCGTGGTTTGCATGTACGTGCGCACCTAGGGTTTGGGTTTGTGGAGGTGTGCGGGGCAAATGGGGGTTTTGGCAATATTTTTTAAAAATGTTAATAGATTTTATTATAATTTAATATTTTTTAGCACGCCGTTTACAAAAATGCAACACTGAAAAAAAAAAACCCTCCTATACCTTTATTTGATTTGTAAAATAACTTCGCTACAGTATGCTTTGTATTAGAAACAATGTGTTTGTGTTGTTATATGCAGGAGGAATTACAGAATGAAATAAAATGCGCAATATTTACCGACAGGGACGCACGTTGTTTTAAAAAACGAAGTGCATTTTTTTTCTCATCTTGTTCCATCTTCTCTCCATAGATTGCATAGAAAAGAAAATAATTGATTTCAGTCAATATTGCAGAGAGAGAGTCTTGTTTGTGCTGAAAAAAACACGTAGTTATTACTTTGTTATCTTAAGCAATGACAAAGTTACTGCAGAATCGATAGCTGAAATGTGAAAATTGCTCCAGTCATGGAGGTGTGCGGGTTCAAGAGCTGGAGTGGTTAACCCCTTCCTGCCGGTTGTATGCATAACTTTATAACCACTGGCAGGTAAGGTAAATAACACGGATTATCTCCTTACAATGGCATCTGAACGTGGGTGGGATATATTAGGCAGCAAGTAAACATGTTGTCCCTGAAGTTGAAGCAGAAAAAAAATGGGCATTGCGATTTGTTGTGTATGGGGCTGAGTGGCCGAAGATCGGTCATGGGTGCCCATGCTGTACGCAGCCAAAAGCGCCTAAAATGGGAACGGGAGCCTCAAAACTGGACCACAGAGCAATAGAAGAAGGTGGCTTGTGTGCATGTGCGCAGTGCTGGTGACAAGGTCATCCAGTGCCCAGGGCAAAGATACCAAACTGCCCAGCCGTGTAATAAAATGAAAGTGCGGAAAATCCCCTGGTGCCGCACATCCACGCGAGTGATCGGTGGTGAAGTGACAACCTCAGCCTGTGCTAACGCCAGGCCATGCCTACAACGCGTTTCGTCCCACCCACCCCGGAGCTTAGTCATGGGGATGGGCACTTCTATCCTTACCCCTTTCCCCGAATCATCTGAGCCTGAGCGGCACACCTCTTCGACTAAGGGTCACAGTGTAACAGAATGAAAGCGCCCCCATCCCTACAGTAAACCATTGCACCCAGGGCAGCTGCCTCTCCTGCCCACCCCTTGTCTTGGTCCTGTGTCTGGAATTTACCCGGGGTAGAGATGGCACCAGGATGCAGTACGGGAAGACGGCAAGCAGTGTAATGCTTTGGGCAATGTTCTGAGGGGAAACCTGCCATTCATGTAGATGTGACACGTACCACCTACCTAAACATTGTTGGTGACCAAATCCACCCCTCCATGGAAACGGTATTCCCTGATGGCCCTGGCCTCCTTCAACAGCCCTGCCACACTGAAAAAATGGTTCAAGGATGGTTTGAGGAACACAAAAACGAGTTTGTGGTGTTGACTTGGCATCCAGTTTTTCCAGATCTCTACCCAATCAAGCATTATCTACTGTCCAGGACCCGTGCTGCCCTAAGCCTGGCACCCCGTTTCTACATTCAGGTGTGTTTGGAGGGTAGCCCTCTGCCCACTTTGACCTCCACTTAGGTATGTGACAAAAAATGGGCCTTTACACCTGAGGTGGCCAGACAGACTTCCCTATCCCATGACCACAGTGATTGGCACTCAGATGATCAGGAGCCCATCCCTTCAGCTCCCGACCATGACTAGAGACCTAGAGCAGCCTATGACAGCTCAGTCACTGTGCTGGAAGCATGCAGTGAGCACGCTCTCAGCACGTATAATGCAAAAAAGGCCAATGCACTAAATAATAAAGCTTCTTATAGATTGTGCAATCAAAAAAGTCTCGATTTGATAAGGTGCTTCATAGAGATGACACCACAGTGTAAGGACAATTTTCCACTCGTTCTTCTTTCACCAGGTGAAGTGCAAGCTCACCTCCATTATAGATCCCTAAGGGTCAACAAAGCACCAGCCCAGATCAATCTGATGGACCAAACTCTGGTGTTCAGGATCCTCTAACCACTTGTCAACTGCCCGCTGCAGCATGGCAGCGGCAAAGTGGTTCGTTATCGCGAAACGGCCGCGATAATGAGTATTGAGAGCGCGCACGTCCCGCCGGAGGCATGGCGCTCACTGTGTTCCCGGGGGGCCAGGGTAGGGCGGACTCGATCTCCGCCGGCTATCCGCGATGGCTCCCCCGCAGTGAGAGAACTGAGGTCTCCAACCTGGATCTCCGTTCTGACAGAGGGGGAAGGGCGCTGATCACAGGCTTCCTCTATATGGAAGACACGATCACTCCCCTCCCCCTGCCAGCCCAGCCCCCATACAGTTAGAACACACTGAGGGAACACAGTTAACCCTTAGAGCGCCCCCTCCAGGTTAACTCCTTCACTGCAAATGGCATTTACACAGTAATCAGTGCATTTTCACAGCACTGATCGCTGTATAAATGCTAATGGTCCCAAAAAAGTGTCAAAATGGTCCGACATATCCGCCGCAATATCGCAGTACCACTAAAAAACGCAGATCGCCGCCATTGCTAGTAAAATATAAATAAAAACCCCAGAAATGAATTCTCATGGTTCGTGAACTTTTGCACAAACCAATAAATAAATGCCGATTGCGATTTTTTTTTTAACCAAAAATATGAGGAAGAATATAAATTGGCCAAAACCGATGGAAATTTTTTATTTTTTTATATTTTTTTGGATTTGTATTTTAGCAAAAAGTAAGAAAAATAGTTTTGGTTTTTTTTTTGAAAAATTGTCGCTATTTTTTTATTTATAGCGGTAATCAGAAATGACGCAGAGATGATCAAATACCACCAAAGGAAAGCTCTATTTGTGGGAAAAGAAGGACTCAAATTTCGTTTGGGTATAACGTCGCACGACTGCGCAATTGTCAGTTAAAACGCAGTGCCGAATCGCAAAAAGTGCTCTGGTCGTAAAGGGGGAAATCCTTCCGGGGCTGAACTGGTTAAGGACGATGGAATTCCCTCTCCAAGATGGCTGCACACAGCTCACACATAGGTCATAGGCAACAAACAGAAATAGTGCCTCCAATAGTGAAGTACCTGGGTCATTAAGCTCAACACATCGCACAGAACCCACTTTATAAAATTCACTTAATTTATTAGGTAAAAAAAAAACAAGCATATAATAAAATCCAATTTCTCAGGTAATCCAGTGAAAACTCCCGCCACCAGGCTCAACCTCTACGTGTTACGCCACCAATGCACGTGACTTCTTCAGGCAGCCAGCAAAGCAAAAATCTTGTAAGGTTTCATGCACACGATCGCATACGGTATAAATACGCTGCATATTTTGTGTGCCCAGGATGGGAGAAGGCAGTTAAATTCAGCACCAGGACATCCTGGCACGAGCAAATGCACCCAGGTGCATGAAGCCTAAAAGATGCATCCCAAGGCACTGCAGTTTCTTGCTATCCCAAATTCCCTCCGGATGAGGACAGAGGCATAACTAGAACCTACAGGGCCCCGGTGCAAGAAATTATGAAGGGCCCCCCTGATCCTTGGCCAGAGCCACTCCCTCTTCCCATTGATCCTGGGGCCCTTTACTCCCATTGCGGGTCCATTTATTACAGGCCCTATTCACAAGTTCTGCAGTGGGCCCCCTTTCTGCTATCTTTAGGCCTCCCCATGGTAGTGAAATGCCAGGGCCCAGTCACAATTGCGACCTTCCTGATAGTTCCCTCACTGTGTCAGTAGTTCTTAATTTTTATTTAATTTTATTATTTTTTCACCATTTCATTTTATTTCTTTTACAATTTTTTTTTTTTTACAATTGTTTACATTTTTTTTAGGAGCTCTGTTGGGGGTCTTTGATGAGATATCAGGGGGTCTAAACAAACCTCAGCCCTCAATCCCCATCTGTGTGGCCTCAGCTGCACAAAATGAATGGACAGGAATAGCTGTGCACCGAGCCTCCCATTCATTCAGAAACGGAAGTATAGTAAAAACAGTTTACTATGCTTCAGTTATGAATGAACCAATTGGTACCAATCACTGACTGTGTGCATTCAGAAAAGGAAGGAGCCGGTAAATGACAAATTTACCGACCCGTTCCCATCTCTCCATCATGACCCATCTTCTACAGGAGCTGGCAGGAGAGAGGAGGGGGGAAGACAGCAGCTCTGTGGGGGGGGGACCAGGGAAGCACACAGGGACCCTGGGAACAGCAGAAGACAAGTAAACTGTATAGGAGGGAGGGCAGGGGCAGCATATAGAGGAACAAATCTCCTCCATTAGGAGGAAAATAGAAGGAGATTGGTTCCCTTAAATGCCACCCCCGCCATCTCTCCAATCCAGGTGTACAAGGGAGGCACATGGGCCCCCTGCAGCATGGGGCCCGGTTGCAACTGCAATCCCTGTAGTTACACCCCTGGCTGAGGATATAAAACTTTTATATACATTGTATCATCAAAATGAACAACAATGATAATATAACCAACACGATGCTGCTTATGCCTAGCTTGTGCTGGCACAGCTAGTGCCTGGGTTGTCACCGCCTTGGCCAGTCCCAGGCCGGGTTACAGGCAGCCAGCAAGGCACGGTGCTAAACAAGACCCATGAAATGGTCTTTAACTTCTCCTGCAGGAAAATCAAAGACCTTTTTTTTTTTCCCTCCAGAGAGTTCCGCGCTCTATCTTATCTCAATAAACTCCTGCCAATACTTACTGCATCTATCGACTTCGCAGTTTTCCTTCCAAAACCATTAAAAATAATGGACCGTAGGAGAATATTTTGCACAGATAAAGATGTGATTATGTGCGTAGCGTTTTTCGGGAACAAGACTGCTTAGCACTTTCGCTCTGTCCTTGCGATGGTGTAAAACAGGGTCACTTCGGCCAATCTCAGATATTTTATTTAAAGACCTCCCGGCAAATGCAAATTGCGGTTGTCGGTGCTCGGGATAAGCATCGCATTACATTGCATCTTTTCAATCGCAGTCCTCATCTGCTGTGCAATTACCTGAATGCGGTAATAGCTTTCCATTAACCCCCTGCATAGCAGGAAACAGGCAGCTATTGCATTGCAGGGGGCTGTCCTGCTTACATGTTTCAGGCGCTAGGGGCTGGAAGGGGAGGTGTTTAGGGTGCTTTCAGGAGCAAGAAGGCACAGAGAAGCCTTCAGCAATGTGGTGATCTATAGGCATCATGGGAAGTGAGTCCTTTTAGAGGGGAGGAGCATTTGTGCGTCTACACATGCTGGTCCAGCGACTCTTAACCCTAGTTTTCCGAGGCACTGTGTATCATATTCAATTTCTAAATTTGCACTTTAACCACTTCAGCCCCGGAAGGATTTCCAGCTTTAGGACCAGAGCCCTTTTTGCGATTCGGCGCTGCGTCGCTTTAACTGACAATTGCGCGGTCGTGCGGCGTTGTAATCTTTAACTTATACTATGTGTCACGGAGCCTTTTGATCCCAATTCTCAGCGACCTGGTCGTACACATCTGCGTGTTTACGAGGAGGGGAGATTTTCCTGAGTGAAGGGTACTACGGATATCTAGTGGTGTAACGACTTCCGAAGAGACACGGAAGAACGAGGACTTTCGTGGGATTTGTGGAGGGGAAGGTCGGGGATCGCGGACTTTGTACATTCGTCCTGTCGGGGGACGTTACGTTATCGACGGACAAAGGACGATACGTCCCCCAATTACCTTTCGATAATGGCGTAAGTCCATTAACGTGTCGTCTACTCCTGACGCTAACTTTTCTACG
>BLSH010352667.1:1781103-1792635 GCA_018402905.1 Glandirana rugosa | reverse complement strand
AAACCGCACCCCCCCCCCCCCCCCCCGTTCATGATGTGCAAGCTTAGGGGATCCTAGGTTCAGCAGTCACTACCTTGTCAAAAACACTACTCCTGTCAGCCTTGTAACAGAAGGAAGGGCCCCCCATCCCTACAGTTAAAGCAGATTTTCAAAAAAAAAAAACCCATTAGTACACCTCCCTACACTAAACACTAAACAATTATTACATTTGTGAAATTCCTTAACTTTGAAGAGATGTCCAATTTGATTTACAGGAAGTGCTCTCTCTAGTTCAACTGATGCATTATGTATTCTGCAAGGCAGGCTCTGTTAGAAGAGTGATTGCATCATATCCTCTTCTCTCTGTTTAGACTACATTTCCCATCAGGCATTGCACATTTCCCAATGATTATGGGAGGTACACTAGCCTGTGAATGTAAATTTGAACAAGCCCAAAGTGACAACCAGTGACACACAGCATGTCTTCTCTCCCCTCAAGTCACAAGGAGATAAATATATTGCCCTTGCATGCTTTCTGTAATCATTACAGATCTGTAAACACATCCCATAATGATATATTATACACACTGCACTCTGCTGTAATTCACTATTAGAAATATTCCTCCTCCTGCTGTAGATTTGAGATCATTATAACAGCAATCCGTGCTGGTATGGTTTATGGGAACATCCCTAGATGTAATACAGAAAGAAAGAGCCGGGCCATGATGTTTTATATCAGCATGTGACACAAGTAAATGTCGGCATGAGAAAAAAACAAAAAAGTGCAGCGCTAACTTATTAATCAATAACACAATAATGGTGCGACCCTCTAATGTATGGAGATCTCAATAAACTTCAATATTACCACAATACCGGTCTCTGTGATATGTAACATTACGCTGAAAATAAGACATGAAATGAAACCTTTCAGGGATGGTGGAAACCCCTCCTACAGATATATGGAAGTGTACGGTGTCAGTAAACAGTGCAGCCTCATTGGCGCCGCTTATCAGTGCCCATCAGTGTGGTCACACCAGTGCCGCTTATCAGTGCCCATCAGTGCGGTGACATCGTGCCCACCAGTGCCGCTTATCAGTGCCGATCAGTGTGGTGACACCATGCCCACCAGTTCCGCTTATCAGTGCCCATCAGTGCGGTGACACCGTGCCCATTAGTGCCGCTTATCAGTGCGCTGACACCGTGCCAACCAGTGCCGCTTATCAGTGCCCATCAGTGCGGTGACACCGTGCCCACCAGTGCCGCTTATCAGTGCCCATCAGTACGGTGACACCGTGCCCATTAGTGCCGCTTATCAGTGCGCTGACACCGTGCCAACCAGTGCCGCTTATCAGTGCCCATCAGTGTGGTGACACCATGCCCACCAGTGATGCTTATGAGTGCCCATCAGAGCTTGGCGTGTGGACGGGGTGGGGGGGGGGGGTGGTTGGGGGGTGTTGCTGGCAGAGAGGAGGAGGAGGGAGGAGGAAACCAACTCTATGGGCGACACAGACCAGGGGGCTGTGAGACCCCCTCCACCCACTACAGCCCAGCAGGTGGAAATAGAAATGCCTGCTGGGCTGTTAGAAAGGTACAGGAAGGCATGTCAGACCGCTGCTTGCCAGTGCAGGACGCAGAACGGCCAGCGGTCTTACAAACAGGATGTCAGAGGGGAATAGCGGTTTTTCAGCAGGTTACTACAGAGGAACTACAGAGCTCAGCAGAAGATGGATGGCATAGTTGGTGAAGGTAGGAGATCAGCAACAAGGACATGGAAAAAGTTTTTTTTCCCGGAGTTCTGCTTTACCCATTGCGCCCAGGGCAGCCGCCCCTCTTGCCCACTCCTTCTCCCAGTCTGCTGTACAGGGATTCAAGTCTGATCCCGGGTCATAGTCAGTTCCTTACACGGCTTTCAAAAAAAAAAAAATACATTTCATGATATATTAAGAATTACAGAGCTGCATCAATATATGTTTCTTTCATATCCGCCGGAGTTCAGCTTTAAGTACTCAGATTTGCATGAAATGACAGATAAGGAAATATAAAAGAGTTTCTAATGGATAAAAGAACTCTGAGAGTTTAATAAACTGCAATGTCACAACCCCGAGTGATGTAACGTCCAGTGGTTGTGCACAGTGGGGAATAAACCTGCTCATTATGTCTTTCCTATGAAGACGGTCACAATCACGTGCACGGAACTGACCAGCAAGGGGCGTACAAAAGGTCGCTAATTACCTGGCCCTTTAGTATGTCACACCGCGCCCCCCCCTGCCGTCCCCATTGTAAGTGTGACAAAAATATAATTACAGTTGGATCTATAGATTGCCACGCATGCTCATAATTGCATAGTAAAAGCATTCTATGCATTCTATATTCTCCTGCTGTTCAGGGCATTACCTACGCATCATTCTGAAAAGAACAGTCCTTCCATTTCAGAGCTTGCACATAATAGATTCTTTGAAAATGAATGCATTAAACAGATATCCAGCCACAAAAATAGCCAATTAAAAGACAAATAAAAAAAAAAAATCATAGCTTTTGCTGCAATAATTGCCATTGGTCTGGAGGTGTCCCCGCAGTAATTCTTTTCTGCCACAAGGTGTCCTCGGTCTTCCAGATTAAGTAACGACCAGGGTCATTTAACCACTTCAGCCCCCGAAGGATTTCCCCCTTTAGGACCAGAGCACTTTTTGCGATTCGGCACTGCGTCGCTTTAACTGACAATTGCGCGGTCGTGCGACGTTGTACCCAAACGAAATTGATGTCCTTTTTTTTCCCACAAATAATGCTTCCTTTTGGTGGTATTTGATCACCTCTGCGTCATTTCTGATCGCCGCTATAAACAAAAAAAAGAGACAGTTTTGCAAAAAAATAAACAATATTTCTTACTTTTTGCTAAAATACAAATCAAAAAAAAAATATATATATATATATATATATATAAAAAACAAATTTATTCTTCCTCATATTTTTGGTTAAAAAAAAAATCGCAATCGGCGTATATTGATTGGTTTGCGCAAAAAGCTGCCGCGTTTTCGAACGATGAGAATTCCTTTATGGGGTTTTTATTTTTTTTACATTTTTTACTAGTAATGGTGGCAATCTCCGATTTTTAGCGGAACTGCGACATTGCGGCGGACATGTTGGACAATTTTGACACTTTTTTGGGACCATTGGCATTTATACAGCGATCAGTGCTATGAAAATGCACTGATTACTGTGTAAATGTCACTGGCAGGGAAGGGGTTAACACTAGGGGGCCATCAAAGGTTTAACTGTATTCCCTAGTATGTGTGACTAACTGTATGGGGGTGAGCTGAGTGGGGGAGGGGATTGATCAAGGCCCACAGTGCACGCAGCTTCTAAATCTTCTGTTTATATCAAAATACTGCTGCTATATACCTTTTTATTCATCTGTATGTTGCAGTCAGGTAACTTCCCCAGTGTTCATATAGGAGGGGATTTCACTCTCTGATGATGAAACTCCCTTTGCATCAGTGACCCTTCACCCACCATCCGGCCAGAGCTGATTGGTGCTTTGCCAATGACATGCTCAGTTCACAAATAACCAATTACTGCCTCTAGAAATCCACTGCAGTCAGTGTCCATGTGAAACAGGAAGATCGAACAGAGCATGTGCAACCTTTCCACCCTGCCTGTATATAGTATAGTCTAGTATAGTAGACGGGGCAAGAAGGAGGTATCTGGCCATACAGGATCAAACCGCCTTTTTACACAATACAGAGGATTAACCCCTTAAGTTACAGAGTGAGTATAGCAAGCATGCTATTCTGCATATACAGACAGATTTTACAGTTGTGGGTTTAGTAACACTAACACTATTTAATCACCGCTGGTATTTTTTTTATCTGCTAAATAAATGAAAAAAGACTGAAAATTTTGAAAACAAAGTGTTTTTCTTTGTTTCTGTTATAAAATTATGCTAATAAATAATTGATCATCATAAATTTAGGGCAAACTGTATTCTGCTCCATTTCTTTGCTGAAAATAACCCAAACCAGTGTATATTATTTAGTCTGTAGGAAAGTTATAGAGTCCAAAAACTATGGCATACAGTGCATCTGGAAAGTATTCACACGCTTCACTTTTTCCACATTTTGTTATGCCTTATTCCAAAATGGATTAAATTCATTATTTTCCTCAAAATTCTACAAACAATCCCCCATAATGACAACGTGAAAGAAGTTTGTTTGAAATCTTTGCAACTTTATTAAAAAAAAAAAAATTAAAAAATCCTATGTACATAAATATCACAGACTCCTCCCATGTACATAAGTATCACAGGCTCCTCCCATGTACATAAGGATCACAGACTCCTCCCATGTACATAAGTATCACAGACTCCTCCCATGTACATAAGGATCACAGACTCCTCCCATGTACATAAGTATCACAGCCTTTGCTCAATACTTTGGTGAAGCTCCTTTGGCACCAATTACAGCCTCAAGTCTTTGAGTTATGATGCTACAAGCTTGGCACTCCTATTTTTGGGCAGTTTCTCCCATTCTTCTTTGTAGGACCTCTCAAGCTCCATCAGGTTGGATGGGGAGCGTCGGTGCTCAGCCATTTTCAGATCTCTCCAGAGTTGTTCAATCGGGTTCAAGTCTGGGCTCTGGCTTGGACAAAGGACATTCACAGAGTTGTCCCATAGCCACTCCTTTGTTATCTTGGCTGTATGCTTAGGGTCGTTGTCCTGTTGGAAGAGGAACCTTCGCCCCAGTCTGAGGTCCAGAGTGCTCTGGAGCAGGTTTTCATTAAGGGTTAGAGTTGAGCGAACCCGAACTGTAAAGTTCGGGTCCGTACCGAACTTTGGGGTGTCCGTGACCCGGACCCGAACCCGGACATTTGAAAAACAAATTTGGGTTCAAGTTCTAGGTTCAGGTATTTGATCATGCATGTTGAATAGCTGCTGGGCAGCCAATCAACAAGCGTTTTACTGGTTTTCCCTAGAAGCCATCACAGCCATGCCTACTAATGGCATGGCTGTGATTGGCCAGTGCATCATGTGACCCAGCCTCTATATGAGGCTGGAGTCACAGTGTTGCATGTCACATGCTCTCTGGGTAGTGTAGGGAGAGGATGCTGCCGGTGCTGTGAGGGACAGATTGCAGATAGATAGATAGGCAGAGATTACTACTACTACTGCTTTTAGGGACAGATTGTAGATCTCATCCTGCATTACAGAACGATCTGACTGGACTAGGTAGGGTCTACTGCTTAGAGGGACAGATTATTGTTCTAAAATCATCTCCTAGTTCTATAGGTTCAGGTTCCTGCTGTTGCTGTAAGGGACAGATTATTGTTCTAAAATCATTTTGCAGCCCTCTAGCACTTTCCAGGACTCTTTTACAGTCATTTTTGTGCCGAAAAGTTCGGGTCCCCATTGAAATCAATGGGGTTTGGGGTAAAGTTCGGATCAAGTTTGGTACCGAACCCGGATTTTTTTCCGAAGTTCGGCCGAACCCACCGAACCCGAACATCCACGGGTTCACTCAACTCTCTCAAGGATGTCTCTGTACTCTTTCCCTCAATCTTGATTAGTCTTCCAGTCTTCTGCCGCTGAGAAACATCCCCACAGCATGATTGTCATGAAACCATAGTAAACAATCTGTCATGTTGTAACCCAAGCAAACGTTCATGTCTTATTTGTTGCCAACCTTTGCTGGATGTGCCCAGTTAAAGGCCGGGCCTCCCTCACCTGTGAGCTTTTGTGGGGCCTCTTCAGCTGGTCTCCACCCCAGGCCTTGACTGGTGGCGGGATATGGGCCTGGCAGTACAGGGCTGCATTGCTGATTAACGTTTGTCCGTGTTCGGCTTGTGTCTGTCTATTCGGTTTCTCTGTAGTCTCATCCGTGTATTGATCCTGGGCTTGTCTGACTATTCCTTCCTGCCTGATACATCGACCTTCGGCTTGTCTTCGGTTTCTCCTGTCTTCTGGTTGTCCTGACCCTTCGCTATTCTTCTGACTATTCTCTCTGTTCCTGTGCTGATGTTTCCCCTCTCTCTCCTGGGGCCAGCTGAGCATGAGCTAGGGGACCCCGGGGACTGTGTCCTGGATCCAGTTGCAGCCAAATCCATCCTCACCACTAGAGGCTCTGGTGAACACCCACTGGCTCTTAGACTCTGCGCCCTGGGGAAACCAATGCACCAGCTACCTGAGTTTCAGTGTCCATGCTCTAGGGAGCCCTCTTCTCGTATCAGCCGGTACTACTTAGCAGCAGTCAGCCAAAGGTCCACTACCTTGCGTGCACTTCGCAACCTTAGCGTGCGTTTCGCACTTCTGCGGTGCGATTCACACTCCTGCCGTGCGCATCCATCACCTGACCTCAGGTGCCGTGACAACGATGCTGCAGCCACTATCATACTTGCCAACAGTCCCAAATTTCTTCTGAGGCGTCTATGACGAAACGCGTCAGTCGGAGCCAGACCCACGCACGCACATACGTCATCTCCGGTTTGGGAACAGTGGCGAGTGGAACGCACGCTATCCTTGCAGGAAGCGAGCGAGACTTTCTCAAATAAGCACCGCTCGGCCGTTCTGCACTATAGAAACCGTTTTTCATTGACATTGGATACTGTTTTTAATATATTTGGCTTTACCTAAATAAAGACACCCGAACCCGGACATTTGAAAAAAAGTTTGGGTTCGGGTTCTTGGTTTGGGTATTTGATCACGCGTGTTGAATAGCTGCAGGGCAGCATATCAACAAGCGTTTCACTGGTTTTCCCTAGAAGCCATCACAGCCATGCCTACTAATGGCATGGCTGTGATTGGCCAGTGCACCATGTGACCCAGCCTCTATATGAGGCTGGAGTCACAGTGCTGCATGTCACATGCTCTCTGGGTAGTGTAGGGAGAGGATGCTGCCGGTGCTGTGAGGGACAGATTGCAGATAGATAGATAGGTAGAGATTACTACTACTACTGCTTTTAGGGACAGATTGCAGATCTCATCCTGCATTGGATACTGTTTTTAATATATTTGGCTTTACCTAAATAAAGACACCATTTGAAACGGACTTCACTATGGGCATTCATTGTTTCTTTCCCATCTGCATTTGGACACCCACGCCTCCGCTGAGGACACTCGGACCAGACAGCACAGCCATTGAACCCTGGCACTCCAAGAGACCCCAGAAGTCGCCAGATTGGCGTCCATGCGTTTTACCCCTGCAGGGGTGATGCCATTTGGTAAGTGGGGTATCCATAGGGGAGCACCCGTTCGGCACTTGAATGAAAAAGTCCTTTAGGAATTGCCACTTGTCATCTGTATGAACTTTGCACATTTAGGGATTGTGAAATGTAACCTAAGGAGGAAAATAAAGGGGACTTCACAAGCACTTTGAGCACTGAGCACTTGGCAAAATGCATTGAGGATCTTGCTGCCTATTGAAAACGTATTTATTGCACTAGCACTTTGAAGTTCATTTAAGGATTTTACATTATTAGTTACAGAGTGTACTTTATATAATAAGTTCATAGTATTGGTCCATCATACTTTGCACTAGCACTTTTGGAATTATTTATTGTTTCAAGAATTAAGACAAAACACGTCATGCAAGATTTTTTTCTTAAGAAAAACACAGCACACAAATCCTTGATTTTTCATTTTTTATTAATTTTGATGGATTTGATAAACACAAGTAATCTTTGTCGAACCACTAGGGGGGGGGCACTAATACACGGCTTAAACTCACAATATTAAGGAGCCTTGTCCTGTAAAAGCAGCGCCACGGCCCACATATATCCGGATAAGTGGAACTTCAGCCTGCCTACCAGATGCAGGGCCGTCTTTAAGGCAGGGCAAAAGGGGCAGCTGCCCTGGGCCCTGTCATTGTTGTGGGGCCCAAAGCAGCTGCCTCATACTTGCCAACTATCTGGTTTAAATTCCCTTGTCCCTTGAAGTTTTAGACCTGTGCTGTGTCCCGATATCTAAGTGCTGCTACTAAAGCTGCCCAACTCTGCCCTATTGCTGTGTACAGATGACTCACCTGCAGACCCTATGTTTACATGTAAATAACCGGCATTGATATGTAAATAGCGGCAGCATTCATATGTAAATAGTGGCGGCCAGCTGTGCTGATATGTAAACAAAGGTATCATTCATATGTATATCATGCCCCCCCCAAGGTCATATCCACCATCACCTATACTGGATGCTGCCCACTGGGGAGACAAAGACATGCTTGAAATTCCACAGCACATGTCAGCAGATGCGTGAGGGTGTCATTAATAATTGATGCCACTGCTGTGTATCTGCTTAAGGGCAGCACATTTTTGTGGTGTCAGGAAAGTGACTTTGCGCTCCCCAGTCCATGGTGTGCAGGCAGTGAGGAGATGATGTACAGTAACCTCTAGCAACCAATCAGTGAGCAGTATTGATGTACAGTAACCTCTAGCAACCAATCAGTGAGCAGTATTGATGTACAGTAATCTCTAGCAACCAAACAAGCAGAAAGCATGTGCTGTAACCTCTAGCAACTAATCAGTGAGCCGTAATGTGTGCTGTAACCTCTAGCAACCAGTCAGTAACTGGCAATAATATGCTGTAACCTCTGGCAATCAATCAAAATCACTGCTGATCTGATTCAGTAAACTGATTTTGAGTCTAGTTGCTATGTATTGCATGTCTCAGAGCAGGTGGAGAGTGAAATTTCATGGGGGGGGGGGCCCAAGAAAATATTTGCCCAGGGTCCAATCAATATTGAAGACGGCCCTGACCAGATGGCAACCATTTTCCACCCGATTGTATATGTTTTTGTGATGGGAAACAAGGCTAAGTGACTCAACAATACATGAAAACATAGGAACTGGGGTTCAGAATAATGGTGGCAGGTTTTCCTTGGACTGGTGAGTCACAATGTGAAATATTTGACTGTAGTAGGAGGCAGTTGGGGGAAGGGTTTGACAGTGTCTGCAGCCAACTGTGAAGCATGGTGGAGGTTCCTTGCAAGTTTGGAGCTGCATTTCTGCAAATGGATTTGGAGATTTGGTCAGGATCAGTGGTGTCCTCAATGCTGAGAAATAAAGGCAGATACTTCTCCATCATGCCATGCTATCAGGGAGGTGTGTGATTGGCCCCAAATTTATTCTGCGGCAGGACAACCACCCCAAACGTACAGCCAATGTCGTTAAGAACTATCTTCAGTGTAGAGAACAAGGAGTCCTGGAAGTGATGGTTTGGCCCCCGCAGAGACCGGATCTCGCCATCATATAGTCCGTCTGGGATTACATGAAGAGACAAAAGTATTTGAGGCAGCCGACATCCACAGAAGATCTGTGCTTGGTTCTACAAGATGTACATAGAGAAACCTACCAGCCAAGTTCCTTCAACAACTACCTAGGTAGAAGGTAAAGGGGGGGGGGTCACCCAAAATATTGATTGGATTTGGATTTCTCTCCTCTTCATTCACTTTCCATTTTGTTAATTGCTAAAAAATAAACTATTAACACTTCTATATCTGGAGGCGTTCTTCATTTAACCACTTGCCGACCGTCAACTGCAGGTTGATGGGGACAAGATGGCTCTGCTAGGCAAACCGCCGTCATACGACGGCGGCTGCCAGATCGAGCACTGTGAGTTTGAGTTCGGAGCACCCGCTCCCTGGCCCCCCCGGAACACAGTGAGCGCGCCTCCCGCGGCTCGCGCGCTCACTGTGTTCCGGGGGGGCCAGGGAGCAGGTGCGGCGAACTCGATCGCCGCCGGCTACCTGCGATGCCCCCCCCGGAGTGAAAGAACGGAGGTCCGTGTAAGTAAACACGGATCTCCGTTCTGTGAGGGGGGAAGGACTGTGATCACAGCCTTCCTCTATATGGAAGCTGTGATCACTCCCCTTCCCCTGCTAGGGCAGCCCCCATACAGAACACACCCAGAGAACACAGTTAACCCTTAGAGCGCCCCCTGCAGGTTAACCCCTTCACTGCCAATGGCATTTACACAGTAATCAGTGCATTTTTATAGCACTGATCGCTGTATAAATGCCAATGGTCTCAAAAAAGTGTCAAAATGGTCCGACATGTCCGCCGCAATATCGCAGTACCGCTAAAAATCGCAGATCACCGCCATTACTAGTAAAAAATAAAAAAACAATAAAAACCCCAGAAATGAATTCTCATCAACCGTAAACGCGGCAACTTTTGCGCAAACCAATCAATAAACGCCGATTGTGATTTTTTTGATCACTAATATGAGGAAGAATATAAATCGGCCAAAACCGTTGAAAAAAAATGTTTTTTTATATTTTTTTTTTGGGATTTGTATTTTAGCAAAAAGTAAGAAATTTGTTTTTTTTTGCAAAATTGTCGCTCTTCTTTTGTTTATAGCGGCGATCAGAAATGACGCAGCGGTGATCAAATATCACCAAAAGAAAGCTCTGTTTGTGGGAAAAAAAGGACGCAAATTCTGTTTGGGTACAACGTTGCACGACTGCGCAATTGTGAGTTAAAGCGACGCAGTGCCGAATCACAAAAAGTGCTCCGGTCCTAAAGTGTGAAATCCTTCCGGGGCTGAAGTGGTTAAAGCATTAGCGTCACACCTGCCTAAGACTTTTGCACAGTACTGTATATCTGCCCGGAGTTCAGCTTAAAGCTTCCCCCAATTTAAAAAAAATAACAGGTTTTGGCCAGAGTTGTACTTCGAACCCCGCAGTGATCTGCAGAATAATATACTTGTATTCCTGTCACTTGTACTGCGCGAGAACCTCACAAGTGACAGCCTAAAACGATCGATTATGTGCCATACACTCCATTAGCTCTGCTCGATTTTCTGCATGAATACAGCGATATCCCCCCATCATCCCAATTTCCTGCAAAGTCCCCCGGCCACCTCCTGGAATACCACCGCAGAGCAACGCGCAAACTAACCAGCAAGCAGAAATGGCGCCACTCAGCTGAATTCTGATTGGCTATGGATTTTTGGAAATTACCAATATTAGTGGCACAGATTGATTTTATGAAAATTACAGTGCCTTGAAAAAGTATTCATATCCCTTGAAATTTCCCACATTTTGTTACAGCCAAAAACATAAATGTATTTTATTGGGATTTTATGTGATAGACCGACACAAAGTGGCCATAAATGAACTAAGTAAAATACTGCGCAGTCAGCCCAGAAAAAATGTGTGTCACTGTGGCTAGAGACCTATTTACAGTGGGGACCGTACTGAGTCACAGTGCTGGGTCCAATATATAGCTCTGAATAATAGTAGATGGATCATCTCTTCAAAATCAATATATAATTAAATAACATCTAGTGCACATTGAGATGAAATAATAAAACATGAATAATACAAAGTGCAAGAGTGCTAGTATAAAGTGCATAGGGGATACTGGTGTGTGATTAAAGTGCCTATCAAAGGAAACAGTGAATCGTATTAACCACTTCAGCCCCGGAAGGATTTCCAGCTTTACGACCGGAGCCCTTTTTGCGATTCGGCACTGCGTCGCTTTAACTGAAAATTGCGTGGTCGTGCGACATTGTACCCAAACGAAATTTGCGTCCTTTTTTTCCCACAAATAGAGCTTTCTTTTGGTGGT
>BLSH010352667.1:1754014-1767838 GCA_018402905.1 Glandirana rugosa | reverse complement strand
TGTATAAGAGACAGGTATCGTTCTCTATTTCATTCCTTGTATCGTTCTCTATTTCATTCCTTGTATCGTTCTCTATTTCCTTCTTTGTATCGTTCCCTATTTCTTCCTTGTATCGTTCTCTATTTCCTTCTTTGTATCGTTCCCTATTTCTTCCTTGTATCGTTCTCTATTTCCTTCCTTGTATTGTTCTCTATTTCCTTCCTTGTATTGTTCTCTATTTCATTCCTTGTATCGTTCTCTATTTCATTCCTTGTATCGTTCTCTATTTCCTTCTTTGTATCGTTCCCTATTTCTTCCTTGTATCGTTCTCTATTTCCTTCTTTGTATCGTTCCCTATTTCTTCCTTGTATCGTTCTCTATTTCCTTCCTTGTATTGTTCTCTATTTCCTTCCTTGTATTGTTCTCTATTTCATTCCTTGTATCGTTCTCTATTTCATTCCTTGTATCGTTCTCTATTTCCTTCTTTGTATCGTTCCCTATTTCTTCCTTGTATCGTTCTCTATTTTCTTCCTTGTATCGTTCCCTATTTCTTCCTTGTATCGTTCTCTATTTCCTTCCTTGTATTGTTCTCTATTTCCTTCCTTGTATTGTTCCCTATTTCTTCCTTGTATCGTTCTCTATTTCCTTCCTTGTATCGTTCCCTATTTCTTCCTTGTATCGTTCTCTATTTCCTTCCTTGTATCGTTCTCTATTTCCTTTCTTGTATCATTCCCTATTTCCTTCCTTGTATCATTCTCTATTTCCTTCCTTGTATTGTTCTCTATTCCATTCCTTGTATCGTTTTCTATACCCTTCCCTCTATCGTCCTCTATTCCCTCCCTTGTATCATTCTCTATTCCCTTCCTTCTTTCGTTCTCTATTCCCTTCCTTGTATAGTTCTCTATTCCGCTCCTCGTATTGTTCTCTATTTCGTTCCCCTGATCATTCACATTTCTTTTTCTTGTATCATTCACTATTCCCTTCCTTGTATCGCTCTCCATTACCTTCCTCATATCATTCTCTTTTCCGTTCCTCGTATCATTCTCTATTAATTTTCTTGTATTTTCTATATTACCTTTCTTGTATCATTCTCTGTCCTGATCCTTGTGTAGCGCCCCCCATAGTATAGGTGTGTTTCTAGCAGGGCTTTTGGCTAGGAGAGGTAAAATTGGTCAGGCCTGACTGTAGTGTGCAGGCCTGGGTGTTTTGATCTGGGCTTGGAGGAGAGGCTCAGGGAGGATTGAGTGGACTTAACAGATGAGGTCACCAGAACCTCACACTTCTTTCTAGAAACCTGGGAAAGGTTTCTGGTCAGAAAGACTGGGAGGTAGGTGGAGCCATCTGGAGTGTTCTAAGGAGCTCTGACTAATCCCCAAGTAGGATTGGCAGGGGGCAGGCCTCCTTAAATACTCAGAGTCAGCCCAATCTGGTCCTATGACTCCCTGGCCACTCGGGTCTCAGAACCTGCTTCCTGATTGGCCGGGGGAGAATCAGGAAGACAACTGGGTGGGCTCAGGGCGCAGTGCTCTTTGCCCAAAGTCCACCCTTTTTTTAAGCCAATTAGAGCCCCAGGCTCTAATCATGTGCTTCAAAAAAAAAAAAACCTGGTTGGAATCCATGTGTCTGGCGCCCTGCATGTAGATTAGGGCCCGTGCGATCCGTATGGATGGGCCACAACTGTCCGCTCCTTGTATCATTCTGTATTACGTTCCTTATATCATTCTTTATTCCATTCCTTGTATCGTTCTCTATTCCGTTCTTCGTATCGTTCACTATTCCGTTCCTTGTATTGTTCTCTATTCCATTCCTTGTAACATTCTCTATTCCATTTCTTGTATCATTCTCTATTAATTTCCTTGTATTGTTCTCTATTATCTTCCTTATATTGTTCTCTATTCCATTCCTTGCATCGTTCTTTATATCCTTCCACGTATCGTTCTCTATTCCATTCCTTGTATCTTTCGCTACTCCATTCTTTGTATCATTCTCTATTTCGTTCCTCGTATCGTCCTCTATTCCCTTCCTTGTATCGTTCTCTATTCCGTTCCTTGTGTCATTCTTTATTCCGTTCCTCATATAATTCTCTATTCCCTTCTTCGTGACGTTCTTTATTCCCTTCTTCATGTCATTCTCTATTCCCTTCCTTCTATCGTTCTCCATTTCCTTCCTTCTATCATTCTCTAGCTCGTTCCTCATATCGTTCTCTTTTCCGTTCCTTGTATTGTTCTCTATTCTGTTTCCTGTATTGTTCTCTATTGCCTTCCTTGTATTGTTCTCTATTCCCTTCCACATATTGTTCTCTATTCCCTTCCACATATTGTTCTCTATTCCGTTCCTTGTATCGTCCTCTATTCCCTTCCACATACTGTATCATTCTCTATATCCTTCCATGTATCATCATCTATACCCTTCCATGTATCGTTCTCTATATCCTTCCATGTATCGTACTCTACTCCGTTCCTCGTATCGTTCTCTATTCCCTTCCTTGTATCTTTCGCTACTCCATTCCTTGCATCATTCTCTACTCCATTCCTCGTATCGTCCTCTATTCCCTTCCTTGTATCGTTCTCTATTCCATTCCTTGTGTCATTCTTTATTCCGTTCCTCATATAATTCTCTATTCCCTTCTTCGTATCGTTCTTTATTTCCTTCTTCATGTCATTCTCTATTCCCTTCCACGTATCGTTCTCTATTCTGTTCCTCATATTGTTCTTTATTCCCTTTTTCATGTCATTCTCTATTCCCTCCCTTCTATTTTTCTCCATTTTCTTCCTTGTATCATTCTCTACTCCATTCCTAGTATCATTCTCTACTCCATTCCTAGTATCATTCTCTACTCCGTTCCTAGTATCATTCTCTAGTCCGTTCCTAGTATCATTCTCTACTCCGTTCCTAGTATCATTCTCTACTCCATTCCTAGTATCATTCTCTACTCTGTTCCTAGTATCATTCTCTACTCCGTTCCTAGTATCATTCTCTACTCCGTTCCTAGTATCATTCTCTACTCCGTTCCTAGTATCATTCTCTACTCCATTCCTAGTATCATTCTCTACTCCATTCCTAGTATCATTCTCTACTCCATTCCTAGCATCATTCTCTACTCCATTCCTAGTATCATTCTCTACTCCATTCCTAGTATCATTCTCTACTCCATTCCTAGCATCATTCTCTACTCCATTCCTAGCATCATTCTCTACTCCGTTCCTAGCATCATTCTCTACTCCGTTCCTAGTATCATTCTCTACTCCGTTCCTAGTATCATTCTCTACTCCATTCCTAGTATCATTCTCTACTCCATTCGTAGTATCATTCTCTACTCCGTTCCTAGTATCATTCTCTACTCCATTCCTAGTATCATTCTCTACTCCATTCGTAGTATCATTCTCTACTCCATTCGTAGTATCATTCTCTACTCCATTCCTAGTATCATTCTCTACTGCATTCCTAGTATCATTCTCTACTCCATTCCTAGTATCATTCTCTACTCCGTTCCTAGTATCATTCTCTACTCCATTCCTACTATCATTCTCTACTCCATTCGTAGTATCATTCTCTACTCCATTCCTAGTATCATTCTCTACTCCATTCCTAGTATCATTCTCTACTCCGTTCCTAGTATCATTCTCTACTCCATTCCTAGTATCATTCTCTACTCCATTCGTAGTATCATTCTCTACTCCATTCCTAGTATCATTCTCTACTCCATTCCTAGTATCATTCTCTAGTTCGTTCTTCATATGGTTCTCTATTCCCTTCCTTGTATCATTCTCTACTCTGTTCCTAGTATCGTTCTCTTTTCCGTTCCTTGTATCGCTCTCTATTCACTTCCTCATATTGTTCTTTATTACTGATGCTGCTGAGTAACAATCTCATTGTTCTCTATTACTGCGGCCTGTAACCCGTCTGATACGGGAATCTGGTTTGATACATTATTACCTGCAGACATACATCCCCTCCTCCCTCTATTATCAGCATTACTGTAAAATCAAACATGATACATGGCCTTCTGTATGGTTCATGGGGCGCAGTTAACCCGCTCTGTACCAGAACAGCCATGGCGGAGCTCTTCTAAGGGAAGCCTGTTGTCTCTTAAAGGGACGTCTAACCAAATAAGAAAATGTAGTGTTTAAAGGGAGTCTCTCGAGACAGAAATGAGAAATGTCCTATCCTGGACCTAGTATGGGACACTTGAATGACTTTCACTAGCTGCATGCTTGTTTCAGATCTGGGATTCACTGGGTACAGGTCAGGGTGGGGCTGGCAATCTCAGAGATGTCCAGCTCCATACTTTATGCTAGCACGCATCGAGGGTAAATATTTGCCTTTCTAAACGAATCCCTATGAGTTGCAGAATCCCTATATCCTGGATGTGATTAGATCTGAACAGCAACCATACATGATGCAGCATGAGGGGAAGGTTACAAAGTATTCCATCATGTAAGAAGAGGCTTCAACCATGTAGAAAGAATCTGATTTTGCATTACATAAAACGCTGGTGATCTGTAGTTGATATTTTGGGCAGAACAAAATGTCTGCTTGAACCATTTTCCTCCTCCCCAAATGTCTGACACAGATCAGCCCCTGCTGCAACCTCTAGTTGGCATGCATGTACTTAGCATGAAAAAATAGATTTCTGATGATGGGCCCACTTCAATGAAAAAGCACGCAAGCAGCAGGTGGAGTTTCTGTTTAAATAGGTCCAAATTGGCAAGTCGGGCAAGGCGGTTGGTGCGGCGTGGGTTAACGGTCGGCATCTGCCTCTATGTCTTATTGATTTATTCGGTTAGAGTCTTAATTATACAATCCAGCTCCCCTTAAAGATGAAAAACTGCTCATCTCCCCGTGCAGTTAAAAGCCAGTGAAGTATGACAGAGGATCTGAGCAAATTAAGCAATTAAATTCCTGAAAGCAAAATAAAACAGCGGCGAGGTTTCAAAGGAACGTCACTTCTAAAGGCGGGGGTGGGGGGCATGGGGTATAACGGGGGGATAAATCATGGCAACAGAGATATCAAATATACAATTATTTATCTGGGATGGTTATGACAAGGGGAGGGATGGTGGGACGGAGACTGGGGGCTCCGTGCATCAAGGATGGGCTCCATGTCCCAGTGCCAAAAATAGGCAGACATAATCACTATGACACATGCCCATCCAATAAACTGTTCTTATTCTTAAAGTAAACCCATACAGAAGGAGCCATGGAGGCAGCCATTGCTAATGCCTGTCAAGCTGATTCTCTTGCTTCATTACTTTGGGGCCTATTCTTGAATTCTTACAACTGTCGTGAATAATCCCCATAATGTATCTAATACGTGTATTCCTATGATCATCAGCTCCATCTAGTGGCCATAATACTGGATTTTTCTGAAACGCCTCAATCAGGAAAATACAGCATTATAGCCACTAGATGGAGCAGAGGATCAAACCCTTCCAGAAAGAAACATGGAGGCATCCATTGCCATTGTCTGTCATGCTGATTTTCTTGCATCATTACTTTGGGGGTCTATTCTTACAATCGCACAGCCATTGTGAATAAACCCTGTAATGTGTCTAATATGATCATTAGCTCCACCTAGTGGCCATAAAACTGGATTTTTCTGAAACGCCTCAATTGGGTAAAAACTGCATTAAAAGCCACTAGATGGAGCTGAGGATCAAACCCTTTCAGAACAAGACATGAAGGCAGCCACTGCAAATGCCTGTGGTGCTGATTTTCTTGCACCATTACTTTGGAGTCTGTTCTTGCAATCGCACCCCCATCGTGAATAATCCTCATAATGTGTCTAATATGATCATCAGCTCCATCTAGTGGCCAGTGGCGGCCCGTCCATACGGGGCACAGGGCCGCCGTGCCCCTAATCCATGCGTCCGGCCGCTAATCTACATGGAGGGCACCGGACGCATGGATTCTAATGTTTTTTTTTTTTTTTCGAAGCACACGATTAGAGCCGGAGCCCACCCAGTTGCGTAACAATAGTGAATTAACATTCGCTATTGTCTTCCTGATTCTCTTCCCAGCCAATCAGGAAGCGGGTCCTGAGACCCGATTGGCTAAGAGGAGAAGCGACCTTATTGGCCACCAAGGAGGAGGAGACGCAGGGTAAGCCATTGCCAAGGAGGAGAAAGGACCCGACACTGCCTGCAACCTAGTTGGGGAAAGTGTGGGGCTGGTGGGTGGACAGACAAGCGAGAGACAGTGGGAGGGGGGATTGACTGACCAACCGACCAGAGGGGTGCCGTTTGGTTTGTTTGCCCCCCCCCCCAGAAATGGAGCACCAGCTGCCACTGCTAGTGGCCATAATACTGGATTTTTCTGTTTAGCCAAGAGGAGTAGCGACCGTATTGGTCGGGAGCAGGAGGGAGGCACTGAGACACCGAGAAGGAGACACAGAGGAGGAGACACAGAGAAGGAGACACCGAGGAGAAGACGCAGGCCTGCGACCTAGATGGGGTAAGTGCGGGGTTTTACGATCAGCCGACCAAACGAATGGGGGGTGGCAGGTTTGATGGACCGACCGACCGCGTGGGGGGGCGGGGTGCTGGGTGGTTTGTTTGCCACCCCTCAAGAAATGAAGCACCAGCCGCAACTGCAACTAACCCTTGCAATGCAGGCAAGGGATCATTTTTTAGTTGCCCAAAGTTGGGTTTAAAAAGAAAACCCAAAACATAGTAACATTATATTAATAACAGTTGTTGTTTTAGATTGTATAGTTGCCTGGTGCCCAGGCGATATCCTTTCACCAGCATATAAAGACCATGGATCCCCTTTATTAATGTAGCACTGCCCCCTTGGGGTTTACTTAGAGTTACCTGTTCATCTGCACCTCCATGACCCTGCGAACCTTCCAGCCCACCTGACACTCTGGGTTCAGATATTTTGGTTACACAGTTAAATGACACACCAACACACTGCAAATAAGTGACTCTCTGATTTTACTGGTTTAGAAAGAAAGTTTAGTAACAGGATTTAGGTCAGCTGAGTCCTGGTTGAACAGCCAAGGCTCAGGTGAGGAGAACCTTGAAGCAATTGAATAACAGCTGCAAATCTCAGTTACAGAATACCAGTTTATATAAGAACAGACAGCAATCAAAGTGCAGGAATGGTACTGCAGTGGACTAGTAATTACTGTATTTTATGATAACACTAATAGGGAATCCCGGGCCGGCCTATTTCACCTTAAGTCCTAATGGGAGACCAGGTTTAATAAGTGTAAGGGGTGTCCCCTTAAATAGCAGTAAACAGCAATGTCCAGAGTGCAAGGCCTGTAATTATCTTCACCGGCAGTTGGAGCTCAAGCAAACTGTATCCTGAATACAACAAGTGGCGTGCAGGCAGAGAAGAAGAACTCAATCTGACTAGCAGTAATCTTAAAAGTAATTCCAAGGGAGTAAGATGTCTGTATACAGTGTTCTTATGCAATGTTATAAAGTAATTCCAGGAGTAAGATGTCTGTATACAGTGTTCTTATGCATTGTGATAAAGTAATTCAAGGAGTAAGATGTCTGTATACAGTGTCTAATGCAATGCAATAGGGCAGGGTTTGTATTTACTGGGCAGAAGCCCTCTCACCAACTGAAGAACAACGTAGGATCCTACTGAAGAGCGATTCCGTATTAGACGTCCCCTCAATAAACAATCGCAGATGACTGACTGGCTGCAGGAACTGTATGTCATCTGATCTGGCTGATGCAGGGACATGGCGGTGATGTCCCTGGAGTAGAAAGCAGAAGTGGGTCTGCCTGGGCTGTGCTGGATTTGCCGCTTTTGCCACATGGTAGGCCACAATCCTCTCGCACAGCAACAGGGAGATGTTCACCTAATGGAGTCCCGGAAAGAAGAAAGCGTGGGCCGGGCTGCAGGCCCTTTTTTAGTCTTTCCCAGAATGCTGAATCCTGATGGGAAGTGTGGTCCAGGAATAGTTCTACAGCCCCAGGAGATTTGTTCAAGGTACTACAATTCCTACAATGCCCTTCACTTGGCACAGGGGGTTGATGTAAGTTACTCGCACCCAACACTAGAGGGACACAGCAGCAGGGTAAAATGTAAAGGTAGGTCTACAGTGCAGATACTTGTAGTTCACTGTCGGCTACATTAACAATCTGTTCTTCTCTCCTCCTGAACCTCTACAGACAGCCCCTGAGTTCCATACTGTACATCCGACTTACATACGACTCCTGCTTACAGAGGGGGACAATAGGAAGTGAGAGGAAATCTACCCCTAGGAAGGGAAATTCACTTGGGCAAGAGATATCATGGAAAAAGATGTCTCCACTGAAGCTTTATCACCAATCTGTTTCCACAACAACCCAACATTTTTAAAATCCAATTGTCACAGGGACAGAAATTGGGTTGAAATCTTCTGAAAGGGGGCACAGACAGCTAAACATGTGTTATAGGGGTGTTAACCCTTCCCTATGCTACCCAAAAAACATAAAGATATGTTTTTTTTTGGCTGGAGTTACACTTAAAAAATGTACCTCTTCCGACTTACAAACAAATTCGACTTCAGAACAAACCTACAGAACCCGAGGACTGCCTGTATGAACTTCATCTTCTGACCTTTCGGCTTGTAGACTTCTCGTCTCTTTGGTCACCTGACGTATCTCCAGCTTGTCTGACTTTGTTATTTTCTTGATGAAGTTACCGTGATTTGCAAATGTCAGGACCCTTCAGAACCTTCTTCTGCATCAGTAACCATCTCCTCCCGTAACAAAGGTCTACCGGATATCCCCTGGGATGGGGACCTTTGCAGATCTCCAAGTCTTTCTGAACAGTCACTTTTGTGAATACCACTGAGGACGAGGCTGGGTTTGTAAGGTTGGTATAAATGTGACATCCCCCCCATTCTCATGTCTATAAAGTGAAGATGAGGACATTTATGGGGAGACTTCTTGTTCTTGGCCAACATATGGGGTTCCAAAGGAACTATTTTTTTTCCACTGAGTTTTTCCAACTTGCTCAGATCTCTGAGCAACCTACCTGATCCTTAGATTATATCTCCGAGAGAACGAGGGACCAAGGTTGGATAAAAGCCAACTCACATATTTTGCCTTCTACAAAATTACAATGTACATTCTGATCACTGGGGGAGAGGAGACTCAAGAAAAGCTTCTCTGATCACTGTGGGAGGGGTAACTGAGGAAATGCCTCCTCCTCCTTCTACAAAGTTACAATGTACAGTCTGATCACTGGGGGAGGGGAGACTAAGGAAGGGCCTCCTCCTCCTTCTACAAAGTTACAATCTACAGTCTGATCACTGGGGGAGGGGAGACTAAGGAAAGGCCTCCTCCTCCTTCTACAAAGTTACAATCTACAGTCTGATCACTGGGGGAGGGGAGACTAAGGAAAGGCCTCCTCCTCCTTCTACAAAGTTACAATGTACAGTCTGGACACTGGGGGGAGGGGAGACTGAGGAAATGCTTCCCCCCTGCCTGCAGCAGACTGATGACATCATCTCAACCAAGGCAAAGTCACTGACTTGAGCTCAATGATGGCTTTTTGAATAATAAAAGGTGGAGCTTTTACTGAGCAGTGGCACTGTTGTTGTGACATGTCAGGTCCACTTTAAGTGTCTATGAGTCCATCTATTATATGAATATCTCCATGGAGGCCCTCGCCAGGGGAGGGCTGGGCCGGGGGGCAGGGTGGCAATTTCCCCCCAGGCCACCCTAACTTACATTCAAAATGGCTGACGGCCGCTGCCACTCAGACTTTTTTCTTCTTGTGGAGGAAGGAAGTAGGGGCCAGGCAAAGGGGGTCACTGGTGAGGCTGCATTAGTGGGCACTGGTGAGGCTGCATTGGTGGGTGGTGAGCCTGCATTGATGGGCAATGGTGAGGCTGCATTGGTGCAT
This sequence comes from Glandirana rugosa, assembly GCA_018402905.1. Taxonomy (NCBI): domain Eukaryota; kingdom Metazoa; phylum Chordata; class Amphibia; order Anura; family Ranidae; genus Glandirana; species Glandirana rugosa. The sequence continues at coordinate 1,758,004 of BLSH010352667.1, read as the reverse complement.
TATTTTTGTTAAAGCTCCTTTGTTGCTATTAACATAAAATTATGTTACCACATTGTATCATATTTGTCTTGCTTCATAACCTCAATATCCATTATAAAACCAGGTGGGCATGGATGGTGAGCTGATTCGGTGGTTCAATGGGCCACTTGACTGGACTTGCCCCCCAGGCCTAAGGCTGCCAGCCCTCCCCTGGCCCTCGCTGATGTCCTCTATATATCTCACTTCTAGGACCCCCTGCTCTATCCTCTATGATTAGGTGACATCTAGGTTGGTGACTGGCAGGTAGTGAAAGGCGTGTAAACAGAAATTCGGCACTAATCAGTCGTAGATCTCTGCAAACAACACCAACCCTTCGCTGCGCCCTCCACACGTTGTACATTTTGCACAAACAATCCTTAGCTGAGGCCCACAAAGAGAGAAACGTCTCTAAACAAATGTGATGATTTGTGGCGTAGTCCTGAGATGCCGCTAAGCCTCTTCATTTCCCAGGCATATGGCCATATTCCGATGATGGCGCAGTAATTATGCTAATTCGTATTTACTTGGAGAGGCTGAAATGAAGAGCCATGTTGAGCCAAAGCAGATGTCAGGAATATGGACCGTTCCAGAACCAGAGCACACAAGAGGTTTAAAGGGGGATTCCTGCTAATCCCATGCTATTGTCACACAATAAAGAAAAGGCAGCGCTACACTGTGATACATTGTATATTTTTTTTCATTGTTTGAAGATGAGATTTAAAGGTCAACCCAGCAGGTATTCAAAATAAATAAAGAAGCTCAGGCTGCAATACCTACCTTTAATCCAGAGTTGTCTCCTACAGCATTTCTTTTTTCACCAGAAGGTGTCCTCGGTGTTCACCTAGTGTCATTCGTTGTAGAAGGCTGGTGAGCACAGAGTGTTATGTCCCTGTCCTCTCATCATGGCACCCCTATCTCTATAATAATTCAGGGGTGCTCTTTGCATCACCCAGGAACATAGGCATGCGCACAGGGTGTGCCAGGTGTGCTAGGCATACCCTAATCACCCTGTGCTGCTCAGATTTCCCCTGCTGCTTGGTTGCAGAGAAAAGAACTGGGGAATCTCTGTCCTCAGTCCCTTTCTCTGCCCCAAATGTGAGACATCAGGGGTCCATGGGGCTCCTAAAAAATATATATTAAAAAATCATAATACATTAAAAAATATTGTAAAAAAAATAAAATAAATAAACTACTGACACCAATCTCTGCCCTACTGACACAGTTCACTGCTCTACTGACACAGTATGCTGCCATACTGCTATATATATATACAGTATCTCCCAAAAGTGAGTACACCCCATAGGCGTGCGCACAGAGTGTGCCTAGGCACACCCTAATCACCCCATGTGGTGCATATTTCCCCTGCCTAGACTCCTGATATTTCACCAAAGAAATGTTTCTCCTTTTTTTCTCCTAAAAAAGTTGTAAAAAATAATACAAAAAATAAAATTGTAAAAAACAATAAAAAATAAAATAATAAAAATGAAAACTACTGACACCGCCCATTGCCCTACTGACACCAATTTCTGCTCTTATGACACCGTCAGTATATACACACATTCACACACACGCATATGTGCTTGAGCTTTGGGGTGCACACTCTAATGAAATAGGCTGCGCACACCTATGGTGCACCCCTCAAATTTTTATAAATATGTTATTCTATCTTTTCAGGTGACAACACTGAAGAAATGACACTTTGCTACAATGTAAAGTAGTGAGTGTACAGCTTGTATAACAGTGTAAATTTGCTGTCCCCTCAAAATAACTCAACACAGCCATTAATGTCTAAACCGCTGGCAACAAAAGTGAGTACACCCCTGAGTGAAAATGTCCAAATTGGGCCCAAAGTGTCAATATTTTCTAGCACTGCCTTAACCCTCTTGGGCATGGAGTTCACCAGAGCTTCACAGGTTGGCACTGGAGTCCTCTTCCCCTCCTCCATGACGACATCACAGAGCTGGTGGATGTTAGAGACCTTGTGCTCCTCCTCCTTCCGTTTGAGGAGCCCCACAGATGCTCAATAGGGTTTAGGTCTGGAGATGCTTGGCCAGTCCATCACCTGTACCCTCGGCTTCTTTATCAAGGCAGTGATTGTCTTAGAGGTGTGTTTGGGGTCGTTATGTTGGAATACTGCCCTGCAGCCCAGTCTCTGAAGGGAGGGGATAATGCTCTGCTTCAGTATGTCACAGTACATGTTGGCATTCCTGGTTCCCTCAATGAACTGTAGCTCCCCAGTGCCAGCAGCACTCATGCAGCCCCAGACCATGACACTCCCACCACCATGCTTGATTGTAGGGAAGACACACTGGTCTCATCTGACTCCAGTAATCCATGTCCTTAGTCTGCTTGTCTTCAGCAAACTGTTCGCAGGCTTTCTTGTGCATCATCTTTAGAAGAGGCTTCTAAGCCATTCAGACCAATTTGATGCAGTGTGCGGCGTATGGTCTGAGCACTGACAGGCTGACCCCCCCACCCCTTCAACCTCTGCAGCAATGCTGGCAGCACTCATACGTCTATTTCCCAATGGCAACCTCTGGATATGACGCTGAGCACTGCACTCAACTTGGTCGACCATGGCAAGGCGCTGTTCTGAGTGGAACCTGTCCTGTTAAACCACTGTATGGTCTTGGCCACCTTGCTGCAGCTCAATTTCAAGGTCTTGGCAATCTTCTTATAGCCTAGGCCATCTTTATGTAGAGCAACAATTCTTTTTTTCAGATCCTCAGAGAATTCTTTGCCATTCTATGCCAACACAGTCACATGACACCGGGGAGGGAAATTGGCTTATTGGGCTCAATTTGGACATTTTCACTTAGGGGTGTGCTCACTTTTGTTGCCAGCGGTTTAGACATTAATGGCTGTGTGTTGAGTTATTTTGAGGGGACAGCTAATTTACACTGTTATACAAGCTGTGCACTCACTACTTTACATGGTAGCAATGCAGGAACGCCCACATTCAGGAGAGGATCATGAGTAAAACAGGATCCTGCTAATCACATGACTTTGGAAATAAGTGTGGTGCTAACCCTCTAAGGAGCTTCTGGATTTTATGGGCCCTCCTAGCTTTCTTTTGGCGATTTTGCCTGTAGCTGCACCCAAACACTTGCCAACTCACCGATGGTAACCAACAGGTGGACTTCCATTCCATCAATCTTCTTTCTGCTATTTGATTGGCTTAAATGTCTAGAAGATAGATGGTTGGGGGAACAAGATGCCTAAAAACAGCAGCAAAAAATTACCTCCGCTCAGCATTCTCTTTGGAGGGGACTCTTAGTGGTCAGTATTTTAACATTTGTATAGCCATTCCTCCAGAGAATTTGCATGTACATTTGTTCTGTGTGAATTGGGCTAAAACAAATGTACTTTGGGCTATTTTTTACTTCTGAACGAATATTATTTTATTAAGGACAGCCATAAAATGCAGCATTATGGCCCCCAGATAGAACAAGAGAGCATAGGACAGACATACGTCTTTGTAACAAGAGATACAATGTAACAATTCTACAGGGTGGGCCATTTATATGGATACACCTTAATAAAATGGGAATGGTTGGTGATATTAACTTCCTGTTTGTGGCACATTAGTATATGTGAGGGGGGAAACTTTTCAAGATGGGTGGTGACCATGGCGGCCATTTTGAAGTCAGCCATTTTGAATCCAACTTTTGTTTTTTCAATAGGAAGAGGGTCATGTGACACATCAAACTTATTGGGAATTTCACAAGAAAAACAATGGTGTGCTTGGTTTTAACGTAACTTTATTCTTTCATGAGTTATTTACAAGTTTCTGACCACTTATAAAATGTGTTCAATGTGCTGCCCATTGTGTTGGATTGTCAGTGCAACCCTCTTCTCCCAATCTTCACACACTGATAGCAACACCGCAGGAGAAATGCTAGCACAGGCTTCCAGTATCCGTAGTTTCAGGTGCTGCACATCTTGTATCTTCACAGCATAGACAATTGCCTT
>BLSH010352667.1:1730094-1740726 GCA_018402905.1 Glandirana rugosa | reverse complement strand
GTTCTGTAGATGGAAATTATGAAAAAATACATTTGATGATATGTCCACTTTCTGGAATGCGAAAAAAAAGAAAAACAGCAAAACATCCCAAAGATGTCAAATTATAAAAAAAGAAAGGCCAAAGTTTTTTTTTGTTTTTTCTAAGGTTGTGTGTTGGAGAAAGAGATGGGGGGGGGGGGGGGAGTGGTTGTAGTTGGGCTTTAATGTGAAAGTTATATGTAGGATGATATATCCACTTTAAGGAATACAAAAAATAAAACAGCAATAACACCTCAAACATATCAAAATAAAAAAAAAGTCCCTTTAAATGTGTTTTTTAAATTTCCGCCCACCCTTTATATTTTCAGACACTGGCAATAAATGAAAACGTGAAAGAAGAGATAAGACTCCTGCTTCATTTCATTAACATGGATGCGTTCTGGAGTTCTTTGATGTTGTTAGTAATTTACTCGGAGTTAAACGAAGAAAATGTTGTTTGTAATGAGTCACAACTTTAATCATTAAAAGTGCATTAAAAGAAAAAAAGAAAACTAGCCGAGACATTTGATCAATCTGGTCGTCAGAAAATTACGAGCCCGGAGGAAATGTCCACTTTGAACGCGTTTTCCGCTGTAATATTTAACAAAAAAGGAAAACATTTGAATAGATCAAATGCATAGTAAATTATCTGTTTGTAAAGTATCAACTTGAATTCAGCAGCAAATAAAATAAGTATAGGAAATCGAAGCCCATTTAGAGCCGAGAGACAATCTCTTTAAAGTGAGTGGCCTTAAAAAAACTTTCTTCTTAGTTTTGGTAGAAGGAAAACAGGTTATAATATAATCCCTGTTGGGTTTTTACTGCTTTATAGGGCTTTACTAGAGAGTTTCCCCCTCACTTCCTGTACTAGCGACGCGTTTTATCAAACAGGAAGTGAGGGAAAAGTTCCTTTCATTAACCAGTTCCCGACCGCGCGCCGGCAGTCGGGATGCTGAGCGCAAATCGCCGTGAAAAGACGGCGATCTGCAATCAGCCACTAGGGGGCACGCGCCTGAGGAGTGTGCCCGCGGCTCGGGCGGACCCGATGTCCGCCGGCGAGACGCGATGAGCGGCTACAGGGAAAGAACGGGGAACCGCCGATGTAAACACGGCGGTTCCCCGCTCTGTTAGTAGGGGCATGGGTGATCTTCTGATCCCTGTCACTGGGATCAGTTAGATCTCTCATGCCCATGTTAGCCCAACGCCCCCACAGTAAGAACACACCCAGGGAACACAGTTAACCCCTAGATCTCCCCCTGCAGGTTAACCCCTTCACTGCCAATGACATTTATACAGTAATCAGTGGACATTTAAATTTCTGATCGCTGAATAAATGTCATTGGTCCCAAAAAAGTGTTAAAAATGTCTGACATGTCCGCTGAAATATCGCATTACCGCTAAAAATCGCAGATCGCCGCCATTACCAGTAAAAAATAAAAAAAAAATAAAAACCCCAGGAATGAATTCTCACCATCTGTAAACGCGGCCACTTTTGCGCAAACCAATCAATAAACGCAGATTGCGATTTTTTTTTATCACAAATATGAGGAATTATATAAATCAGCCAAAGACGGTGAAAAAAAATGTTTTTTTATATTTTTTTTTTGGATTTGAATTTTAGCAAAAAGTAAGAAATTTGGGTTTTTTTGCAAAATGGTCGCTCTTCTTTTGTTTATAGCGGCAAACAGAAATGACACAGCGGTGATCAAATACCACCAAAAGAAAGCTCTATTTGTGGGAAAAAAAGGACGCAAATTTTGTTTGGGTGCAACGTCGCACGACCGCGCAATTTTCAGTTAAAACGACGCAGCGCCGAATCGCAAAAAGTGCTCTGGTCCTAAAGCTGGAAAACCTTCCGGTTGGTAAGTGGTTAAGGCCTCGTTTACACTTACTTCAAAATGTGGCATTGGATGATTTTTTAAAGCACTCTAAATGCCAATCAAAGCTCCTGTCACTGAATAAAATGGCCACATTACAGTCCTGATCACACATTGTGTTTGCTTGCTGTTTTGCAAAAAGTCTCCAAAAAGTCTCCAGATTATAATTTCCTGCCATTAATCAGTTACATTGGACCATATTTACTTGCCATTGACCAGTGACACCAGATTATATTCACCTGCCATTGACCAGTGACATTGGATAATATTTACCTACCATTGACCAGTGACACCAGATTATATTTACCTGCCATTGACCAGTAACACCAGATTATATTTACCCACCATTTACCAATGACACCAGATTATATTTACCCACTATTGACCAGTGGCACCAGATTATATTTACTTGCCATTGACCAGTGACAATGGATTATATTTACTTGCCATTGACCAATGACACCAAATTATATTTGCCTGCCATTGGCCAGCAACACTGGATCACATTTACCAGCCATTAACCAGTTACACCAGATTATATTTACCTGCCATTGACCAGTTACACCAGATTATATTTACCTGCCATTGACCAGTGACGCCAGATTATATTTACCTGCCATTGACCAGTGACACCAGGTTATATTTACTTGTCATTGACCAATGACACCAGATTACATTTACCTGCCATTGACCAATGACACCAGATTACATTTACCTGCCATTGACCAGTGACACCAGATTACATTTACCTGAAATTGACCAGTGACACCAGATTATATTTACCTGCCATTTACCAATGACACCAGATTATATTTACCTGCCATTTACCAATGACACCAGATTATATTTACCCACTATTGACCAGTGACACCAGATTATATTTACCTGCCATTTACCAATGACACCAGATTATATTTACCTGCCATTGACCAGTGACACCAGGTTATATTCACCTGCCATTGACCAGTGACATTGGATAATATTTACCTACCATTGACCAGTGACACCAGATTATATTTACCTGCCATTGACCAGTAACACCAGATTATATTTACCCACCATTTACCAATGACACCAGATTATATTTACCCACTATTGACCAGTGGCACCAGATTATATTTACTTGCCATTGACCAGTGACAATGGATTATATTTACTTGCCATTGACCAATGACAATGGATTATATTTACTTGCCATTGACCAGTGACACCAAATTATATTTGCCTGCCATTGGCCAGCAACACTGGATCACATTTACCAGCCATTAACCAGTTACACCAGATTATATTTACCTGCCATTGACCAGTTACACCAGATTATATTTACCTGCCATTGACCAGTGACGCCAGATTATATTTACCTGCCATTGACCAGTGACACCAGGTTATATTTACTTATCATTGACCAATGACACCAGATTACATTTACCTGCCATTGACCAGTGACACCAGATTACATTTACCTGAAATTGACCAGTGACACCAGATTATATTTACCTGCCATTTACCAATGACACCAGATTATATTTACCCACTATTGACCAGTGACACCAGATTATATTCACCTGCCATTGACCAGTGACATTGGATAATATTTACCTACCATTGACCAGTGACGCCAGATTATATTTACCTGCCATTGACCTGTGACACCATATTATATTTACCTGCCATTGACCAGTGACACTGGATTATATTTACCTGCCATTGACCAATGACACCAGATTACATTTACCTGCCATTGACCAGTGACACCAGATTACATTTACCTGAAATTGACCAGTGACACCAGATTATATTTACCTGTTATTGACCAGTGACAATGGATTCTATTTACTTGCCATTGACCAGTGACACCAGATTATATTTACCCACCATTGACCAATGACAATGAATTATATTCACTTGTCAGTGACCAATGAGACCAGATTACAGTATATTTGCCTGCCATTGGCCAGCAACACCAGATCATATTTACAGCCATTGACCAGCGACACCAGATTATATTTACCTGCCATTGACCAGTGACACCAGATTATATTTACCTGCCATTGACCAGTGACATTGGATCATATTTACCTGCCATTAACTAGTTACACCTAATTATATTTACCCACCATTTACCAATGACACCAGATTATATTTACCCACCATTGACCAGTGACAATGGATTATATTCACTTGCCATTGACCAGTGACAATGAATTATATTTACCCACCATTGACCAGTGACAATGGATTATATTTACCCACCATTGACCAGTGACAATGAATTATATTTACCCACCATTGACCAGTGACAATGGATTATATTTACCCACCATTGACCAGTGACAATGGATTATATTTACCCACCATTGACCAGTGACAATGGATTATATTTACTTGCCATTGACCAGTGACACCAAATCATATTTGTCTGCCATTGACCAGTGACACCAAATCATATTTGTCTGCCATTGACCAGTGACACTGGGGCATTTTGCCCGCTCAAAGAGCAGCAGTACTGTGTTGTTTTTACCTCCCAATGACCAGTGGGGCATTTTTATCTCCCAATGGCTAGTGACACAAAAGCATATTTACCTGCCATTGATCAGTGATATCTGAGAATTTTTAACTCCCAACAATCACCGGTACTGGGGCATTTTAACCTCCCTATGACTCTAGAGCATTTTTATCTCCCACTGACTATGGGCACAGCAGAACAGCAGGATTCTGAGGCCAGCATGATGATGCAGCTTCAGGGGGCGGGTCCATGACAGCCTTGGTTCATAGGAAATTTGTTCAATGCTGCAGGCCGTCATCTAACTCAGAAGACTGGTGACATCTAGTGGTGGAAAGGTATTATTGGACAACTCTGGATTGAAGTTGATTATGGCAGCACAGGTTGTTTTTTCTTTTTTTACTAATGCCAATCTCTGGATTTTTTCATCAATAGTCCTTTAAAGAAAATCTCTGCATTTCTTCACCTCCGCAACGGCACAGTAGCTCTGAGCCTGTGACATCATTGAAGCTGAACAGCTTAAGCTTTACGGCCTGGGAACCAGTCTAAGCACCAGACAATGGAAGCCATTCAGCAGGCGAGCTGTTCTGGCTCAATGATTAAAAATGGAACAAAAAAAAAAATCCTCATGTTTGACTGGTAAGCCCTGTTATGTTCAAAGCTTAACTCTGAAGTGCGACTGCAGCTACAAGGTTACATGTTATACTTAAAGCGCGTCAGCAGGGACGCTCCTCAGTCAGTGCCTGTCTGCCGTTCACGATTCCAAAGGGGTTAACCCATCCCCTCCCTTCCTCTGTGTTTTAAAGTGCAAAGTCGTAAGCGGCATTCCATGTGGAAGCACATTTGGACTGATTAACTCTGGGCTAATTCAATTAACAACATGTCAAGTTAATTAAATAGATGCGTTTTTGAACAACTGAGAGAAAAGCGCATCCGTTCGGGGCAGATTCCGCTTAATCTTTTCTGGATTAGAGCACCGTGGCAAATAACCCAGCCTGCGTCGACTGCCACGATCCGTCATTCGAGGGCCAATAAAAACCAGAGAACCGTTGTGCTAAAGCGAAATTTCATTATTGCACTCTGGAAATTAAAAAGGAAAGGGAATGGATAACAGAAAATTGTATACTTACCTGACGGTAATTTTCCTTTCCTGATGCAAAGCACGACCGCATATGTGCATGGGCTGGCTCCGTCCCCAAGCCCAGTTCCAGGGTCCGGTTACACTATAAAGCCATTCACCTCCCATCATGCAGCATTCTCTTTAGCTATCATCAATGCGAAGCCCCTTGGGAGGGACCTATATGCTGTTGTGCTTTGCATCAGGAAAGGAAAATTACCGTCAGGTAAGTATACAATTTTCCGTTTTCCTGACCCAAGCACGACAGCATATATGCATGGGACTTAGCAATCACCACAAAAGAACAAGGGTGGGTAATGCTGTAATCTTTATTTAGTGAATGGGTCTGTCCAATACAGCGCGGCCGGTTAAGGCTGCTGGATCCACCTTATAGTGGTCCAGAAATGTGCTAAATGTAGACCATGTTGCGGCCCTACATATTATCTCTGGCGAAATTCCCTTGAATTCGGCCCATGAGCAGGGGAGGGCTGGGCCAGGGGGCAGGGTGGCAATTGCCCCCCAGGCCACCCCAACTTATATTCTAAATGGCCGGAGGCCGTTGCCTGCTGACAATATTTTCTTCTTGTGGAGGAAGAAGGGGCCAGGGGCGCGGCCACCAACTAACTGCAAGCGCCCATAGCAATTTCTATTATAGGAGCCGGTCCAGGAGGCGGGACTTTGCATGACAGTAACCGCGCCCGGTAAGCGGGAGATCCCCACTCTTTGTAATCTAGTGGCTCTCCTCTCTCTGCATTGCAGGCTGCATTGGATGGGCACTGATCAGGCTGCATTAATGGGCACTGATGAGGCTTAGCTGATGTGTACTGATGAGGCTGCATTGATAAACACGGGTGAGGCCAAGCTGATGGGCACTGGTGAGGCCGCATTAATGGGCACTGATGAGGCTGCATTGATGGGCACTGATGAGGCTGCACTGATGAGGCTGCATTGATGGGCACTGATGAGACTGCATTGATAGGCACTGATCAGGCTGCATTGATGGGCACTGATGAGGCGGCACTGATGAGGCTGCATTGATGCATTATTTTTGTTAAACCTCCTTTGTTGCTATTAACAGTAAATCATGTTACCACATTGTATCATATTTGTCTTGCTTCATAACATCAATATCCATTATAAAACCAGGTCGGCATGGATAGTGAGATGATTCGGTGGCTTAATGGGCCACTTGACTGGACTTGCCCCCCAGGCCTAAAGCTGCCAGCCCTCCTCTGCCCATGAGGTTGCCATACTCCTAGTGGAGTGGGCCTTCAGTCCTTTTGGTGGCTTTAGCTTCTTGGTGCAGTATGCTCTCCGAATTAACTTTACCAGCCATGTAGCCAATGTCCTAGGGGACGCTGCTAGCCCTTTTCTGCTTCCTTCTGGAATCACAAATAGGTTCTCCGCCCTCCTGAAAGTAGAGGTCCTGTCTATATAGGTTTTCAGCATAGCCCCCACATCTAGCTCGCCTGGTTCTGCTAGTGTGTCCCTCTGCAAGGTTGGGAGCACTATGTCCTGACTACGGTGAAATGCTGTGTTGACCTTCGGGTGATGGTGTGGCAATGTTCTTAATACCACCCTGTCCGGGAAGTGGCAGAAGTAAGGTGGTTTGTAGCCTAGCGCGTGGATGTCTGATACTCTCCTCCCTGAGGTGATGGCTGTGAGGAATACCGCCTTCAGTGTTATTTCCCACATCAATGCTTGACCCCCCGAGAAGGGGTTTTCTGCTAACGTGTCTAGCACCACCTGCAGGTCCCATGGAGGGATATATGACCGTCTTGAAGGCTGAATTCTGGTACAGGCCCTTAGAAATTGTTTCACTAAAGGGTCTGTGGACCATCTGACTCCCGTCAGTGAAGATAGTGCTGATACCTGTACTCGGAGTGTGTTAGCATGTAGACCTTTTTCCAGTCCCGCTTGTAAAAAGGTCAGTATCTGGTATACCGACGGAGCCCTCGGGTCAAATTCTTGAGTTCTTGCGAACGCAGAAAATTTTTCACACACTCTTGAGTAGGTAACGTTGGTTGCCGGGGCTCTTGCTTTCAGCAAGGTTTCAACCACGGCTGCTGTACAGCCAACTTCCTTTAGTCTCTGCCCCTCAGCCTCCAGGCAGCTAAGTGGAGTTTGCTAGGGTCTGCGTGTAACACCTGTCCCTGACTCAGGAGTGTCGGTATTCCTGGTAACAATATTGGTGGCTCCATTGCTAGAGACTGCAGCAACGGATACCACGGTCTGCGAGGCCAACACGGTATTATCGCTATGACTATTCCTGGATGCCTCTGTACTCTCCTGAGTAGCCTGAAGATCACTGGTAGTGGAGGAAATACGTATGCCAGCTTGGACTCCCACCTGGTGTTCAGCGCATCCACCGCCACTGCCTCCGGAAATCTTGCCTTGGCTATGAATCTCTTGCACTTTGTATTGGCTGGTGTCGCCATCAGATCTAGATCTGGGTGTCCCCACTGGCTGCATATCTCGATATAGACTGCTTGGTCTAGGGACCACTCCTTGCCATCTACCGTCTTGCGGCTTATCGCGTCTGCCAGGAAGTTCTGCAGTGCTGGCACATATGTTGCCATTAAATGTAGTAGGCTCTGTTGCGCCCATGCCATAATGGGTGCTACTTCGTTCATTAGTGCTCTGCTCCGAGTCCCACCTTGGTATTGCACATACGCTACTGCCGACCGATTGTCCATCTGTAGAATCACTGTGGACCCTTGAATTAGCTTCTGGAAAGCCTTCAGTGCCTGGAGGGCTGCCCTTAGCTCTATCACTTTTGAACCTTCGTTCCCCTGATGGGGCCATCGGCCCTGGGCTAACCACTCCCTGTGATGGGCTCCCCAGCCTGATGCTGAGGCATCCGACGTGACCACTAGTGCTGGATCTGGTATCAGTTGATGGCAGTTGAAGAGGTTCCTCGGTTTCTTCCCCCACACAAGAGATTGCTTCATTGTTGTTGTAATCCTTATTCTTTGTCGTGTGGACCCTTCCCACTGGTTGAGGAACCCTATTTGGAAAGGTCTCAGATGCCAGTGAGCCCACTTGACCATTTGGATAGTCGCTGCTAGTGACCCCAGTAGACTTAGGCATGTTGAGGCTGGGAGATGAGTCCTCACTCTCACTACCTCCACTTTCCTGATGAGCGCTGTTGCCCTCTGTGGGGGTAATTCCACTGTGTTCCTCACCGTGTCTAGAATTGCTCCTAGGAATAATAATCTTTGAGACGGTTCTGGTTGGCTCTTCTGCCAATTGATGATCCATCCGAATCTCTCTAGTGTGTGCACTAGTACCTCTCGATGTTCTCGGAGAGTTTGTACGTTCTCTGCTACCAACAGGATGTCGTCCAAGTAGTGGAAGGTTTGCAGCCCCTGTTCTCGTAAGATGGTAGTCATAGACAGTAGGATCTTGGAGAATGTCCGAGGTGACGTAGAGAGGCCAAATGGTAAGCATATGAATTGGAAATGTTGGTCCTTCACCACGAAGCGCAGGTATTTGTGGAACTGAGGGTCTATCGGTACGTGTAAGTACGCATCCTCCAGATCTAAGGATAACATCCAATAAAATAATTTCTGCCTGCGTGACTGACTGCAGTGATTCCATCCGGAATTTGGGCACTGCAATATTTTTGTTCAGTTCTCTCAGGTCTAGTACGGGCCTTAAGTCGCCTGTCTTTTTCCTTATTAAGAAGAGCGGTGAATAGAAGCCTTGACCTCTTTCCCCTGATGGTACTGATTCTATGGCGCCCTTACGCAATAGTGTCTGAATATACTGGTCCAATATTTGCCTCTTCTGTTGACAGTGTGGTAATTGTGTGTGTGTGAAATGGGGTAGCCGTGGAGCCATGGAGAATCTCTATCGATGTCCCACACTTACCACAGTACATACCCATGACTCCCTGACCTGTTCCATCCAGACCTGGGCAAAGTTCCGCAGTCTGGCGCCCACTGCCCCTGTCTGGACGGAGACACCCTCAAAAGAGCTTCTGCTGTTGTGTGAGTGCTGGCTTTGACTGGGTCATGGTTGATTGGGTGGATTTCCAGCCTCTTCTGTAGTCCTTCACTGGCCTATAGGGTCTGAACTCTCTGGCCCTGAAGGCATACTGTCTTCTCTCTACGCCCCGTCTCGGCCTTGTTTTTGCATCCTGGGGGAGCAGACCTGACTTGCCCCCTGTCACCTTCGATATCGCCGAATTTAGCTTGTCCCCAAACAATGCTGATCCGTCGAATGGGATACGACACCAATTTGATTTTGAGGAAGGTTTGAGCCATAGGGCCCTTCTCGCCATCACTGCGTACAGTATACCTCTTGCTGAGCAGCGCAGAGAATCGATCGCGGCTTCCCCTACGAAGTCACCTGCATGTTTGATGTCTGCAAGTAGCCTCAGTAACCTGCGGTTGTCCATTTCTGCGTTCAACTCTAACTCAGCCTTCTCTGCCCATGTTCTGATGGCTCTGGCTACTGATGTTAGTGCCTGCTGGCTGGCCTGCATGCGTTTCCTGCTGATGTATAAACTCTCTTCAGCTCTGCGTCCATGTTTCGGTCCAGGGCGTCTTTGAAGGATACAGCATCGTCCATCGGCAGCGTCACGTGCCTGGCGAGCCTCATGACCGCTGTGTCTACTAATGGGGTAGTAGTATCTCTAGCGAGCGTACCTCCTAGTCCTTGAATGGGTACATCTTGCTAAACCTGCTTGTAAGAGATACCTTTTTATCTACGCTCTCCCACTCGTCAGCTATGAGCTCCTTCACTTCTTCTATAAGGGGAAAGGATAGCACTGATCTCTTTAGTTGTGGGTAGTACTTCCTGGTCTTTGAAGGTTGTACTGTCATCTTCTTCACTTCCTCGAGTATCGACTGCTCACCCTCTCGCATCTATTTTTCCATAGAGAATGTTCGTCCAAATCGTTCTACATGGGTAAGTTCCTGATCCTCCATGCGAGCGATCTCTATGATGATGGGGTAATCATCTGTGTCGCCAGTACTCCGAGCGGTCCGTGCACTGCGACGGCTACCTGCTACGACATAGGAAGTTTCTGCGGGACCTGGCTTTGTACCTGCGTCTCGACTTCTCTCAAATATGTAGTCGTCCTTTGCGTACGTCCGGTCGGTCGTCCGTGA
>BLSH010352667.1:1715386-1725557 GCA_018402905.1 Glandirana rugosa | reverse complement strand
CTACAAGAGCCACTCTGTCGCAGTCAAATGCCGATCAGCGGTCGGCAAGCGGTTAAATATTGGTGTTTGAGAGCATTTCCATTTTGTCCCCTCAGATTGTGTCCTGATTGCGTGGTGCAATTGTAAGTAATAAAAATACATGCTTTGTGGGATCTCGTATTTATGTCTTAATTCAGGGAAAGTCAACAATTTGCCATTACTAAAAATATGTTTCAGGTCTGTTACCCCATATCTTGCCCACCTAGGCCCACTATCTATCGCCAAGAGTTCCGGGTAGCATTTGTTGTTCCATATAGGGCTCATTACAGTAAATTTTGCAGCTGTCTAGCCTTAAGCCACACCTTCTGCATCAGAACATAGGTGGGGTATCGTTTATTTGATTTAGCATAGGCCAGGGCCTCTAAGCCCCTTGCCACCCAGGGGCGTAACGATAGGGGTTGCAGGGGTTGCAATTGCAACCGGGCCCCATGGTCCAGGGGGCCCATGTGCCTCCCTTGTACACCTGAATAGGAGGGATGGCGGGGTGGCATTTAGAGGACCCAATCTCCTCCATTTTACTCTATCCAGTTTACTTGTCTTCTGCTGTTCCCAGGGCCCCTGTGTGCTTCCCTGGTCCCCCTGGGGCCTGCTGCAGAACTTGTGAAAGGGCCCCACTGCAGTACCGTAATAAAGGGACCCACAATAGGAGTAAAGGGCCCCAGGATCAGTGGGAAGAGGGAAGGGCCCTGGCCAGGGGTCGGGGGGCCCTTCATAATTTCTTGCACCGGGGCCCTGAATGTTCTAGTTACGCCTCTGTTGCCACCTCTACATTTTTTGTTATATGCCGCATTAAAAGTACGGAGGAATCCGTCATTGATATTTTATTTGATGAAGTATCGCTTGTTTCCGATCACAACAATGTTCCCCAATCACTATGGCCACCATAACTCGTGTAGCCGGATTTAGAGACACACCAGTTAACACAGAGAAGGAAGCAGACTGACGTTTTGTTATTAAGCGCCCATCAGACGTTTTGTCACTCGGCAGATAGATGACTCGTTGCTCTGGGTTCCTTTTCTGGAAAGCGATCTTGACGTCGTCATTAATCAAGCGTGTAAACATAAATACTTGATGTGGCGGAGGAGCAATCTGCTAAGCTGTACAGCAGCTGCTACGCCACAATTGCAGTAGGCGCGGTTTATGGCACTCTGATTTTTTTTTTTTTTAAAATGGGTTTTCAAGCTGTAAAATAGCAATTTAATGGATGTAACAAGGATGTTTTGTTAGAGTGTAAAGAGAACAATGCATGTTACGGTTGCTGTAAATGTTATGGCTTGTTGGGGAATAGGCGTTGATGAAGTAGACTAATGGTCTCCCTTCTGAATTGTGACAGAATCACTGCAGGATCTGTCAGGCCAATAGGATCAATTACATGTGAAAAAGAAAAACAATCAGCCCGCCGAAACCAATATTCAGATATGGGCAGGGTCTAACAAACTGAATTACAAAGCTCTTATGCTGCTCCGGGACTCCAACCAGAGATCACACCTCTGTCCCCCATTGATCATACCTATAATGTCATTAACCTGAGACTTTCCAGGGGGCACATGGGGCACTCCATGGCAAATTCTGAGCATGGTTTGACTTTTAGGCACATGGCCTGATGATGGCATACCTACAGTTAATTAAATTATAGTAGTATGGTCCTGTCACGTGCCTGGTGGTGGAGTCTGACTTATGCAGGAGTAACCTCTCTTGTGACCCTGATTCAGGAACCCCTGGTAAAGCAGACAGGTGGTTCAGGAGTGAGGAGGGCACAAGGGTTGAGATTGTCACCGGTGACAACTGAAGAATCCTGCCGGTCTCGTGTAGGCTGATGGGTGGTGTTACAGGCTGGGTCGGCAACAGGCAGGCGGTGCAGTATAGAGGACTAGGCAGGAGAATAGTCGGGTCACAAGCAGAGTTCGTCAATGGGCTGACGGCAAGGTACAAGGAACAGGAGAGTGGAAGCCGAGGTCAGTGGAAGCAGAGATCAAGCGGTGTCAAGACAAGCCGGGTCACAGGAACAGGTAATCAGATAGCAGGTTGCTCAGAAACACTCAAACCCTGTAGAACGGACAGCACCGGCTGCAAGATGCTGCTTGTTTTAATAGGC
The DNA here is from genome assembly GCA_018402905.1 of Glandirana rugosa. Lineage (NCBI taxonomy): Eukaryota > Metazoa > Chordata > Amphibia > Anura > Ranidae > Glandirana > Glandirana rugosa. Next base: position 1,723,423 of record BLSH010352667.1, on the reverse strand, counting down.
CGTTTGGCGCCAATGCTGGTGCGCACATGCACGCGCGCACACATCCACACGCCCGCGCACGGGCACTCCAGAGGCAGCAGTTGTTTCCTGACAGGTCCTCAAATCACACAGTGCTGGTTCCACACTCACACATAGCATCCCCAAGCTCTTATGATTTTCTGGGACTCCAAGTAGAAGTCTCACCTCTCCCCCCCACCCCATGATTATAGCTATAACCCCATTACGCTGGACTCTCCGTAGGCTAATGCTAGCGTCAATGTTGAGATTTGTTTGGTTTCCAGAAAGTGAATATTATTAAATATCCTCAATGTACCATCTGGGACCTGCCTCTCTTTAATAAATCCCATTTAATCTGGGCTGACAATTAATTAGTCCCTTTTAAAAGGTAATTTAGATTTAATACTGGTGGATCATAATCCCCATCAATACTTTCAGTTGACATGGTCTGATGATGGCATACCTTCAGTTAATTAAATTATAGTAGTATGGTCCTCAAAGGACACAGCAATGGTTCCACACTCACACATAGCATCCCCAAGCTCTTATGATTTTCTGGGACTCCAAGTAGAAGTCTCACCTCTCCCCCCCACCCCATGATTATAGCTATAACCCCATTACGCTGGACTCTCCGGAGGGGGATGCAGGCTCAAGGGGCATATAGGGCACTCCATGGCAAATTCCGAGCATGGTTTGACTTTTAGGGACACGGCTTGATGATAGTATACCTGCAGCTAATTAAATTATAGTGGTTTGTTCCTCAAAGCGCACAGTGCTGGTTCCACATTCACACATAGCATCTCCAAGCTCTTATACTTTTCTGGGACTTCAATGACACCCCCACCCCCCCATGATCATAGCTATAACCCCATTACCCTGGACTTTCCAGAGGGAGATGCAGGCCCAAATATTAGGTGGGTGGTTATAAAATTATGACTAATCTAATGAAAATTCCCAGTGGATCCTGCTTTTCCAGTATCTTTTTTTCTTAACTTCAAAATGGTTTTTACAAGGCTTGTTTGCTGTTCCAGCACACAACCCTCATCTTTTCACAGCACGAGCTTGGGACTGGCCATGGCGGAGTTGCTTTTTTAGTATCTAATGCTAACCCCATTTCTATAACCCCATTACCCGGGACTTTCCAGAGGGGGATGCAGACCCAAGGGGCACATTTAATATTCAGATATTGGTAAAGTCTAGCAAGCTGAATTACAAAGCTCTTATGTTTCTCCGGGACTTCAACTAGAGGTCACACCTCTGTCTCCCATTGATCATACCTATAACACCATTAACCTGAGACTTTCCAGAGGGGGATGCAGGCCCAGGAGGCACATAGGGCACTCCATGGCGAATTCTGAGTATGGTCTGACTTTTAAGCACATGGCCTGATGATGGCATACCTACAGTTAACCAAATTGTAGTAGTATGGTCCTCAAATCACTGGTTCCACTCTCACACATAGCTGCACCAAGCTTTTATGCTTCTCTGGGACTCCAAGTAGAAGTCACACCTCTTCCCCCTACCCCATGATTATAATTATAACCCCATTACCTTGGACTTTCCAGAGGGGGATGCAAGCCCAAGGGGTACATGGGTCACTCCATAACAGATTCCAAGCATGGTCTGACTTTTAGGGACACGGCTTGATGATAGTATAACTACAGTTAATTAAATAATAGTGGTATGGTCCTCAAAGCACACAGCGCTGGTTCAAAGTATATTCCCAGTGGATAATGTCAATTGCTTTTCCAGTATCTTTTTTTTTCTAACTTCAGCATGGTTTTTACAAGGCTGGTTTGCTGTTGCAGCACCTAACCCTCCTCCTTTCGCAGCAGGGGCTTGGGACTGGCCATGGCGGAGTTGCTTTTTTAGCATCTAATGCTAGCGTCAATGTTGAGATTTGTTTGATTTCCAGAAAGTGAATATTATTAAATATCCTCAATGTACCATCTGGGACCTGCCTCTCTTTAATAAATCCCATTTAATCTGGGCTGACAATTAATTAGTCCCTTTTAAAAGGTAATTTAGATTTAATACTGGTGGATCATAATCCCCATCAATACTTTCAGTTGACATGGTCTGAGGATGGCATACCTTCAGTTAATTAAATTATAGTAGTATGGTCCTCAAAGCACACAGCACTGGTTCCACACTCACACATAGCATCACCAAACTCTTATGCTTCACTGGGGCTATGACTAGAAGTCATACCTCTTCCCCCCTCCTCCATGTTCATACCTGTATGCCTATTAACTTGGGACTTTCCTGAGGGGGGGAGGGGGATGCAGGCCCAAGTGGCACAAGTGGCATGCTTTGGCAAATTTGGGGCACAGTCTGACTTTAAGGGGCATGGTCTGATGATAGCACACCTAGAGTTAATTAAATTACAGTATTGGGAGACAAATATTGGTGCGCTGGTAGATGACCAATGAGAAGATGCTTTAAAATTAGTTTACTCAAACTCATAAAATGCCTCTCAAAGGCAATCAAACTTTTTCAGTTGCGGCACCCGTTAAAAGTATGCAAAATCTGGAGGCACCCCCCATGTAAAAAACATAAAAATTGCTTATCAATGGGAAACCTGAGCCTCCCTTTATGAAAATATTAACTTCCCATCAGAGGTTCCCCCATCACATCAGAGTCCCCCCTAACATTAGAAGGTTTCCATTGCATTGGAGGTCCCCCTTCACATCAGAGGCCCCCTTCATATGGGAGTCCCCCCTTTAAATCAAATGACATCAGAGGTTCCTCCAACACATTAGAGCCCCTCCCTTCACGTAAGAGACTCCCACAAAATCAGGATCCACCCTTCACATCAGAGTCACGGCTTTGCAGAGGTCCCCTATGCACGAGAGTCTATCATCTCATCTGAGTCACCCCTATACATCCAAGGTCCCCTATACATGAGTCCTCCCATGTTCCCCTATCACAAAGCCCAACAATCACCCAGTTCCTCCATCCAATGAGCCCACCAATCACACAGTCCATTCTTCATATCAGAGCCCTTCCTTTTGGCTCCGGCAGCATGGTAGAGGGTGGGAGATGGAGGAGGCAGACTTCCATCTTTTCCTGAATGTTGGGGGCGGCCCTGGATGCCACCTGGCTTGAACAGGGTGATGAGATGCCAATCATATGGACCAGCTGTCATCACCATGGCAATGAATAATGCCCTGTGTCCTGGCTGTAGCGCGTCATTAGATGTTAACGTGCGGCCAGCTTGCCTTCCCAGCAACTCATAATTCTGATCCAGAGCAAACTGGGTCCCATTGTTGAGATGCTTCCTGAAGATAGCAATACTAATAAGATGACCTTACAGGTCCAGTGCTATTTTCTACTTTCCTCCCAATAAATACAGACTGAGACTCTATCCAAATAATACGTTTCAGGTTTGGATACACTTTAAGAAAAAGAAAAGAAAGGAGCACAGCAGCAGAAAAAAAAAGTTTAGAGAATGTCCTAATAGAAGCAGAGGTTCATTAAGTTTCCAGTTTTGGATCCTCGCTGAGAAGTGATCTGTGAGACATCGCAATCGATGACGGTATTAGGAGCTCATTTTCCTCACGTCAGAGGCAGCGCTGGTAACATGAAAGCGGTTCTCCGCAGATATAAAGTAACAGAAGAAGTGTCTCCATAATTCTCGGCCTTGTCCGGGAGGCCCTGGGGAACGCTACGTGATGGATTTCAGTACAGGAGCTGTGGAAGGTTGGATCACGGCAGCAGTCACAATCTTCCACAAATCAATAGGTCCGTGGCCTTTTACTAAGTGCAAATGGCTGCTGCAGAGATTGTGCTGTGTTAGAGGTCAGGCGAGTGGGGGATTCGCATTAGCGTCATGCAAAGAGTGCACCAAAAATCCGTGTAACCCTTCTGATCCTGGGTGGAAATTATCGAGCGTCTGCAGGTAACACATCAAGTCAGGAAACTGGTCGTGCTGTCCAGCTAATACTGCAAATGTGCTCAAGTCAACTGGTAGACTGAGTTTTTCTCTGCAGTTCTGCTGGAAATACATTTTAGAGGGGTATTTTTTGGGGCATTGTAGATGTAGGAGTTCCCATACAGTGTGTGATATATAGTGATGTATTTTAAAAAAAATCCCCATAATGTGTCCAATATGTGTATTTCCCATGTCTAAACTTAGGCACTGGAGAGCTGAGTTCCTTCTTACCAGGAGGGTTCCAGAGACTAAGGGGCTGCTTTCCTAAGGCAGCCCATGGACTGTATAGCTTCTCTAGTGGCCTCAGCCGTGTCAGGGCTGAGGGCCTAGATGGACTTTGCTTGGTGCCGATTGTAAGCAGGTGCAGTCTATGTTCTTCACTGCAGGTGGTGTTCGACCGCAGCGTCATTACAGTTGGGAGGTGAAGTCCAGAAGAACATGGTTCCTTTATGGTTTCCTGGGTCACTGGTGGAGCTATGCGATTTGATGATGCCGCCCCATGTGACTCTGGCGGCCATCTTGGATCAGGCAGAACCTGTTTAAGGCCCTGGCTCCCGGGTTTGTGCGCATTTAGCATGTGGATAGTTTAGGAGCAGGTCACCCGTCTGGCAGGGACAGTGAACAGCAGCAGGGAGACAAGTAGGGAAAGCTCACCAACTTTCCTGGAAGCTTCACCGTTTGGGCACACACCGGTCAGGTCGCATTCCGCCCATCAAGACACCGCCGAGACTTGTTCTGCTACACATCACTGTTACATCTTGTGAGTGTTCCCAAATGGGTGTCCTCCCATGGGGCTTGTTGTGAATTGTGAACTCTGACTTTAAGACAAGTTATGTTTTCTGCAACTGGACTCCAAGTGTTTACTGCCACACCACACTGCATCTCCCAACACGATTGTAGAACCTCACCACAGAGGATCTGGTCTAGAGAGATGCTGTCTCACTCAATGGACCCTGTCCAAGGGAAGCAGCAAGGTGGCAGTTGTCCTGGGCACTCGTGAGCAAAGACCCTAACTTACCTCTGTGCCTGTGTAGTGCTATGGAAATTGCAGTTTTGGCAGTGTTGGCAGTTGTGCATCAGCACAAGAAAACCAGATGCCAAAGAGGCCCATGGTCTTCAGCTGTGTGGCCTTAGATGGCTCAGAAACTTGCCTCATGGTCCCCAACTGTGAGGGTCTAGACCAGCTTTTCAAAACCTTTTCAGCGCAGAGGAACCCCTGAAATAATTTTCCGATCTCAGGGAACCCCTGCTAAAAATGACTATATCTACAACTCATGATACATTAGCGTGATAGTCAGTGGGAAAAAATGTTCCTTACACTTGCGGTCATTGGGAAGAATTCCCCCTTACAAATAGCTAAAAAGATCAATGGTGTCAGTGGGAACTTAGGCAGAAATTGCTAATTGCTCAAAGAACTCTTAGCAACCTCTGGAGGAACCCTATATTTCCATGAAACCCTGGTTAAGGAACTCTGCTCTGTAGGAACCCAAGATCCCATGGAACCCTGGTTGAGAAACCCTGCTCTGGAGGAACTCTAGGATTCCATGGTACCCTGGTTGAGAAACCCTGTTCTGGAGGAAGCTTAGGATTCCATGGAACCCTGGTTGAGAAACCCTGCTCTGGGGGACCCTAGGATTCCATGGAACCCTGATTGAGAAACCCTGCTCTGGGGGACCCTAGGATTCCATGGAACCCTGGTTGAGAAACCCTGCTCTGGGAGAACCCTAGGATTCCATGGAACCCTGGTTGAGAAACCCTGCTCTGGAGGAACCCTAGGATTCCATGAAACCCTGGTTGTGAAACCCTGCTCTGGAGGAACCCTAGGATTCCATGGAACCCTGGTTGAGAAACCCTGCTCTGGAGGAACCCTAGGATTCCATGGAACCCTGGTTGAGAAACCCTGCTCTGGAGGAACCCTAGGATTCCATGAAACCCTGGTTGAGAAACATTGATCTAGACTTCCACCACTCACGTTTACATAAGGGGAAGATCGTCTTCTGAAAACACAACTCATCATTTAAAAAAGAGCTAAACCTAATCCATATAAGCCTTACCAGGTAATTTCAAAAGCTTGTTTCCATCTTTTTAAATCGAATGTAATGTCTGATGATTCTGCCATGAAGGCCCATTCCAAGGGGAGTCCTCTGGGATGGGCCTTAGGGAGGGGGAAAGGGTCCTCTTGGGGGGGGGGGGGAGCACAGAGCCTGGAGTTGGGTTTTAAGTCATGCCTGTTTGCTACTAAGTCCATTAGGCTTTCCCTGCTGCCACACCCAGTGTGGAACCCTGAGGCCAGCTGTGGTCAGGTAAGGACTTATCAGTACTGTTCACCTCTAGTCCCTTACCTGACTTCAGTAAACTGACATTAGACCTTTGCCCTGCCTCATTGGAAAAGCCTGGTGGTCCTCCAGAATGGTCATGGTACCCAATGGCCATACCATGCTGCCATTTCTCAGAATGATTTAAATACTGGAACTGCTTCTGCCCTTTAATTATTTACTCGGTCACGCAGCGTACGTGGCTTAAAGCCACAACATTGCTTGTGTTGTGATTCTGTTTTATGCTGATCTCTTTATAATGAGGAGAAACCTCATCTGAGATGCTATAAATAGTTTATGGAAGTAACCCTGCCAAGCCTTATCACACAGCATAACCTATTGCTTATTTATTAGTAATCTATATAATATGTATGTGGAAAACATTAATTTGTGAGGGAATAACAGGCTCTGCCACGTCTTCGGGTTTTCTGACGGGCCTGGTCATAATTAATAAAACAATGCGAGGAGCAAAGTGCAGATACAACCATCAGTCAGAATTCAACTGCAAAGAGAACTCTTAGCTTGATATGGGCTACAGGGCAGCAAAGTGGCTCAGTGGTTAGCACCTATGCTTTGTAGCACTGGGGTCATTGGTTCAGATCCAGGACACTACCTGCATGGAGTTTGCATGTTCTCCCTGTGCATGTGGGGTTGTCCCTCTGCATTCCAAAGCAGTTCATTTGCTCCAATCTAAATTTGCCATAGTATGTGTGCAGGTCTAAAAATCCCAACTGCAGACCCTGGTGGCACTTTGACAAGTGGCTAATCCGGCTCTGGTACGCAAATCAAACATGCCATGGAAAAAGTAATTGCAACATGGAAGATTGCAACATGGTAATGGGATGGGCTACTGGACTTTGCTCCGGGCAGTGAGAATCCGGGTTTATGTGCATCTGAGGTCTGCGCTGCTAGTGGAAAATGTAAAGCCCCTTTAAACCCTCTGCATTTATTACAGCGATGCAGTCAGGGTGTACAATTTGTACAATAATAAATAAACTGCTTTTTTAGTTGCTATGTGCCATAAAAAAGGCTAAAATACCCTGTGCTGGCATCATGCTGGAGAGTCAGACCACTGCTCTCACACGCAATGGAATAGCCTTGTTCTTCAGCCACCTGACACGCCCCCTGCACACTGCTCCAATGAACACGGCTGCTTTTGGAACTAGAGAACTCTTAATTGGAGCTGTGTTCAGGAAGGGGCGGGATGGGTCAGACCACTGGAGAGCTAAGCTCCTGTGTTGTGTGTGAGAGCAGCGGTCCGACTCTCCAACGTGCTACCAGAACAGAGTGTTTTAAAGGAAATCTAAATCAAGACTGCAGCATTGTAACTGTGTACAGTAGTAGGCAGGAGGAAGCATTTCTTCAGTCCCCCCTCCCCCAGTGATCAGACTGTACATTGTAACTTTGTAGAAGAAGTAGGAAGCATTTGCTCAGTCTCCCCTCCCCCCAGTGATCAGACTGTACATTGTAACTTTGTAGAAGAAGTAGGAAGCATGTACTCAGTCTCCCCTCCTCCAGTGATCAGACTGTACATTGTAACTTTGTAGAAGAAGTAGGAAGTATTTACTCAGTCTCCCCTCCCCCAGTGATCAGACTGTACATTGTAAGTTTGTAGAAGGAGGAGGAAGCATTTCCTCAGTCTCCCCTCCCCCAGTGATCAGACTGTATATTGTAACCTTGTAGTAGGCAAGAGGAGTCAGACTAGTGACCCCCCTCCCCTCTGACTCCTTTACGAAGGAGGAGAACGGATGATGTTCCAATGTTATATGTCAGACTAGTGACCCCCTCCCC
>BLSH010352667.1:1694167-1715370 GCA_018402905.1 Glandirana rugosa | reverse complement strand
GTGATCAGACTGTACATTGTAACATTGTAGAAGGAGGAAGAAGCATTTCCTCAGTCTCCCCCCCCCCAGTGATCAGACTGTACATTGTAACATTGTAGAAGGAGGAAGAAGCATTTCCTCAGTCTCCCCTCCCCCAGTGATCAGACTGTACATTGTAACTTTGTAGAAGGAGGAGGAGGCATTTCCTCAGTCTCCCCTTCCCGAGTGATCAGACTGTACATTGTAACTTTGTAGAAGGAGGAGAACGCATTTCCTCAGTCTCCCCTCCCCCAGTAATCAGACTGTACATTGTAACTTTGTAGAAGGAGGAGGAAGCATTTCCTCAGTCTCCCCTTCCCGAGTGATCAGACTATACATTGTAAGATTTGCTAATTAGAGAACTCCAGTTTTCGGATTTAGCAGGGAGGCATGTCGGAACTCTACAGAGAGACCACTGCTTCCACACAGAGAGCAAGGGTCTTCTTCTGCAGCATACTGGCAGAGGACAGCCTTCTCTACACAGGCTGTGGCTGCTATTTAAAGGAAACGGACTGTAAGACTTTGCAGACCTTTTGTCTTGTTGCACGTGGAATGTATTTAGCTCTTACATGACTGGTCCTCTTTAGGTAAGCCCAATATTTGCTCTCAGCTGATGGCATACAGTGCCACTATTTAAGTGTGAGAATGTACGATTGATGAATTTCACTGCCGCTCTTGGCTGACGTCCTCGGTCGCTGGCAAGCGTTCGCTGTGCCAGCTTATAGGTCCAGCAGGAGGGAGCAGATGGCCCTAATAGGACGGAGCAATGAAGCCTGCACACCCACACTATATATCTTCCCAGGAACCCCAGCAAACTCTTTCCATTTGCCCTTCTTCACATCCAAAAGCTGCTAATTGGTCTTCAATCCTCAGGTAGATTTTGTCCCACGCATTATTCACAAATTCCTGCGGTTTACAGAAACCTGCGAATCCGCCATGCAGAGTCCTCCCGCTGCAGATGTACATATTTATGTGCAATATACGGAGTTGTAACGAGCGGCTGATCTCTGGGTGACCAAACCGTGTAATTTACTATTTACAAGTTGTTTTTGCCAATTAGAGAAGTTGCGCGGTAAAAGCCGACGCATAGACGCTGGTTATATTTAAAGCAGAACTCCAGGAAACAAAATTCATCTTCCCAATGAGTGAATCGCATACTTTAGTCAACGATCTTCGATTTTCTGAGCCCCTTCACACCATACAGATCCGAGTCGGTGGACAGGGCTTCCAATCATTGCTGTACAGGGCTGATGTCATCAGGAGCCAGGCCAACTTGCTCCTGATCATCAGTAGTTGACCGTGAGCTGTTGGTGACAGATTGGTCATGGTTCTGGGGGCCCTGATGGAGTGTACCCTATGTAGCGCCCCCTACCTTTAGCTAGGTGCTTAGAGAGAGGGTTCTAGAAGGAAGGGTGAGGAAGAGAGGTGGAGCTACCTGGGGTGTTTGGGGAACCCTAACCAATCCCCAACTCCGGATTGACAGGAGGCAGGCTTTCTCAAATACCTCGGGGTCAGTCCAGCAGGGGAGGAGAGTTTGGTTGGAAGAGATGGAGTAGTACTGAGGCTGTTGGGGCCTTGAGGGAGCCCCCAGTCTGGGGGGGATGGTGACATCGGCCTGGGGCTCTGGTGCATCCAGGAGGATAGTGGAGATCCTGGACCAGAGGCACAAGGAAGAGAACAAGTGGAGGACTACGGGAGTACTGCCAGAAAGATCCACAGGAGAGGAACTACAAGTGTTGTCAGGTGTCGTGAGTTATACACACCTTGGGAAGCTGGAAGAGGCACACCGGAGAAGATTGGGGTGAGAGACAGCCTGAGAAGAGTGCAAGAGCCAGTTGGGACGGTGGTGTCACTGGCCAGTGGAGTTGGGTCATTGCAGCCAGGAGGGCTGGTAGGACCCGAAGAGGATGGACTGGGATCAGTAGCCAACCAAGGCTAGCTAGCACACTTTACTTTTTCTAAACTAAAGGGGGCCTGCGGTCCCTGCCTGTGATTTGCGGTTCACTGAGGCTGGACTAAACTGAGAGCAGGCTTTCCACGTGCTAGCTAGGCCAGAAGCAAGTGTTGAGCTGGAGGAAGAGGAGCAGACTGAGAAGCAAGTGTTGTGCTGGAAGAAAAGAAAGTGTATATACTGGAGTGTATATAGATGGTCCCGTTCAAGGACTGTTTAATCCATTGGGCATCCCATAATTACCCTATACACATCCAAGTTAAATCCCCTAACAAAAAAAAACACAAGTACCGGCCTGTTATTCCTGATTCCTGATGTAAGGACATGTGTGATTGAGGGCAGAGTGACATGTGAACCACTACTTCTAGCAACACCTATAAAAAGGGAACAACGCATACATGTGGTGGCTGGAGGTTAATGCCCACCTGAGCCAGATGCCAGTCCAGGCTCTTGGGTGGATCCCAACCATATGGTCATAATCTTTCCCCAACCTGGACTGGCTCTATGACATCAACCGACCTGGCTCTGAACCTGCAACCTCTGCTATCTCTGGCAGTACCTCTTCTAGCTGAGCCACCAGAGATGCTGGCCAGCTCCATGCCTGGTCCCTAAGACAACCTTGCCTTGTGTCTTGTTTCTCTTGAACCCTGAACCCTTTGCGATTCCCATGAACTTCCTATTTAAAGGAGGAGTACAGCCAAAGCTCATTTGGTTGTAATTCTCCTGTGGATCACAGGAGTGCAGTACGTTCTGCACTCCTGTGACCCATTTTTAAAAAACAGCTGACTGAAACCTGTTGTTGGCTGACGTCCCAGAGCAACCCAGGAACTTGGACCGGCACCTGGCTTAGCCTCTCAGCGAACTGCTGAGAGCCTGAGCCAGCCGCTCCCACCCTCTCCACAGCCCAGCGCCCCAGTGAGTGCGGGGGGCGGGAGGGGTCAGAGCAGACAACAGTGACTGACAGTCACAGCTCTCTGAGAACTGAGCGATCAATGGTGTTCTCAGCCTTTCAGCCAGCGGGGGACAGAAGCTGCATCCACCAAGGGAAGTATGATTGCTCAAAAAAAAAAAAACTTCTCTTTTGAGCCACGCCTTTGCACTTCCTGTTTGTCGGATTATTCTTCTCTCTCAAGCCTCTCTTGCTCTTGTCACTTCTGCTGCTGTCCACTTGTTATGGTCCTTTGGTTTGTTCCTCAACTACGCTTCCCCTTGATCCCAACCTGCAAACACTCGTTACCTTTGGCTTGTTTACTGACTATGCTTCTGCTTGACCCCTACCTGTTATAAATGCTACTGGATTTCAACTTGCTCACGTCCTGGGGGGGGGGGTGACCTGGCTTTAATATGCAGTAAAACCCATCCCCACCATCAGGAGCTCTGGTGAAAACTGGTTGGTGCTTAGACCCTGCACCTTGGGTGAGCCCATGGTGACCTGCTTACTTATCCTGCTGGTTAGTGGGAGTCTTTCTATTGTTATAGCTACTGGTCTCCAAGCCTGACCCCTGACTGTGACACTACCCAAGCTGCTTGTGGGCAGGGGGCAAAATGTTTACCTATATATTGTGCCTTAAGGGTTTATAGTGTGTGCTGTGCCTTCCCCTGCATGTGTCACTTCCTGTCTTGAGGGGTTTGTGGTCCTTTTGGAAGTTGGGAGTGTGACCATAGATACACGTTGAGCTGTAATTGCTGTTCTAATAGTAGATTTACCCTGCAGTGGCACTCTGGCATGGGCCCAAGATCTGGACTCTCTCTACACCCTTTTTGCAATGATAGATCCCCCATTCAGCAACACTGCACCCCCAGTGACACTAGATCAGCCAGCATCAGTAGACCCTCCCCTCTTAAAAGTAGATCCCCCCGACAACATCAGACACTCAGAACAACATGAGACCCCCCAGCAGCAGGGATAGACACCCCTTGCCATAATGATAGATCCCCACAGCAACAATACACCCCCTCCACAGTGACAACAGATCCCCCAGCATCAATAGATGCTCCAGCACACCCCAGAATCCATCGCCAGTACATACATTCAGTTCTGCGTGCCAGCCATCCGTCCATCAATCCTAGGCCTCCCCAACTGGCCCACACTACAGCAGGACATCATACCATACACTAGGGATGTGCAATTAGCGGACCTCCAGCTGTTGCAAAACTACAAGTCCCATAATGCCTCTGCCTCTGGGTTTCATTCTTGCGGCTATCAGTCTTGCTATGCCTCCTTGGATTTGTAGTTCTGCAACATCTGGAGGTCCGCTAATTGCATATCCCTGCTATACACCATCCCTATAAAGACCCTCAAATGGCAAACGAGCTGCCTTAACTTTTTAAAACAAAGAATGGATAATAATGTAAAACACAAATGGCGTGAAAGTAGCAACCTCTTTGGAGTTTGGTTGGCCTGAGAATGCCCGTGCCCTACTCTTCCCTACAGGTTGCGTCCACCTTTCACCAATCAGGTAAAGGACATCTCCATTTTCTATCCTCTTCACCCTAGGCATCCATTCAAACCTATCATGTGGCCCCTATGGCTATATCCTTTGTCTTTATTTGTCTCTGTCTCGAAATCGAATGGTCCAATGTTGCCACCATCAGGAAACCCATCATGAGAAATGCTGTACAGCCATCACTGGAGTGCAGGTAGGTAGGAAGTGGCTGCAGGAGATCAACAGTATGGAGATATTAGATATCAAGCAGCCCAGTACAGCCTACCTGACCTGCTCTCATTTCGGAAGCTATCCCTGGTACTCTGCAGCAGCCAGAGGGAGAAAGAGGAGAAGAAGCCATCAGCGCTGCTAGAGGGGCACATAGAGCCAGGGTTGGATTAACATGGGGGCTATTGGAGCTGCAGCTCCAGGCCCCTTCCTTAAGAAGGCCCAGTCCAGTGGTGTGAGTTACTAATGCTGCCCAGTTATGCTCTGTGTGCAGCGTGCACATGATTGATATGCAAATCATGGCAGCATTAATATGTAAATCGTAGCAAAATTGATTGTAAATGCACAGCGCATTACTCCCCTACTAATGCTACCCAAAGGCACCATCTTTCTATCTCACCCCAGCCCCCCCCCCCTCTCTCCCTCACCCCCCTCTCTATTTAACAACTTCAGCCCCGGAAGGAATTCCAGCTTTAGGACCGGAGCCCTTTTTGCGATTCGGCGCTGCGTCGCTTTAACTGACAATTGCGCGGTCGTGCGACGTTGTGCCCAAATTAAATTTGCGTCCTTTTTTTCCCACAAACAGAGCTTTCTTTTGGTGGCATTTGATCATCGCTGCGTCATTTCTGATCGCCGCTATAAACAAAAGAAGAGCGACAATTTTGCAAAAAAAACTCAAATTTCTTACTTTTTGCTATAATACAAATCCCCCCAAAAAATACAAAAAAATATTTTTTTTCATCGTTTTTGGCCGATTTATATTCTTCCTCATATTTGCGATAAAAAAAATCGCAATCAGTGTTTATTAATTGGTTTGCACAAAAGTGGCCGCGTTTACGGATGATGAGAATTCATTTTTGGGGTTTTTATTTTTTTTTTATTTTTTATTAGTAATGGTGGCGATCTGCGATTTTTAGCGGTACTGCAATATTAGGGCGGACATGTCGGACCATTTTGACACTTTTTTGGGACCATTGGCATTTATACAGCGATCAGTGCTATAAAAATGCACTGATTACTGTGTAAATGCCACTGGCAGTGAAGGGGTTAACCTGCAGGGGGCGCTCTAAGGGTTAACTGTGTTCCCTGGGCGTGTTCTAACTGTGGGGGGACTGCCCTAGCAGGGGAAGGGAAGTGGTCACAGCCCTTCCCCCTTCACAGAACGGAGGTCCATGTTTACTTACACGAACCTCCGTTCTTTCACTCCGGGGGGGCATCACGGGTAACCGGCGGCAATCGAAGCCGCCGCACCCGCTCCCTGGCCCTCCCCGAACACAGTGAGCACGCGGGCGCACCTCCGGCGGCGCGCGCGCGCTCACAGTGCGCGATCTCGCAGCCGCCGTCAGATGACGGCGATTTGCGATATTGCACCACTTTGTCGCCGTCAACCTGCGGTTGGCGGTCGGCAAGTGGTTAATTTAATTTGTTTAAATATTGAATTTGTTTTAACAAACAATTGTTTGAGTTTTCATTTTATTTATTTCCATAAATATTCCAAATTCCATTCCGTTCCAAAATCATCAGCACCAGGCCCATGATGCTCTTAATCCGGCCCTGCATAGAGCAGCAAGGGCAGGGCCAGGACAAGGGGGTGGGCGAGAGGGACGGCTTCCCTGGGCGCAATTGTTTATTGTAGGGATGGGGCACCTTCCTTCTGTTACAGGAGTAGTGACAGCAGCAGTGACGTTGACAAGTGAGAGACTGCCGGGCGTAGAATGCCCTAAGCTTGCACATCATGGATGTGGATGGGGCTTTGGCGCAGTTTGGCATCTTTGTCCTGGGCACTAGATGACCTCGTACCAGCCCTGAGCAAGGGGGAGGAGGTTACCTACAGGATTGGTGCGGTGGGGAGCATTTTCTAAAACAGATCCCCTGTAGTTTCCCCCCTGCAACAACTAAAAGCTGGTGGGAAGGAGAGGAGCTGCGAGGAAGGGGGGGGTGGGGGTGAATACAGGGGGACCCGGGCAGCAGGGCAAATCTGATCATGGACAGGGGGGTGATCAGTGCGGAGGGTTTTAATTACACAAACCTATCCCCTGTATGCCTCTCCCTGTAGTAGCTGAAAGCCAGCGGGAGGAGGAAGAGGAGAAACCAGCTTTAAGCTACTGCAGGGAGAGCCATACAGGGGGTCGGTTCCTCTCATTTTCCCTCCGCTGCACCGGTCACACCCTCCTTTCCACCAACTGATTCCTTCTGCTGTCTGGGCCCCCTGCTGAACTGATGGGGCCTGGGCCCCTCTGCTGAACTGATAGGGCCTGGGCCCCCCTGCTGAACTGATGAGGTCCTGGGCCTCCCTGCTGAACTGATGGGGCCTGGGCCCCCTGCTGAACTGATGGGGCCTGGGCCCCTCTGCTGAACTGATGGAGCCCGGGCCCCCCTGCTGAACTGATGGGGTCTGGGCTCCTCTGCTGAACTTATGGAGCCTAGGTCCCTCTGCTGAACTGATGGGGCCTGGGCTCCTCTGCTGAACTGATGGAGCCCGGGTCCCCCTGCTGAACTAATGGGGCTTGGGTCCCTCTGCTGAACTGATGGGGCTTGGGTCCCTCTGCTGAACTGATGGGGCTTGGGCCCCCCTGCTGAACTCATGGGGCCTGGGCCCCCCTGCTGAACTCATGGGGCCTGGCCCCCCCACAGAACTGATGCGGCCTGGGCCCCCCAGCTGAACTGATGGGGCCTGGGTCCCTCTGCTGAATTGATGGGGCCTGCACCCCCTCCTGAACTGATGGGGCCTGCACCCCCTGCTGAACTGTTGGGGCCTGGGCCCCTCTGCTGAACTGATGGGGCTTGGGTCCCTCTGCTGAACTGATGGGGCCTGGGCCCCTCTGCTGAACTGATGGGGCTTGGGTCCCTCTGCTGAACTGATGGGGCTTGGGCCCCCCTGCTGAACTCATGGGGCCTGGGCCCCCCTGCTGAACTCATGGGGCCTGGGCCCCCCTGCTGAACTCATGGGTCCTGGCCCCCCTGCTGAACTGATGCGGCCTGGGCCCCCCAGCTGAACTGATGGGGCCTGGGTCCTTCTGCTGAATTGATGGGGCCTGCACCCCCTGCTGAACTGATGGGGCCTGCACCCCCTGCTGAACTGTTGGGGCCTGCACCCCCCTGCTGAACTGATGGGACCTGGGCCCCTCTGCTGAACTGATGGGGCCTGCACCCCCTGCTGAACTGATGGGGCCTGCACCCCCCTGCTGAACTGATGGGGCCTGGGCCCCTCTGCTGAACTGATGGGGCCTGGGCCCTTCTGCTGAACTGATGGGGCCTGGGGCCCGTACAGGAGGACAGGTGGTAGCCCTTTATCCGTGACCCTGGATACACAGAATTTTAGCAAACTTAATAGCATTCAGTTACAGATCACATCCACTTCAAGGGGTTAACTAGAGGCTTTACCGAGTCAAACCGTGCATTCAGAAAACACAGCACCAACCGCAGAGCAAATTGGATACATTTAATCAGAAGAAAACAGCAGATTCATACAGATCTCCTCTTGCCTACATTGTAGTAATTGGATTTGTGTTCTAAAATATACAAATAATTTGTTTAACATTTGTCCCCCATTAGAAGGAAATAATTGCCGCGTTCATTTCCTGCGTGGCACCTCGCGCCTCGGTTTGCAGAGCTCTCCTGTTTTCCCTGATTATGCTTTCATATTTTTTATTTTTTTTTTGTTTTCTTGCCGTATTTGTTTTTCAAAGTCATTGATAGCGTTGCACTGAGGACTTTCATCATTACTGCGGCGAAACTCGCCCGGAAAGAGCTTTTCATATTATCGGTGGGAGGGGATTTCTCTGTGCTCTTCAGAACTTCTTTTTTTTTTTATCCTTTTCAATTCTCATTTGTTATGAGGTGACCTTCTGACTTCCACGGCCGCTTGTCCAAACTGTAAGTGACCCTTAATGAAGCAGTCACCTCTTTGAAGTCTCTTCTCCGTAAACAAATGGACTTCCTGTGGACTCTGCCAAGTACACATGGAGAGAGCCCGGGATGTCACCCAACCATGTGGTTGCACTAAGACTACAGTGGTGTAAAGCTAGCCATACACTAGTAGATTTTTTAACCACTTAATGTCTAAACCGCTGGCAACAAAAGTGAGTACACCCTAAGTGAAAATGTCCAAATTGGGCCCAAAGTGTTAATATTTTGTGTGGCCACCATTATTTTCCAGCACTGCCTTAACCCTCTGGGGCATGGAGTTCACCAGAGCTTCACAGGTTGCCACTGGAGTCCTCTTCCCCTCCTCCATGGCGACATCACAGAGCTGGTGGATGTTAGAGACCTTGCACTCCTCCACCTTCCATTTGAGGAGCCCCACAGATGCTCAATAGGGTTTCGGTCTGGGGATGCTTGGCCAGTCCATCACCTTTACTCTCAGCTTCTTTAGCAAGGCAGTGGTCGTCTTGGAGGTGTGTTTGGGGTCGTTATGTTGGAATACTGCCCTGTGGCCCAGTCTCTGAAGGGAGGGGGATGCTCTGCTTCAGTATGTCACAGTACATGTTGGCATTCATGGTTCCCTCAATGAACTGTAGATCCCCAGTGCCGGCAGCACTCATGCAGCCCCAGACCATGACGCTCCCACCACACATGCTTGTCTTTGTACTCCTCACCTGGTTGCCGTCACACACGCTTGACACCATCTGAACCAAATAAGTTTATCTTGGTCTCATCAGACCACAGGACATGGTTCCAGTAATCCATGTCCTTAGTCTGCTTGTCTTCAGCAAACTGTTTGCAGACTTTCTTGTGCATCATCTTTAGAAGAGGCTTCCTTCTGGGACGACAGCCATGCAGAGCAATTTGATGCAGTGTGCGGCGTATGGTCTGAACACTGATAGGCTGACCCCCCACTCCTTCAACCTCTGCAGCAATGCTGGCAGCACTCATACGTCTATTTCCCAAAGACAACCTCTGGATATGACGCTGAACATGGCACTCAACTCCTTTGGTTGACCATGGCGAGGCGCTGTTCTGAGTGGAACCTGTCCTGTTAGACCGCTGTATGATCTTGGCCACCATGCTGCACAGCGGCGGCTCCTCCATCTATACACTGATTGGCTCTGGCCTCAGTCACTGTCCTTCAGACAGTGACTAATTGGTCAGGGGCGGGCAGACGTGCTGGTGCTTGGACTGCACGCACGCATGCCTGTGATCCCGCTGACCGAGGGAGAGAGAGCGGCCTGACGAGTCCCTCTGAAGTAAGTACTGCTGTGCTGCTGGGCTCTGTAATACCTTTGTGTAGGCTGGCTACAATAACTGTCAACTGGCTGGCCGCAATACCTGTGTACTGGCAATACCTGTGTACTGGCTGTGTAATACCTGTGTACTGGCAATACCTGCGTACTGGCTGTGTAATACCTGTGTACTGGCAATACCTGTGTACTGGCTGTGTAACACCTGTGTACTGGCTGGCTGCAATACCTGTGTACTGGCAATACCTGTGTACTGGCTAATACCTGTGTACTGGAAATACCTGTGTACTGGATGGCTGCAATACCTGTGTACTGGCAATACCTGTGTACTGGCTGGCTACAATATCTGTGTACTGGCTGGCTGCAATACCTGTGTACTGGCTGGCTGCAATACCTGTGTACTGGCAATACCTGTGTACTGACAATACCTGTGTACTGGCTGGCTACAACACCTGTGTACTGGCTGGCTACAATACCTGTGTACTGACAATACCTGTGTACTGGCTGGCTGCAGTACCTGTGTACTGGCTGCCTGCGTACCTGTGTACTGGCTGCATACTGCGTTACTGGCTGCAATATACCCCAGCTGTGATGCTGAGTTGTATACTCCAGACACAATAGGTGGAATACAGGGGGCGGAGTGGGTGGATTCTATAAGGGGTGGGGCCTATGAGAAGTAGGAGGGGTCAAAAAGGAAGGGCGGGGCCTGGCGCCCCCCCCCCATCCTAAAACTTCACCAGCCGCCACTGGTGCTGTAGCTCAGTTTCAGGGTCTTGGCAATCTTCTTATAGCCCAGCGTAACAATTCTTTTTTTCAGATCCTCAGAGAGTTCTTTTCCATGAGGTGCCATGTTGAACTTTCAGTGACCAGTATGAGAGAGTGAGAGCGATAACACCAAATTTAACACACCTGCTCCCCATTCACACCTGAGACCTTGTAACACTAACGAGTCACATGACACCAGGGAGGGAAAATGGCTAATTGGGCTCAAATTGGACATTTTCACTTAGGGGTGTACTCACATTTGTTGCCAGCAGTTTAGACATTAATGGCTGTGTATTGAGTTATTTTGATGGGAACAGCAAATTTACACTGTTATACAAGCTGTACACTCACTACTTTACATTGTAGCAAAGTGTCATTTCTTCAGTGTTGTCACATGAAAAGATAGAATAAAATATTTACAAAAATGTGAGGGTGTACTCACTTTTGTGAGATACTGTATTTATGCACTATATTGTCAAAAGACCCCTGCCTTTACACGCACATGAACTTTAATGGCATCCCAGTCTTAGTCTGTAGGGTTCAATATTGAGTTGGCCCACCCCTTGCAGCTATAACAGCTTCAACTCTTCTGGGAAGGCCGTCCACATAGTTTAGGCTGGGCTCCCACTATTGTGAATTGGATGCGGGTCCCCACATCCATGAATTCGCAATAGCAGGAGATTGTGAACCGCCTCTCTATGGAGCCGGTTCACACATCCCCGCTGCGGCTCTGGTGCGAATTTGCTCCTTGGTCCTGTGCGTCTTTTGGTCCATTTTAGGTCTGAATTCAGCCCAAAATTATGACTCATATCGAACCAGAACGGGGATGCACCGGACCCCTCCTGGGAGCCACATCGACATTAACCCAGCGTTAGGAGTGTGTCTATGGGAACGTTTGACCATTCTTCCAGAAGCAAATTTGTAAGATTATGCACTGATGTTGGACGAGAAGGCCTGGCTCACAGTCTCCACTCTAATTCATCCCAAAGGTGTTCTATCAGGTTGAGGTCAGGACTCTGTGCAGGTGTAGGTTTCACCACGAATAGGCATTTATCAGCGAAACTAAGTCCCCTCGCTCAAGACTTGGACCTGGTCGGATACTTCCACTTGAAGGAGCATCTCCCCTCTCAGTTAATGGTGGAGCATTCCTCTCCACCTGCCCAGGGGGAGCTTTGTGGTCTCCTCACCTCTCTCATTGGTGTTTTTCTTTTGAATCAAGGCCTGATCTCTTTCTCATGGATAACACCCGGGACCCACAACCAGGAGGGTACTACCTCTTCATCTTCACTGTCATCTTGAACTGGCCTGGCAGGCCTCGCAGGAAGTTTCCACCGGGATCGGGTCCTGGATCCAGAGGAGGTGCAGGAGAACAAGAAGGCACCAGAACTGCATCTGATAAAGGAAGTCGATGATCATGATGCCACATCTTAAGATCTTCCCTTCTGGCTTGATCTGGTAAGCTGGCAACCCTGGAAGCTGCTTGCAGATGTCATAAGGTTAATGCCTCCAATTTGCTTGCCCGGTACACCTAGGTTCTTCAACAACACCCTTTCCCCTGGTTAGAGATCTTGCACCTTCACTTTGAGATCAAAATTCTTTTTGTTCCTCAATTCCCGAGTAGTAGCATGCTGCATAGCCTTCTCATAAGCTTTCTTTAAGTTCTTCTGCAACCGATCCACATAACCCTTGTGAGAAGTCAAAGAGGTATCATCAGCAGATGTTCCGAAAATCAGATCAATTGGAAGTCTAGCCTCTCTTCCGAACATAGGGCGATAGGCAGAGGCGTAACTAGAACCTTCAGGGCCCCGGTGCAAGAAATTATGAAGGGCCCCCCGACCCCTGGCCAGGGCCCTTCCCTCTTCCCACTGATCCTGGGGCCCTTTACTCCTATTGTGGGTCCCTTTATTACGGTACTGCAGTGGGGCCCTTTCACAAGTTCTGCAGCAGGCCCCAGGGGGACCAGGGAAGCACACAGGGGCCCTGGGAACAGCAGAAGACAAGTAAACTGGATAGAGGAAAATGGAGGAGATTGGGTCCTCTAAATGCCACCCCCGCCATCCCTCCTATTCAGGTGTACAAGGGAGGCACATGGGCCCCCTGGACCATGGGGCCCGGTTGCAACTGCAACCCCTGCAACCCCTATCGTTACGCCCCTGGCGATAGGGTGAGTATCCAGTCGCATTGCTTACAATACTGTTATAAGCATGTACCATAGCGGCAATATGATTTCCCCATTGTTGCTTCTTCTCAGTGGGCAAGGTCCCCAACATATTCAGCAGAGTCCTGTTGAATGTCTCAGGCTGAGGATCCCCTTGTGGGTGATAAGGTTTAGTTTGAGACATTTTGATGCCCAACAACTTGCACATCTGATGTATGAGCCGACTTTCAAAATCTCTTCCTTAATTAGAATTGATTCAAACAGGCAACCCATTATGAACAAAGAATTTCTCCACCAGTACCTTTGCCACCGTAGTCACTTGCTGATCTTTTGTTGGATAAGTCTGAGCATATCGGGTAAAATGATCAGTCACCAACAAGATATTGCCTCTTCCACCTGTATCTTGCTCCAGGCACAGGAAGTCAATGCATCCCAACTCCATGGGGCCCTGGCTCTATAAATGCTCCATAGGGACATCTCGACCTGGAAGAGTTTTCCTCTGAATGCAAGGCAGGCAGGAACAATGGTAGTTCTCTATTTCTTCCTCATATCTGGCCAAAAAAAACGATCTCTGGCTAGGCGAAAGGTTCTCTCTATGCCTAAATGTCCATGTTCATCATGCAAAGACACTCCGCTTTAACCTCTTTATGACAGCAGCATGCATATATGTGGAGGCAGGACAGGTTTACCTTAACGTGCAGCCACCACATATTATGTTTGTATCACTGTGTTGTTCTGTGGCATGCTCCATCTGTGACCCCAGAACTACTGAGCAACTTATGGTCAACTACCGGAGCTGGTAGAAAGTACTGCAGATGAGGTCAGCAATGTGCAGTCAATCCCAGTTCAACATGATTGGGATCCCCCCCCTCGGGGGTCTCTGCCCCTTTAAAGCACCCACTCCTGCCGGTGTATAAGGAGTCCTTGTGATGGTGGAAAATGGACTCATGTTAGCCCCCTCGGTGGCCAGATGTAATCAGACACACAATATACCCACCCACATCCAGCTGAGTTTGCATGTGCGGCCCTGGACGCAAAATGATGGCGTTTGGTCTGACAAACCTGAATGAACACAAATGTAAGCAAACGCACAGCACAGCCCACCCTCTTGGTCGCTGCACATATGAGTTACAGGGACAGCAAGAAGTGTTCTAAAGGCTGAAGGTTTTTTACATTAATGCATTCTTTACATTAGGGTAAAAAAACCTTTTGTGTGCATCTCACCCCCCCCCCCCCCAGCCACCCAATACATACCCAAGCCTGATCTTGAAGAAGAGCATTGGCTCTTTTGCTCCTCTTTGGCTGAGACACAGCAGCAGAAGCAATTGGCTCCCACTGCTGCCAATCACAGAAAGTGTGGAGGGAGCAGGGGGTGGGGCTGAGCCATGCTCTGTGTGTCTTATGGACACCCAGAGCAGCTTGGCAGCAAGCATGCAAGGCTTGCTATGGCGGTGCTCAGCGGGAGGGGGGAGACAGGGACCCCAGTGGGGGACTTGAGAAGAGAGAAGAAGCCGGTGTTTTTTTTGGGGGGGGGGCAGAAAACAACCCCCTCATCTCAGCAGCACCCAAACCCCCCCTCTCGGACTTGCGGGTTGCGGGCTCCAGTGCCAGCAGTGGGCTTCGGCAGGTTGTGGGCTCTGGTGGCAGCAGCGGGCTTTGGCAGGTTGCAGGCTCTTGCGGCGGGCTTCTATGGAAGGCGGGTGGGCTCTTGTGTCCTCTTGTGGCTCCTCCCTTCTTCTCCTAGGCATCCAATAGGATCCCCTATCCCTTCAGCCATTCGGGTGATGGGTATTAGAAGACCCGCTTCCCGATTGGCCGGAAGGAGGATCAGTGTTGCAACATTGAATATTCATTCTCTATTGCAACACACCTGGTTGGGCTCTGGACACAATGCTCTGCGCCCCGAGCCCACCCTAATTTGAAGCCTATTAGAGCCTTTGGCTCTAATCAGTGCTTCAAAAAACACACCCCCTCCCATCCATAGGAATTCATGCGCCCGTGTCCTGAAAGGGGTGCTTGGATAGGGAGGGCATAGATGGGGGGCCCACAATGGATGGGCCACCCCTGCCCTATACCCTGTCCAAGTTATTCAAGGAATAAATCCTAAAAATACACTTTCTGCCTGGTTATTGCATGGAGAGACTGAGAAAGTGCGGTGTGCCTGGCTGCTGTTCACCCAATAGGAAATAGAACCTGGGAAAAGTGGCTAGGGGTCTGCGCTACACAATTAAACATGGCAGCCAATTAAAATGCCGCACGTTAACCTTTAATTGGTTGCTCTGGATTTCTCCAAGCCAATGCACCGATTTCCTGTAAAAGCTTTTATTAAGGTAGAAGACGGATTAGCCGTTCCGTATGCCGGTGATGGTTGCGTAGTATCTACATCTCTCACTTCTTGCCTGACCCCTTACCGTTCTCTGTGTAGTAATGATAGGGTTTGCTATTCTCTTTTCTTGCTTTTATACGTCAGCCTCATCTCACTCTATTCAATGCTTCTTCCTCCTCCGCACTTAATGAATCATTAAATAGGAAAAGTTCAACAAGTCACATTATGGCTCCTTCACTGTCCTTACCTGACTGTGCCACCAGAAAGCAGACTTGTAGGGTATGACATATACAACACCGAGACAGAACGCCAACACAACAGACTAAAAACAACTCTGGAACCTTATCTGCTTATTACAGCGCAGTGGTCACCTATGCCTGACGGATGTTTGGGAGGGCACAACCGTGTGACTTCAGAGGGGTAGTGTCAGGAAGGGCACGCCGGTCGACAACATGGTTCCTCTAGACCAGGGGTGTCAAACTCCATTTCATCGCGGGCCGCATCAGCATTATGGTTGCCCTCAAAGGGGCAGATTGTATCTGTAAAATAAGTGGTGGATGGTGCTCAATTTTTTGGGGAAGTGGCAACCTGGTCTCCTCACTGCCACCACCCCGTCGCTCGCTCGATCGTTCGCCCGCTCGCCTGCAGCCCCGCGCTTAGCCCATCCAGGTCACGGCTTCAGCGGCTTCCCACCTGCATCTCTTCCTGAATCCCGGTCGGTCGCTTCTCCTCCCGGCCAATCGGGTCTTAGGACTCCCAACCAATTGGGTCTTAGGAAAAGCAGGCAGACATTAGCGAATATTAATTTGCTGATGTCATAAGTGGGTGGGCTTGAGGCACATTGCTCTGCACCGGAGCTCACCCTTTTTGAAGCCATTTAGAGCCTCAAGCTCTAATCAAATAAAAAAAAAAACCCCATTGAAATCCATGCGTCCAGCGCCCTGCATGGAGATTAGGGGCCGTGCTCATGGATTAGGGGGCGTCGCCCCTTATCAGCGGTCACCACTGTGTAAGACTATGAAAAATGTATATGCAGGGCTTTTTTCTCAGATAGCAAGTGCAGAAATTCAACCACGCTCCCTCCCCGCCGAACCATATTGAACGGTGGGTGTGGCCAGATTTCACAGTGAATTAAGAGGGCAATAAATACCAGGAGTGCGTTATGTGCGGAGTTCAGGGGTGTGCTATGTGCAGATTCAGGTGTGCCCCCCCAAAAGTACCTCTAGATGGTGTAGGTGGCTCCGCCTCGCTCACTTACAGGTAGATTATTTGTCAGCATTTTTGCACCCGGGAGGTCACACCTGGGCCCAGTAGGCTTCTGTGTTTACAAGTGATAGCGGTGAGCATGGAGCGGAGGGTGAAAGCCGCCACGTTCCGGCTAAAAAAAGCCTTGTGTGTGAGGGCCACATAACATGACCTGGTGTGCCAGATTAGGCTCACGGGCCTTATGTTTGACACATGTGCTCTAGATGGACTTCTGTGCCTCTTCACAGGCTAATTCCTGATTCTTCTTGTACACGCAGGAATTTGGCTAATAAATACTTATATGCATGCGCATATGCATATGGGCACGTGCAGAGGTGTGCGCACACATGCGTATCAGCATGCTCACGTGCATGGGTGACAAATGTTGGCACCACATGGGATATTTAAACTGTGTCAGTGCTCGGGATCAATGATGCTTTGTTTTTCAGCCTTCCCTGTATCCTGTGACCCTGTTATTCTGTATCCTGATTCCAGTTTCTGACCCGGCTTGTCTGACCACTCTCTGAACTCCACCTGCACCGACCCTGGCTTGTCCTTGACTTGCTTCTGTCTACTCCATTTGCTTCTCTGCCACTGATTGGCTCCTGACTAGAGTTGAGCAAAAGTTCAGCCTGAACATCGCCTGTTCGGTGAACACCCGAATTTGTGGGTGCTCGGCGGGTGAACATACCACTGAGTGCATTGCAAATTCGGGTGTTCGCCGAACAGGCAATGTTCGGGCCGAACTTTTGCTCGGCTCAAACTGTTCGCACAACTCTAGTCAGGAGCCAATCGGTGGCAGAGAAGCAAATGGAGTAGACAGAAGCGGAGGTCAAGGACAAGCCAGGGTCGCTGCATAGTGCATAGCTGGTTGTTAAGGAGCGGGCAGGTAAGCCAATCACCGCGTCCTTAACAACGGATGAGTCATCAGCTATCAATGGGCTTCCCCGCTGGCAGCTAAATGAAAAAAAAAAACATTGCCAGCAATAGAAAAAAGTGAAAAAAAAAAAACGGCGTGGGGATCCCCCTAATCCATAGCAGGCCCTTCGGGTCTGGTATGGGTTTTAGGGGGACCATGCCAACATCCTACTCATTCACCAAAAAAAGTGTCAAAAGTAAATAATATTTAGTTTATATGTGGATATATATATATTATAATAATAATATAATATGTCATATGATATAAAATAATATATATAAAATAATAATGCAATATATAATAAATTATAATATATTATAATACAATAGTAGCAGTAGTAATAATAATAATAATTATTAATCTTATTATTTTATTCTACAGGATCTCTACTTTGGGGTTTTTATGTAATCTTCAGTTGTGTTCCTCTTCTGTTTCATTACACACCTGGGCTTTATGTGTCCCCTGTGACTGCATGGCGCCCTTCTCCTGTTTGGCACGTACAATCATTTGGGTCTTCGTTGGTGCCTAATTTTGTAATTAATTGGTGGTCCATAATTCCCCTGAGGAAGCCAATTTTGGCGAAACATGTCAGGACAACGCATTATTCTACGACCATCTTTCGTAAAGAAGTTCTATTAACTGGTTACATGTATACCTTATAAGGTTGGATTTTAATGTGTACAAATAAAATTTACAGGTTTTATATTTAAGTGTTTATTATTATTTATGGTGTGGTGCCATGACACTCCATCTAATCAGAGTCTGCATCTTACTGCGGGTTATTCCAGCTCACTCCCAGACTTCCAGTTCCTCATTATTATCCCCAATTCACTATCCCTGCATTGATTAACCCCTCCCCTATCATTAAGGTATTGGAAGGTACAACTTCTGCAGGGTTGTAGCGAGGTGACCTGACTTTCTTCCTTGAATTTCACGGCCCCCATCGTCCCGGCATCCCCTCCTTGCGCCATTCATCATCTCGCCGGAGCTGTTCTGGCTGCATTAGCTCCATTAGGAAATAAATGCTTCCAGCAGACACGGCCATTAATGCCAAGAATTACTTGTGAGCTGTTACCAGCCAATTTAAGCAGCCCCTGATCCCGTCTCAGCCCATTAATTATTCTGGTCTGGCTCCCAGAGGGATGAAAATCCTTCGCCTTTCATTCTTCCCGCGCCGCGGCGGAAGACGATTCCACGTGAGAGCGGCACCGGACTCGTGGCTTTGGGGAGAGGCGGCTGCCGGTTCATTAAGCCGAATTAAGATGCTGATTGTCGTGGCTTTGTGGAACTTACTCCCAGCAGAGGTGGCAAAGTGATTACGGAGGGGAATCGGCAATTATTAGGGTATAATGTGACATGGGTAGCGGGAGGATATTAAACACCGGTTCTGGGAGATTGTAGAATATTGTGCTCTGGATACAGGCGATTAAAGCTGAACTCCGCTGACGAAAAATCTCTAAGCTTACAGTGCCTTCCCCTCCCCAATGCAAAGGTTACCCTGGGGGATAATTAATAGGGATGTGCAGAACTTCCCTGGGTTCAATTCGAGCCTGGACCAGCAAACTAAAAGTTCGGATGCTGAATCTAAACCTCATTGAAATCAATGGGGGCCGAATCTGTCAGATCAAAAATGTCCATTTTCTGCGCTAACAGGCAAAAGGGAGTGGGCACTGCCTTGGGGAACAGGTGCCAATTTTAATCAGTTCCCACCCACGCTATAGCCGAAAATACGGCTACAGGGCGGGCTTACTTTGCTGGGAGGGTGTCCATGGACGTCCTCCCGTGATCACGCTGCCCCTGTGGCAATCATAATAGTCCTTTACCATGTGAGCAGCTGTGTCCAATGACAGCTGATCACAATGTAAACACAAGCCGGTTATTGGCACTCCTTTCATCACACTGACAGCACAAGGAGAGGAGAGGAGAGCTGATAACCAGCTTGTGTTAAAGGGACATCTACACCGAGAATTAGGGCAGTCCCAACAGTGCCCATCACTGCTGCCAATCAGTGCTCATCAGTGCCCACCAGTGCTGCTAATTAGTGCCCATCAGTGCTGCCAATCAGTGCCCATCACTGCCTCAGCAGTGTCACCTATCAGTGCCCATCAGTGCTGCCTCAGCAGTGTCACCTATCAGTGCCCATCAGTGCTGCCTATCAGTGCCCGTCAGTGCAGCCTCATCAATGCCTCCTCAGTGCTGCCAATCATTGCCCACCAGTGCTGCCAATCAGTGCTCATCGGTGCTGCCAATCAGTGCCCACCAGTGCTGCCAATCAGTGCCCACCAGTTTTGCCAATCATTGCTCAACAGTGCTGCCAATCAGTGCCCAGCAGTGCTGCTAATCAGTGCTGACAATCAGTGCTCATCACTGTCGCGTATCAGTACCCATCAGCGCTGCCTATCAGTGCCCATTAGTGCTGCCTATCAGTGTCCATCAGTGCCACCTGTCAGTGCTCATCAGTGCAGCCTCATCAGTGCCCACTCAGTGCTGCCAATCAGTGCCCACCAGTGCTGACAATCATTGCTCACCAGTGCTGACAATTAGTGCCCACCAGTGCTGCCAATTAGTGCTCATTAGTGCTGCCAATCAGTGCCCACCAGTGCTGCCAATCAGTGACCATCAGTGCTGCCAATCAGTGCCCATCACTGCCTCCTCATCAGTGCCACCTATTAGTGACCATCAGTGCTGCCTATCAGTGTCCATCAGTGTCGCCTATCAGTGCCACTTATCAGTGCCCCCTATCAGTGCCCATCAGTGCAGCCTCATCAGTGCCTCCTCAATGCTGCCAATCAGTGCCCATCAGTGCTGCCAATCAGCGCCCATCACTGCTTCCTCATTAGTGTCACCTTTCAGTGCCCATCAGTGCCACCTATCAGTGCCCATCAGTGCCACCAGTGCCACCTATCAGTGCCCATCAGTGCAGCCTATCAGTGTCCATCAGTGCAGCCTCTTCAGAGGCCCCAAACATTATATATAATTTTAGCAGAGACTCTAGAGAATAAAATGGCGATGATTGCAATATTTTATGTCACAACAGTGGTTTTCAAACACAATTTGTTTGGAAAAAATACACTTTAATGAAATTTTTTGGTAAAGTATAAAAAATTATGTTACGCCGTGTAAATAGATACCTAACATGTCAGGCTTTAAAATTGCTCACGATACTTAAAAATCTCCATAGGCGACGCTTTAAAATTTTTACAGGTTACCTGTTTACAGTTACAGAGGAGGTCTAGTGCTAGAATTATTGCTCTCACTGAAACATTTGCTGTGTTACCTCACTATTTACATATGCGTGTGCGAATTACGTATGCTTTTACTTCTGTGTGTGAGCACACAGGGATGGGGTTGCTTTACATTTTTTTTTTTTACTTTTCTTATTTTATTTTTACCCTGTCTCCTTATTTTTTTTTTTTTTTTTGTTTGGATCACTTTTATTCCCATTACAAGGGATTTATTCAATCCGTGTAATATAAGTAAGGATGACAGGTCCTCTTTATAGAGATCTGGGGTTAATAAGACCCCAAATCTCCCCTCTACCTTTAAAAGCAAAAGAACAACAAAAAAAAAAAATGATCTTTTGCTGTAGAAAAAATATATATATATTTCTGACCTAGAGCAGAAGTGATGCCATGACATTGCTCTGGTTCTCCAAGTCCATAGAGGTGAACAGAGACCATCTGGTCCCTGGGAACCTCTATGGCCACTGGCACGAAACATCAGATTGTTTCTCAGGCGCACCAGTAAAAACTGTAAGCCCAAGAGACATTGCGAGGGGGTGGGGTGGGGGGTCGTTACAGTACCGTAGTGAAGACGAGATCCAGTCTTTATATATATATAAAAAAGATGTCGTTTTCTAGTAAAAAAAAAAAACAACAAGAAAACGAAAATTTCCATCTCCCCTCTAAACCCCAGAATAATTGGGGTCTAGAGATATTTCTCCTGGACAGTAGGAATGAATATAATGTGCCTAACTTATTTAGGGAA
>BLSH010352667.1:1667813-1684799 GCA_018402905.1 Glandirana rugosa | reverse complement strand
GAGGATACCAGGGGTCCTAGAAACCAATGATGGTACAATGGCAGTGCAGTAATGACAGTGCAGTCAGGGGAACCTGCACTGGAGCCTGGGATGGGGGGAGGGGAGGTCGAATTTCAACAAGCCGCATTTGGCACTCAGGCCAGAGTTTGTAGACCTTTGGTATGGCCAGCTTAAATGGGATTGTAAAGTCAAGTCATTAGAAGTGGGGTCAGGGCTGCCGATAGGCACTGTAGGGGGCACACAGGGGGGCAGAGAGACTGAGCATTGTGTGTATAAGGCAGCAGTGTGATCCATGGGGAGGGGGGCAGAGAGCTGGAGCATTGTGTGTATAAGGCAGCAGTGTGATCCATGGGGAGGGGGGCAGAGAGCTGGAGCATTGTGTGTATAAGGCAGCAGTGTGATCCATGGGGAGGGGGGCAGAGAGCCAGAGCATTGGGTGTATAAGGCAGCAGTGTGATCCAGAGGGAGGGGAGCAGAGAGGCAGAGCATTGTGTGTATAAGGCAGCAGTGTGATCCGGGGGGAGAGGGGTGGGGGTGCTGCAATTATCTAGGTAACGCCCACATGTAATGCTGAGGTATCATGATTGAAAGAACTTAAATTCAATGAATGAAAAGGGTGGGGCCAGGGACAGTCAGGTTGGGGAGGAAAGGCCTCCAGCCAAGAAATGAGGGAGGGAGGGAGGGAGGGAGGGAGGGGTTCTATCTGACTTGCTTCAGCTTCTAATGCACATTGTGAGAAGCTCACAGTGTGCAGTGAAATCAGAGGAAGCCATTGCAGTTCAGGAGAGGAGCCGGCACAACTGTGGAAGTCTGAAAGGAAGGCCGGGGTCGGATTTAAGGTAAACCAAACGGATTTTCTCAGGACATCTGCAGCGTCTCCCGGAACCCGCGCTCGCCGATTCATTCGACTTGGATTTCAGGCTTAATTGTCTCTTTTTTTTTTTTGGTATCCGTTTCCATTGGAGGTTCTTGGAAGTCGGCCGTGGAGGAATAGCGGATGCCGCGGCATTACGGTGAACAGGACGCAGTGTAGGAGAAATGATTGAATATGGCAGACGCTCCGTCTGTAAACGGCCAGGCGGGAGCTCGGTCCATCTTCAGGCACGCTTCATTTAATGCGAGCTGAAAATTCCCCAAGTCTCCGGTTCCATTCCAAGCTCAATTTCAGAGCGCAGCACCCATGTGTAAAATTACAGCGTTCTCTACTTAGGGCGATTTTTTTTTTCCTTTTTGAGTTGGGGGGGGGGGGGTAGAAATTTTCCATCATCTCTGCAGGGAGTCGGCGTTATCCTGCGCCTTGTTCCAAGCCGTTTATATCGCTTTGGGTGACAATCTTCATTGCCGCAATCTATATTTTTCACAGTAAAGTGAATACCCGAGTCAGAAATATACAACCGGTGCAGAAGGTTAGAAATCCGCTTTCGGTAAACACCGAGGATTTGCAGTATTGTGTGAGAGGTGCTGAAAAAAAAAAAAAAATTAAAAATTAAAATATTTGTAAAACCCCCCGAACACTGAAATCCCATAGAAACGTTAACTTGCTAAAAATAATTTTAACCGTTTTTTCTAAATCAATAAATAAAATGTATTTTCAATCTTATTAAAATAGCTGCATGTTGATAAAGACAAGGACCTCTTCACCACGACCCTGGCCTGGCGGTTGTGGGGGGGTCTGAGGGTTAGGAGCCCATCTGTAGACATGTGCAATTCTTTTTGTTCCGATTTAGTTTGTTTTCTAACAAACTTCAACAAATTGGTTAATTCAGAAATATCCGAATTTCCAAAAATTTGGAAATTCGTAATTTCGGAAATACAAAAATCCGAAAAAAAGAATGAAAATCCGAAAATTCAAGAGAACGAAAAATCCGGAAATAAGAATGAAAATCCGAAATTTGGAAAACCCAAAAATTAGAAAATCGGAACTAATAACTAATAATAACTTAACTATCGCTAAATACTACTAACTAATTAACGAAAACCCATTTAACAAATTTTTCTGATAATTCGTAAGTTCGTCGAAAATTTGCAAATTCGTAATTTCGGAAATACGAAAATCAGAAATCCGAAAATAAGAATGAAAATCTGAAAATTCTAAAGAACGAAAAATCCGGAAATTGGAAAACTCAAAAATTAGAAAATCTGAACTAATAACTAATAATAACTTAACTGTCGCTAAATATTACTAACGAATTAACGAAAACCCATTTAAACGAATTTTTCTGATAATTCGTACGTTCGAAAATTCGCAAATTCAGAGATTTCAAAATTTGAAAATCCGAAAATTTGGGTACAGATAAGTAGACGTCCACACTGCCGAAAAATTAGTTCATTTTCGTTTCCGTTTCACTCATGTTTTGTTTTTTTGGGAAATTCGGAATTCGAAAAATTCCAAAATGAAAAATCGGGAAATTTGAAAATTCGGAGATTAGAATATACGGAAATTCGAAAATAAGAAAGAAAATCCAAAAATTCAAAAGAATGAAAATCCCAAAAATTATAAGTAATAACTAACTATTAAATTATAGGTATTGAAATTTCCTTTCAAATTTGGTTGTTAGTAAACATAATGAATACGAATTTATCCGTAAGTAACGAATTATCCAAAATAACGAATGCTGTATCTAAATGAATGGAACGTAAAAAAATTAATAATAATAAATAACAACTTTTTATTATTATTATTATTATTTATTATTAATTCATTCCCTTCCATTTGTTTAGCTGCAAAAAAGAGAAGAAAAGAGGCGCCTCTAAGTGCAGACTTTAAAAACAGTTTATTAAAACCAACAATTGGCAACTCACATGAAACAGAAGTTAAAAGGCACATGAGCAGGTCCTCAAAGGGGTAACATCAGTGAGACGTCCATAGGCCAGGATTCATAGCACCATCATGAACTGTAGCAAGCGTCCCTGTGAGTTGGTAACCGGCCGGAGACAGGGAAATCTTGAAATGAGGCTTGGTTCCGTGGCAGCTAGAGTCCCAGGATGATGACGTCACTGGACAGCGACGCGTTATCCGAGCCGGCGTGCTGCGATAAAGCTCAGAGCTTGATAAAGGAGCGCGGCTGCCACACCAATCGCAGCACGCCGGCTCGGATAACGCGTCGCTGTCCAGTGACGTCATCATCCTGGGACTCTAGCTGCCACGGAACCAAGCCTCATTTCAAGATTTCCCTGTCTCCGGCCGGTTACCAACTCACAGGGACGCTTGCTACAGTTCATGATGGTGCTATGAATCCTGGCCTATGGACGTCTCACTGATGTTACCCCTTTGAGGACCTGCTTATGTGCCTTTTAACTTCTGTTTCATGTGAGTTGCCAATTGTTGGTTTTAATAAACTGTTTTTAAAGTCTGCACTTAGAGGCGCCTCTTTTCTTCTCTTTTTTTCCAGTGTTACAAGGACTTTGCTTCTGGTCCTAAGAAGGCTGACCTTTGTGCTGGGACTTTGTACTAATGCTGGTTCTTATACCAGCCGCATATGGACTATTTTAAAAGACTTGATGGGATTTATATGTTTTTTTCAGGGTGTTGCGCCATATACTTGTTTGATTTGTTTAGCTGCAGCATTCGTTATTTCGGATATTTCGTAACTTCAGATAAATTTGCATTTGTTACGTTCACTAACAGCTAAATTTGAAAGGAGATTCCAATACCTATAATTGAATAGTTAGTTAGTTATTACTTCAAATTTTTGGATTTTTATTCTTTTGAATTTTTGGATTTTCTTTCTTATTTTCGAATTTCCGTATATTCTAATCTCTGAATTTTCGAATTTCCAGATTTTTTGTATTTTTTTGCATTTTGGGATTTTCATTCTTTTGAATTTTGGGATTTTCTTAATTATTTTCGGATTTTCGAATTTTCACATTTTCGGATTTTGGAGTTTTGGAATTCCGAATTTCTGAAAAAAACAAAAAAACGAATGAAACGGAAACAAAAACGAACACATTTTTCGGCAGTGCAGATGTCTACTTATCTGGAAGCTAATTTTACCACTTCAGCACTGGAAGGTTTTACTCCCTTCATGACCAGGCCATTTTTAGCTACTCGGTACTGCGCCACTTTAAGTGGTAATTGCGCAGTCATGCAACCCTTTACCCAAATTAAATTTATATCATTTATTTCATACAAATAGAGCTTTCTTTTGATGATATTTGATCACCTCTGGGCTTTTTATTTTTTTTTGTGACCAAATATTTTGAAAAAAAAACCCCAATATTTTTTACTTTCTGCTATAAAACATATTCATCCAAAGAAAATTTTAAAAAAATCCAATTTCTTCATAAATTTTGGCCAATATGTATTCTGCTACATGTCTTTGGTAAGAAAAATCCTAATAAGTCTATATTGATTGGTCTACAAACTGAGAGCATTAGAAGAGCATTTGTGAGGTCAGGCACTGATGTTGGATGAGAAGGCCTAGCACACAATCTCCGCTCTAATTCATCCCAAAGGTGTTCTATCGGGTTGAGGTCAGGATTCTGTGCAGGCCAGCCAGGTTCCTCCACCCCAAACTCACTCATCCATGTCTTTATGGACCTTGCTTGACAGGAAACTCTCATATGTGTATCCACTTGCCGACTGCAAACCGTATATGCAGAGGCGGCTCTAGGCTTTGTGAGGCCTTAGGCAAAACCTAGACATGAGGCCCTACTTCACGCCCATAATGGGAAAAATAATTCAAGCAATAAAAAATTGACTTTATAAATTGCATATATTAAGAGCTTTAAAGTGCTGGTGCCAGTACTCTATCGCGGTGCTGCTGGTGTCAGTGTCAAATTAGGCGGTTGCGAGGCCCCTGTGAGTGCGAGGCCTTAGGCGACTGCCTAATTTGCCTAATTAGAGAGCCGCCTCTGCGTATATGTACGTTACATATTGCAAGTGGTTTATGGGGTTATGGCTGAAGCTATCATCATAACCCTGGTATTTTTTTTTTTCAGCTGGCGGTCTAAGCGGCTCATTAGCCCTTGGATCACTTTCTAAAATGGCAACCCCCCCCCCCGCCGCTCGCTGGTGTTTCATATCACCGGCGCGCTTGCGAAACGTCCCGACGGTGAGACCGTCGTTACACATTACTTCATTTCTGAACCTATTTGCTTAGGTTACTTTGTATGTATGGATTACATGGGTTGTTACCGACATGTGGGGGAAATTTCATGTCAATAGCACCTTCAGAAATATATTTACCAGTAGCGGCTGGTGCTCAATTTTCTTGGGTGTGCGGCCCGCGGTCCCCTCCAGCCAGCGGTCCCCCCCCCAGCCAGCGGTCACCCCCAGGCAGCGGTCCCCCCCAGCCAGCCAACCAACCACATAAACCCCTCCCCGGGCGCTTGCTCTATCGCAGCTCCCCCTCAACGCTTGCCAAGGCCCCGCGCCAGCCCCGCACTTACCCCATCCAGGTCGCAGCTTCGGCGGCTTCCCCCAAGTCCCATCGGTCGCTTCACCTGCCGGCCAATCAGGAGTTAGGACTCGTGGCCGAGTGCATGGTTTAGGGGGGCAGGGCCCCAGCACCCTGCATGAGTGGCCGTAACTGATACAGTGCCTTGAAAAAGTATTCATACCCTTGAAATTTTTGCACATTTTGTCATGTTATAACCAAAAACATAAATGTATTTTATTGGGATTTTATGTGATAGACCGACACAAAGTGACCATAATTGTGAAGTGGAAGGAAAATGATAAATGATACAAATAAATCTGTGAAAAGTGTGGGGGGCATTTGTATGGTGCCCCCTTTACTCTGATACCCCTAACTAAAATCTAGTGGAACCAATTGCCTTCAGAAGTCGCCTAATTAGTAAATAGAGTCCACCTGTGTGTCATTTAATCTCAGTATAAATACAGCTGTTCTGTGAAGCCCTCAGAGTTTTGTTAGAGAACCTTAGTGAACAAACAGCATCATGAAGGCCAAGGAACACCCCAGACAGGTCAGGGATAAAGTTGTGGAGAAGTATAAAGCAGGGTTAGGTTATAAAAAGAATATCCCAGGCTTTGAATATCTCACAGAGCTCTGTTCAATCCATCATCGGAAAATGGAAAGAGTATGGCACAACTGCAAACCTACCAAGACATGGCCGTCCACCTAAACTGACCGGCTGGGCAAGGAGAGCATTCATCAGAGAAGCGCTGCAGAGATCCACAGCTCAGGTGGGAGAATCTGTCCACAGGACAACTATTAGTCGTGCTCTCCACAAATCTGCCCTTTATGGAAGAATGGCAAGAAGAAAGCCATTGGTCAAAGAAAACCATAAGAAGTCCCATTTGCAATTTGCAAGAAGCCATGTGGGGGACGCAGCAAACATGTGGAAGAAGAAGATCTGCTCAGATGAGGCCAAAATCAAACTTTTTGGGCTAAAAGCAAAACGCTATGTGTGGTAGAAAACTAACACTGCACATCACCCTGAACACACCACCCCCACTGTGAAGCATGGTGGTGGCAGCATCATGGTGTGGGGATGCTTTTCTTCAGCAGGGACAAGGAAGCTGGTCAGAGTTGATGGGAAGATGGATGGAGCCAAATACAGGGCAATCTTAGAAGAAAACCTGTTAGAGTCTGAAAAAGACTTGAGACCGGGGTGGTGGTTCACCTTCCAGCAGGACAACGACCCTAAACATCCAGCCAGAGCTACAATGGAATGGTTTAGATCAAAGCACATTCATGGGTTAGAATGGCCCAGTCACAGTCCAGACCTAAATCCCATTGAGAATCTGTGGCAAGACTTGAAAATTGCTGATCACAGACGCCCTCCATCCAATGTGACAGAGCTTGGGGGATTCTGCAAAGAAGAATGGGCAGAAATGTCCTCTCTAGATGGGCAAAGCTGGCAGAGACTTCCCCAAAAAGACTTGCAGATGTAATTGCAGAGAAAGGCGGTTCTACAAAGTATTGCCTCAGGGGGGCGCCATACAAATGCCCCCCCACACTTCTCATTTGTAAAAAATGTTGAAAACCATTTATCATTTTCCTTTCACTTCACAATTATGAGCCACTTTGTGTCGGTCTATCACATAAAATCCCCCCCAAAAAAATGTACAATTTTGGTTGTAATGTGACAAAATGTGGAAAATTCCAAGGGGTATGAATACTTTTTTAAGGCACCGTATTTACCTTGAAAAATGGGGACGTGTTTAATGCTTATTTTACCCGCTGTATGATGTATATACTAGCAGTTCTACTGCTTTAATTCCTACCCCCTCACTTTTCACTTTCTTGGGGCTTTCCGCTACCCCTACCGCATTTATAACATTTCTGTTGGTTTGCAATTTATGTTGTCAGACACATTACAGCAAATCATTGCTTAACATGTAGACCCTGATACATAAAGCTTAAATGACACTAAAGAATTGCACTTTCAGGCATGCTTAAATGACATAATCTTGATTGAGAGGCCACTTTAGCATGGTTTCGGTGCACCTCAAGGCACCTTAAGTGCTACTTGGATCTTGATGAATCAGGGCCATAATGATTACTGGAATCACCTTAACCAGGTTTTAACTGTCTGCCATCAATGACAGAGCTTATAATAATAACAGCCTCAGCAAGGCAGTGTCGTAAACCCCACCTACGTCTTCAGAGATCTGGGTGGCACAGTGGTGTAGTGGGTAGCACTTTCACCTGGCAGCAAAAGGGTCACTGGTTCAAATCCCAAGCACTACCTGCTTGGAGTTTGCATGTTCTCCTTGTACCTGTGTGGGTTTCCTCCCACACTCCACAGACATGCTGGTAGGTAAATTAGATCCTGTCTAACTTGGCCTTAGTATGTGTATGAATGTGAGTTAGGGACCTCAAGCCTTGTACACACGACCGTCGCAAATTGTATGTTGCATACTGACTGCACTACACGATCGTACGACCACAGAAAGAACGTTCAGGTGCATGTAATTAGCATCCGGCCGTTCCTGACTTCTGAGCATGCGTGTTTTGCACAATACAACTTGTTGTACCAACTGCTCTGTACACACGATACAACGGTCGTATGAGCGCTTGTTGGTACGACCAAGTTTTCTAGTTTGCTCATACAACTCCCCTTGTACGACCGTCGTATGTTCGGCTGTTCTAATCGCGCATACGAACGATCGATATCGCATACAACGGTTGTTAGTATGACCTGTTGTATACAATCGTCGTCTCGTGTGTACGAGGCTTTAGATTGTAAGCTCCTTGAGGGTAGGGACTGATGTGAATGTACAATGTATATGTAAAGCGCTGCGTAAATTGACAGCGCTATATAAATACCTGAAATAATAATCTTCCACAACCAATGAATATATCAGAAATTATGATATTTAATATCTTTAAGGCTCCATGCATCTGATAAACGACCGTTTTTGGGCGTTTGGGCGTTTTTTTTTTTTAACGGCCCAAAAACGTCACTTTATGTTATCCTATGTGCCCATGCACACATGGACGTTAATTGTTGTTTATCAACAGTGGCGTTTTTGGGCTGTTATCTGAACGCCCTGAATTGGCGTTCAAAAGTCATTCTCCTGACCACAAAAAACGCTAAACGCTCATAAACGCCGATAAACAGCCATTTACTGGCGTTTATGAGCGTTTAACGCCAGTAAGCGGCTGTTTATCAGCGTCCAGCATTTTTTGCAGTCAATGGAAGCTAAAAAAAACGCCCAAAAACGCCGGTAAACGCTGCTTACAAAACGCTGCAAAAGAACGTTTTCTAAGCAGCGTCTTCTGCCCGACGCCAAGAGAGCCCAAATAGCGTCCAGTGTGCATGGAGCCTAACCGTCACAAAATCTGATCACATAGGGGCAGGAAGGCTTTTATTTTTTACTTATTTTTTTATTAAAGGTGTCACTTTAATCCACATCATTTGGAATACTGTATATTAAAAAAAAAAAAAAAGGAGATGAAACATTTTGGATGACATGCCAGGTTTTCTGTTTGATACAATCTGATTGCATATTCTGACATTTGTGTTGACTTGTGAAAAGGGCGTCTCTGACGGTGATTACAGCGGGGGCCCCCGAGTCGCATCGCGGGAGCTCCACAGAAGGACAAGCCTGAGTGTGCCGAGAGATCTTGGGAACCGATTCTCGGAGATCAGAGGTTAATTATGTAAGCTGAGAAATGCAGCTCTGTCGGTAAAAGCCTCTTCTATTTTGCTTCAATCAACTTTTTTTTTTTCTTCTTCTAAATAGCTTAAAAACAAGCATTTTAAATGGAGAAATATTTAACCTTTTTGATTGATATTGATGGCTTACAAAATAGCCTTTATCTGGCTTTGATGCTGGTGGGAAAAACTAAAACGGCGCTTCTTAAGGTGGCTTTTTCCACATGCACAGTATATATGGGCTGGCGCAGTGCTAAAATATAAAAGACTCTAATAACATTAAAAGGTCCAAATCTCCATATGATAATAAAAGGATGTAATCCTGCAAGATCCAGGGACCCAAAATGGAAAGGATAGGAGACCACCACCATCACCGCACACACTGCCTCTTACCCCTCGTAGTGGACCCTCATCACAAAGGTCACTCCGGCACATGGGCGTCCGCAGGTAGGGGCAAGGGGGGGCAATTGCCCCCCCCCTGGAATCAGGGATCAGATCAGGGGTTCCCCACTAGGTCCCTATCCTCTTGAGCCATGTATGCAGTTTCTGACAGTCTCTTGGGCCATGTATGCAGTCTCTGACCGTTTCCTGCACCATGTCCACAGTCTCTGACTGTCTCCTGTGCTATGTATGCAGTCTTTGACTGTCTCCTGTCCCATGTCTGCAGTCTCTGACCATATCCTGTACCATGTCTGCAGTCTCTGACCGTCTCCTGTACCATGTATGCAGTCTCTGACTGTCTCCTGTACCATGTCTGCAGTTTCTGACCGTCTCCTGTATCATGTCCGCAGTCTCTGACTGTCTCCTGTATCACGTCTGCAGTCTCTGACCATCTCCTGGATCATGTCTGCAGTCTCTGGCCATCTCCTGTATCACATCTGCAGTCTCTGACCATCTCCTGGATCATGTCTGCAGTCTCTAACCATCTCCTGTACTATGTCCGCAGTCTCTGACCGTATCCTGTACTATGTCCGCAGTCTCTGACCGTCTCCTGTACCATGTCTGCAGTCTCTGACCATCTCCTGGATCATGTCCGCAGTCTCTGACTGTCTCCTGTATCACGTCTGCAGTCTCTGACCATCTCCTGGATCATGTCTGCAGTCTCTGACCATCTCCTGGATCATGTCTGCAGTCTCTGACCATCCCCTGGATCATGT
Source organism: Glandirana rugosa (assembly GCA_018402905.1). Classification (NCBI taxonomy): domain Eukaryota; kingdom Metazoa; phylum Chordata; class Amphibia; order Anura; family Ranidae; genus Glandirana; species Glandirana rugosa. The sequence continues at coordinate 1,674,573 of BLSH010352667.1, read as the reverse complement.
CTGCAGTCTCTGACCATCTCCTGGATCATGTCTGCAGTCTCTGACCATCCCCTGTATCACGTCTGCAGTCTCTGACCATCTCCTGGATCATGTCTGCAGTCTCTGACCATCTCCTGTACTATGTCCGCAGTCTCTGACCATCTCCTGTACCATGTCTGCAGTCTCTGACCGTCTCCTGTATCATGTCCGCAGTCTCTGACTGTCTCCTGTATCACGTCTGCAGTCTCTGACCATCTCCTGTACTACGTCTGCAGTCTCTGACCGTGATAATGTAATTATGACATTGTCAAAAAGGGGCAGAGCATGGATGACCTTGAAATTATGCCCCCCCCTGGAAAAAGTTCTGCGGACGGCCATGCTCCGGCATATAATAGCAGCAGTGTAAATATTCTGGTTGCTGTGCTCCTTGTTCCTTATACTCAGGGCCGTCTTTAAGGCAGGGCAAAAGGGGCAGCTGCCCTGGGGCCTAAAGCAGTTGCCTCATACTTGCCAACTATCCTGGTTTAAATTCCCTTGTCCCTTGAAGTTTTAGACCTGTGCTGTGTCCCGATATCTAAGTGCTACTACTAAAGCTGCCCAACTCTGCCCTATTGTTGTGTACAGATGACTTACCTGCAGACCCTATGTTTACATGTAAATAACCGGCATTGATATGTAAATAGCGGCAGCATTCATATGTAAATAGTGGCGGCCAGCTGCACTGATATGTAAACAAAGGTGGCATTCATATGTGTATCATGCCCCCCCCTGAGGTCATATTCACCATCACCTATACTGGATGCTGCCCACTGGGGAGACAAAGGCATGCTTGAAATTCCACAGCACGTCAGCAGATGCGTGAGGGTGTCATTAATAATTGATGCCATTGTTGTGTATCGGCTAAAGGGCAGCACATTTCTGTGGTGTCAAGAAAGCAACTTTGCGCTCCCCAGTCCATGGTGTGCAGGCAGTGAGGAGATGATGTGCTGTAACCTCTAGCAACCAATCTGTGGGCAGTAATGATGTGCAGTAACCTCTAGCAACCAATCAGTGAGCAGTATTGATGTACAGTAATCTCTAGCAACCAAACAAGCAGAAAGCATGTGCTGTAACCTCTAGCAACTAATCAGTGAGCTGTAATGTGTGCTGTAACCTCTAGCAACCAGTCAGTAAGTGGCAATAATATGCTGTAACCTCTGGCAGCCAATCGAAATCACTGCTGATCTGATTCAGTAAACTGATTTTGAGTCTAGTTGCTATTTATTGTATGTCTCAGAGCAGGTGGAGAGTGAAATTGCATGGGGGGGGGGGGGGGGCCCAAGAAAATATTTGGCCAGGGTCCAATCAATATTAAAGACGGCCCTGCTTATACTGTATGTTGCCTCCACTCGATCACACTCGGGCATATACAAAGTCCACTGGAATCAGTAGTAGCAATCATTTACAGTTTGGGGATTCTGGCGCAGCAATTCTCTTTCTTTTATTGCATTACAATATATAGTCTGCTAAGAATTCCTGTTCAGGCCCTGAACCGGCCAACTCTTTACCAGAAGAGTGGTATTTCTCAAGGCTGTGTCTCAGAGCCCGGCCTCATTCAGATTTCAAATATAGGACGTAGTCATTGCTGACTTAAAGTGGATGTAAACCCACCACTTACCCAGTATAAACTAATGGCACAGTATTAATGTATATATACAAGCAAGCCTTCTGCATGTATCCCTACCTTGCAAATGTCACCCCCTTCAGCAGTAGCAGCCCCACAAATCTCTGGAATCAGTGGGTAGGTCTCTTTGCTGGAGCTCAGTGGGGGGGAGTTGTGATGTCACAAGACTCCCCACCCACCTCTACACTCTCCTATTTCCTATTCCTGAGTTTTGAGAAACATCCAGTCAAAATTCAGGAAAGTCACCACATGATATCAGCATGCCCAATCATGCTGAGGTGAGGAGCAGTCAATCCTGGGACTAATAGTTGTCCTGTGGACAGATTCTCTCACCTGAGCTGTGGATCTCTGCAGCTCCTCCAGAGTTACCATGGACCTCTTGGCTGCTTCTCTGATGAATGCTCTCCTTGCCCGGCCGGTCAGTTTGGGTGGACGGCCATGTCTTGGTAGGTTTGCAGTTGTGCCATACTCTTTCCATTTTTCCGATGATGGATTGAACAGAGCTCCGTGAGATGTTCAAAGCTTGGGATTTTTTTTCATAACCTAACCCTGCTTTAATCTTCTCCACAACTTTATCCCTGACCTGTCTGGTGTGTTCCTTGGCCTTCATGATGCTGTTTGTACACTAAGGTTCTCTAGCAAACCTCTGAGGGCTTCACAGAACAGCTGTATTTATACTGAGAATAAAATACACACAGGTGGGCTCTATTTACTAATTAGGTGACTTCCGAAGGCAATTGGTTCCACTAGATTTTAGTTAGGGGTATCAGAGTAAAGGGGGCTGAATACAAATGCCCCCCACACTTTTCACAGATTTATTTGTATCATTTATCATTTTCCTCCCACTTCACAATTATGTGGCACTTTGTGTCGGTCTATCACATAAAATCCCAATAAAATCCATGTACGGTTTTGGTTGTAACATGACAAAAAAATGTGGAAAATTTCAAGGGGTATGAATACTTTTTCAAGGCACTGTATTTATTTTGATTTGCTTTTATTCTATATTAAGGCACATTATCACAGTATATAATTTGTGCACATTAATGTGTAGCACAGCCCCATAGGTTTGCAATATCTCCTGCAGCTGGCTGCCGCATGCTCCACCTGCACTTATAGCAGCTTACGTACCTGAAAACAAAAGAGCTTTCCCGCAATGTTGCATTGTTTTGTGGGTTCAGGGTAATGGAGGTTTATCAATGAATGGTGGCGGTATTCTTTTTTTGGACAGGAAGTTATTCCTTCAGACATCGGTCAAAGACTCGACATGAACGTGCTCTGTGGTTAGCTGTAGTGATGTCACAGCAGCTCTCATAGGCCACCTGCATCATCCGGACCCCCGCGGATTCCACATGTGTTTGTTTACAGCCAACTGGAAGGTCAGGAAGAGAACTTCAAAAGAAAACCACACAAAATAATTCCCACAGTGAGATGGACAGCGTGCTCTGAGTTCCTAAAAGATTTTTTTAACTTATATGCTTATCCAAAAGCTGAATTCTGGGAAAACAGCAAAGATTACAGGTAACGTACACGTGTGTGAAATGTGTGTAAATAACAAAAGCTGCCGAGCAAAATCGAAATTCTTTGATGGGTAGAACAGGATCCGAGGCCAGAATAAGCCTTCTGATACCCAATACAGCAGACTCCAACTACCCTTGACTGGCTACTACAACACACCCACCAGAAACCTATCAATTACTAAAAAATTAGGAAAACCAGCTTCCTGTGCGCGTTCGCGCATGCCTGTGCGCGCCAATGGCGACAGAACGGCCATTTAAGCAGACAGCACCTTGCAGCAGGTGCTGTCCGTTCTACAGCGTTAGCGTGACTTCTGACCCCGTGTCTGCTCTGGAGTGACTTCCTGCATCTGTGCCCCCGTCTATCTTTGGACTTTGTTTGCTTTCTGCCTGCCCCGACCCCCGGCTTGTCTACGACTTCTCTCCTGCCTGATCCTGTGCACTTCTGCTGCCCGCACGTTGCCGACCCTGCCTGCACCCCGGCTATCCGCCTGTCTCATCCTTCTGTACCACATTGCCAGCACATTGCCGACCCGTACTGTACCACTATGCTTCTGCCCAGCACAAGCTTCAGCGGACCTTCACCCACCACCAGTGGCCAAGTCCAGCCCTCATACCCCCCTGTGCTCCCGAGCTCCCTGTCTACATTGCCAGGGGTACGCAAACCAGGGCCGTAAGAGAGGTTGTCCCCTGCATAAGTCAGACTCGACCACCAGGTATGTGACAGAGTCCCTTGGATGCCCCATCCTGCAAGTCAGGCCCAATATAGGGCTTCTGTTTGATAAGGAAGGAACCTAGGCACACCAGCTCCTTCATTACCAGGGTCCTCCATCACCTATGCCAATTTGCAACCACTTCCTGACTGGCAGGCTGCTTATGCACTCGACACAAGCACTGTAGTCATTAGAAACGGCAGTATAACCTCCTTCGGTAGACATCTGTACTCCATCTTCTCTATCTCATCGTGTCCCCAGGTAAACTCTGTCCTTAGCTACACCATGCCTGCACCCCATACAGTTGTCCTAAAGTAACTTCGGACAAGGCAAAGTTAAATAACAACAAAAGTTATTTTATTGAAGTAGTTGTAAAACAAGTGTAACGGATACAACTTGAATGTTACCAAAACATATTGCCATTCTTCTAAGTGCCCCTTGAGGCAGCCGTACCTTAAATAGGCGAGTAAATCCTTTGGAGTCCATAAGTCAAAACCATGAGTCTATACCCCTGGAACCCCAGTTGGGTTCCCTGAAAGACAAATCTTTTGTAACATTTTTAGCAGCACACTTGTTCCTTAGATGGGTTTTCAAAGAACGGTACCTCTGGCCGTCTTACTAACAGTGGTGGTCTTGAGAGGTGGTGCCCTTGAGATGGTGGGAACTCCTCATAAGGCACATCAGGTGTACAGACCCAGGAACTCAGTACAGGGATGGTGGGAACCCCTCATAATGGGCACAGCAGGTGCAAAAACCTGGGAACTCAGCACATGGATAGTGGAAACACTTCATAATGGGCACAGCAGATATACAGACCCAGGAACTCAGCACAGGGGTCGTGGAAACCCCTCATAATGGACACAGCAGATATACAGACCCAGGAACTCAGCACAGGGATGGTGGGAACCCCTAGTAATGGGCACAGCAGGTGTACAGACCCAGGAACTCAGCATAGGGATGGTGGGGACCCCTCATAATGGGCACATCAGGTATACAGACCCAGGAACTCAGCACAGTGATGGTGGTAACACCTCATAATGAGCACAGCAGGTATACAGACCCGGGAATTCAGCACAGGGAAGGGAGAACCCATCATAATGGGCACAACAGGTGCAAAAACCTGGAAACTCAGCACATGGATGGTGGAAACCCTTCATAATGGGCACAACAGATGTACAGACCTGGGAAGTCAGCACTGGGATGGTGAGAACCCCTCATAATGGGCACAGCAGATATACAGACCTGGGAACTCAGCACAGGGATGGTGGAAACCCTTCATAATGGGCACAGCGGGTGTACCGACCTGGGAACTCAGCACAGGGATGGTGGGGACCACTCATAATGGGCACAGCAGGTATACAGACCCAGGAACTCAGCAGAGGGATGGTGGGGACCCCTCATAATGGGCACAGCAGGTGTACAGACCCCGGAACTCAGCACAGGGATGGTGGGAACCCCTCATAATGGGCACAGTAGGTGTACAGACCTGGGAAGTCAGGATAGAGATCTCAACAATAGAGTCCCCAAGAGATAGAAGAGACTGTCTGGGTAATTTTTTTTTCCTACATCCACTGAACGCTACACAAAATTCGTTTCAGATGGACTGACCTTTTAAAACATGTTAGCACGTGGAACAGTTGTAGGTAACATGAAAAGAAAATATTCTGCTCTAAATGAAGAACATTTCTTCTTCAGCACATCCTCTGGGAGCATCTCAGGACTTTTATAAAGTAGAATAGAAAATAAAAGAAAAGTAAAAACCACGACGGCCAAGTCTTCACTGAGACGGTATAAATAGATTTATATGTGGTTGAAATTTCTGAAAGGAATGATCTGTTTCTGGGATGATCCACTATAGACAACCACCAACATGTCACAGGTACACCCAATGCCAGGAGAAGGTCATCCACTGCGGGCAAAGATGCCAAATTGGGCCCCTCCACTTAGGGTCAGGGTGCCCCATCCCTGCAATAAACCATTGCATCCAGGGCAGCCGCCCCTCCAGCCCACCCCTTGCTCCGGCCCTGGGTACACCTTGGTTTGGCTTTCCTAAAGCCCCAATGTGGGCTTTATGCTCCTCCTCCACAGAAACCTTACCCCAACTTTTTTTACTTACCTTTCTCCTGACTTCCTCTTCTATCTTCTCTGGGCAGTGGGTAATTGATGATGCCGAGGTCAGTGCTGATGTGGCTCCTCTGTCGGGCTCAGGGGCCATGATGTTCCCCACTCACAGTCTTTCCTCAGGCTTCAGGGCTGAGTTATGTTGGGTGTCATTGAAGTCAGAAGACTGAGGACGCAGCAGAACAGTTGGGAGACAAGGACAGAGCGTTGTCATCCCATAACAAGAAGTGCCTGAACAAAGCTCTTCATGGCAGGATCACCGGGTGTTTTTGGACTAAAAGCTGAGGTTTAACATTAACCGCTTGCCGACGGCTGATCGGCAATTGACGGCGACAAAGTGGCTCTGTAACGCGAATCGCCGTCATACGACGGCGGCCGCGATACAGAGCCACTGTGAGCGCGATGCTCTTCCGACACTAGTGAAGGGAAGGGGGAGTGTGTCTCGCCTCCAGGCACAAATGTATGTGCCTGGGGGCGAGTAAGCGAGGCCCCCCCCGTAGCGCCCACCGGCCGCCGTTAGCTTCGGCGGCCTGGGCGAGGGACCTGGGGGGGCCTGTGTCACTCGCGCGCGCGCGCGGAGGCCGCCGCGCGCGCGCGAGTGTCACCGAGACATAGCGCCGGCGGCAGCATACTGCCGCTAAGCGCAATGTCTCGGTGAAACAGCGGCAGTTAACGGCTAGTCGGCAGCCGTTCGCCAATTACAATTTGGAGTCGAAAATCAGGTTTTTGTGGGCCACTAGGACGGTACTTCTCGAAACAAGTCCGTG
>BLSH010352667.1:1651791-1666555 GCA_018402905.1 Glandirana rugosa | reverse complement strand
CTCCTGATCCTAGTATTGTGCCTTCCTGACTCCCCCTGTACTGTGTCCTTCTGCCCACCCATACTGTGCCCTTTGTGTTGCTTAGTCTTTGATTTATGGCATTTCTTCTTATTGTTTAAAATAGATTTTTTGAAGTACTAATAAATACATGTTTAATTCTCTCAACTATTTATACTTTAATTCTTAAGAGTGAGTGCATAATTTGGGGCAGGCTGGTAGGAGCCCCAGTGCATTACTTTGCCCAGGGGCCCATGATGCAATTAAGATGGCCCTGGGTGGGTGGGAACCTTTCATAATGGACACAGCGGGTATACAGACCCGAGAACTCAACACAGGGATGGTGGGAACCCCTCATAATGGGCACAGCAGGTGTACAGACCCGGGAACTCAGCACAGGGATGGTGGGAACCCCTCATAATGGGCACAGCAGGAGTACAGACCCGGGAACTCAGCACAGGGATGGTGGGAACCCCTCATAATGGGCACAGCAGGTGTACAGACCCGGGAACTCAGCACAGGGATGGTGGGAACCCCTCACCATGGGCACAGCAGGTGTACAGACCCAGGAACTCAGCACAGGGATGGTGGGAACCCCTCATAATTGACACAGCGGGTGTACAGACCCAGGAACTCAGCACAGGGATAGCGGGAACCCGTCATAACATGCACAGCAGGTGTACAGACCCGGGAACTCAGCACATGGATGGTGGGAACCTCTCATAATGGGCACAGTAGGTGTACAGACCTGGGAACTCAGAACAGGGATGGTGGGAAGCCATCATAATGGGCACAGCAGGTGTACAGACCCAGAAACTCAGTACAGGGATGGTGGGAAGCCATCATAATGGGCACAGCAGGTGTACAGACCCCGGAACTCAGCACAAGGATCAGTGGCGGCTGGTGCTCAATATTTTGGGGGGGTGGCAAACAAACCTGTCCCCCTCACTCACACCACCGCCACCCCACCCCCCATGGGAGATGGACGGGAAGGCAGGTATTTTGAGGCCTTACCATGAGGAGGAAGATGACACGGATCCAGGGCAGGGCTGCTGCTCTTCGCTTCAGGAGGATCCGGGAAGAGCCAGAGCTTCTCCTCCTGGCTGACCAGGAAGTGGGTTTCCTGAAACCCAAATGGCTGGGAGTCCTAACACTCGCTGGCCATTCGGGTCTCAGGACCCACTTCCTAATTGTCCAGGAGGAGAATCAGGACGACAATAGCGAATATTAATTCGCTATTGTGACACAAATGGGTGGGCTCAGGGTGCAGTGCTCTGCTCCCTGATTCCACCCTTTCTTGAAGCCAATTAGAGCCTCTGGCTGTGGCAACAATCCTTAGTGGGCAGGACCATGACACCCATTCATTTATAGAATCTCTTCAGTGTCTTGGATTGCTATTCTAACCCAGAAGACTGAGGGCATCTTGTGGTGGAATGAAAGTACTGCAAGGCACAATACTAGTATGCTTATACGCTTATAGGTGAGCTTGAGAGCCCTAGCTTTTATATTTTTAACCTCAGCTGGGGGCTTGTCACTATCAGGAAACCCACACTGCGGATTGCCCCAAAAAAGAAACTTTATTAACTTTGCAGCATCAACCACAAAAAAAGTTATTATCATTTTTCTCTGGCTGACCCTTACATTGGAGAAGCCCAACCCTCCTCCCTTCCTGGCAAGCAGTCTGGAGGTGGCAGGTGCCAGCTTATTACCCAATAAGAGCACGCCATTGTTTCTGAATTTTTTTTGCATTAGCGATGTGACCTTACAAGAGCGCACTTATCGTCCTAAGCATTTTCCTAATCCGCCGCTGCAAATGCTTTTTAATGTAATCGCCTCCTAGTTCACCGTCCACTTTGCAAATAACAAAATGTATTTTTTTTCCTCAACTGGGACGGCAACTGCGGCTCATAATTCGGGCGTACCAGGAACGATTTGATTGCGTTTCCGCAAAACCACAGAGGATATAAAACCGCACCGCAGAGGCCCAAATCGGCGTCTGTGCCTCACCTCTTATTGAATTATGCCGGATGCGCAGAACTCCGGTTTTCAGAATCCGCGTCCCGTCCTTTAACAGAGAATAACTCAATTTATTTCCTGGAATATGTTATGCAGCAGAAAACATTTTTTTTTTTTTTTGTTGCAATGTTTGGCGGTAACATGATTAGGAGCCACTTAGAGAATAATCAGCTTTTTGTAACTGTTGTGAATCTGCTAAAAGAGAAAAAAAAAATTAGAGATAGTTTATAAACAAGCCCATATTGTTAGCGGAACACCGCCGAATTAGCTGCCAAGAATTGGATAGACGGGAAATAAAAAATGTGCGCGCCCCCCACCCTGCTCCTCTCCCCGTCCTGTCTGTTTGGGGACTTTGCAGCATTTTTATTTTTTATTCCGTTATATTTAGAATTAATGATGTAAATGGAGAGAGTTGCTGCGAAGGCAGCTTGGCACTTCTCTCTGCCTGCTGGGATTAGGTCCCAATAGGACAGCTGGGATTGAACAGACAAAAAAAAGTTTGCTAAAAGTAATAACTGTTGAATTATCAGTTCAGAAACTATAAGTTCATTTCCATGCACGCAGCTTTTCCCAGCAGGTAGGAGAATTTTGAAGGAAGCTGCAAAATTTTTAATGTGTTTTTATACAGCAATTGTACATTTTTTTTACTAAAGGAAACATTGTATTTTTATCATTATAAAGCCGTCAAGTGACTTTGCCTAGGCTCAGATGATGTCATCAGTCAGCTGCAGGCAGGAGATAACATTTCCAGTTTTCTCTTAGCCAATGATTGAGTTTTAAAGAACTATAGCCACAGTTTTTAAATCCTGCTGGTGACTAAGTTCATGGCGTGCTTTCTCCCATTCTGATCCATGGCTATGCTGTTTATGTGGGCTGTAGCTCTTTCTCATGCTGAAGCCCAATTTATGGGAAGTTATAGCACAGCACAAGCCCCTGCCCCTTTTTTTTTTTTTTTTATTTAAATTGTTTATTTATAGTATTTTCGAGAAAACAACAATACAGACGTTTATATAGTATTCACATAAATCAATAGGCTGCATTCACACAGGGGCTATCTGACTTCAGGCACGACTTTGCTAGGCAACTTGGAGGCAACTTGCAGGCAACTTGGAGGCAACTTGGAGGCAACTTGCAGGCAACTTGCAGGCAACTTCAAGCTTGACTATGCCAGGCGACTTTGCCTGTGGCCAATCAGAGCGGGGAGGGAGGTGGTTGCCCTGGATAAATTCTTTTCTTTTAGTCGCTTCCATGTAGATGGGGGATCCGACTTGGAGGCGACTTCTATTGAATCCTATGGGCACAAGTCGGATAGAAGTCGCCTAGAAGTAGTACAGGAACCTTTTCAGAAGTCGCCTTGAAGTCGGAGCGACTTCAGTCGCGTATATTAAGAAGGCTCCCATTCATTTCAATGGGATTTCAGATGTCAAGCGACTTGGGGCGACTTGAGGCAACTCAAGTCGGATCGCAAGTCGCCCCTATGTGAATGGGCACTAACAGTATTAATCCTGTGTGGGAAACATTAATGCAAATAGGAAACACGTCTATGGGCTAAGTTATTTCCATAGCAAAATCAGAACTGAATGCAATTGTTCAAGCAGGGGCGTAACGATAGGGGTTGCAATTGCAACTGGGCCCCATGGTCCAGGGGGCCCATGTGCCTCCCTTGTACACCTGAGTAGGAGGGATGGCGGGGGTGGCATTTAGAGGACCCAATCTCCTCCATTTTCCTCTATCCAGTTTACTTGTCTTCTGCTGTTCCCAGGGCCCCTGTGTGCTTCCCTGGTCCCCCTGGGGCCTGCTGCAGAACTTGTGAAAGGGCCCCACTGCAGTACCGTAATAAAGGGACCCACGATAGGCGTAAAGGGCCCCAGGATCAGTGGGAAGAGGGAAGGGCCCTGGCCAGGGGTCAGGGGGCCCTTCATAATTTCTTGCACCGGGGCCCTGAAGGTTCTAGTTACGCCTCTGTGTTCAAGTATAATATAACATTGGAACAAATGAAGAGAGCATGGCAGATCAAACTATATATTCAAAAACAAAGTTATCAGAGACAATATAGCTCATTTCGCTCCTAAGTTTTAGGAAAGAAAAACAAAAACAGAATAAAACTAAAAAAAAAAAAAAAAAAAAAAAAAATTGAAAAGGGTTCCAAGGTCTATGAAGCACTACCGCCATAGTATCATATGATTTTAAGACACTTTTATTGTGCTTTTATTATAGTGGGCAATTTGACTCCGAGGAGTATTGAGATGTATCCCCAGGGCCGGCTCTACCACGGAGTAGGCGGTCGCCTAGGGCGCACTGCCGGCTAGGGGCGCCTGGACACTGTTGATCTTCCACTGGCTGCTCTGCATTGATTCATGTAAAAACTGACTGTCTGACTGAGATAATGGGATTGTATTATCACATGCCATTTGCAAATGTATATAGAAATAGTGACTGATCTGCCAAATACCACCCCCCCCCTCTCGTGATAGGCACAGGTGAAGCTGTATTTGATGGGCGCTGATCAGGCCGGGCAGGGGAAAGGGGGTGGAGTCAGGGTGGAGCCAAGGGGGGGGGGCGGCAAAATGAGGTTTCGCCTAGGGTGTCAAAAATCCTTGCACCAGCCCTGTGTATCCCACACCTCCCAAATCTTAGAGAAACGTGCCATGGAGTCGTCAACCATTGCTGTCAGTTGTTCCATCCTGCGTATCTCCGCCAGAGTGGAAAGAAACTGAGCAAAAGATGGGGGGGAAGTAGAGAGCCAGCATCGGGTACAACCCTTTTTGCTGCTAATAGAATAAAAGATGTGAGCCTCCTTGCGGTCTTATTGAGAGCCGTTATTGGGAGTCCTAATATGTAATGTAGAGGGTTTAGAGGGGCATTGATGTGAAATAGTGTGTGCAATACCTCCTGAATCTGATTCCAAAACTGTTGTATGAGAGGACAGTCCCAAAATATATGAAGCTGAGTTCCTACGTCTTTATCGCATCTCCAGCAGAGATTTGACGTCTCCTGGCCCCTTCTTAATTCTTATTGATCCTTTGTCCTGTATAATGAATGTGGACACCCCCCTTGTGATCCAGCAATGTAACAGCTATCCGCACTAATATGTGCTTATAAAAATTACTACTCACTGCTGATCTGGGAAAAGAGATTTCTACAGGGCTTGTGTTGTAAATATTGGCAAACTGGAGACAAGTAGTGTTGAGCGAACCCGGACTTTAACGTTCGGGTCCGTACCGAACTTTGGGGTGTCCGGGAGCCGGACCCGAACACGGACATTTCAAAAAACGTTCGGGTTCTGGTAGTTCTGGTAGTTGATCACGCATGTTGAATAGCTGCAGGGCAGCCAATCAACAAGCGTTTCACTGGTTTGCCCTTAGAAGCCATCACAGTCATGCCTACTAATGGCATGGCTGTGATTGGCCAGTGCATCATGTGACCCAGCCTCTTTATAAGCTGGTGTCACAGTGCTGCATGTCACATGCTCTTGGGTTAGTGTAGGGAGAGGAAGCTGCTGGCGTTTTTGTGAGGGACAGATTGCAGACATTTTAACATCTGATCCTGCATCCTGAGATTACTACTGCTGTTGCTCTGAGGGACAGATTGCAGAAATTTGAGATTTCACATACTGCTGCTTTGAGTTGCAGATTGCAGATCAAACTCTGCATAACACAACAATCGCTACGATCGTGCACAACGATCAGATTGTGGGAGTAATTTGAGATTTCACATACTGCTGCTTTGAGTGATCTGACTGCACTAGGTAGAGGCTTCTGCTTAGAGGGACACATTATTGTTCAAAAATCATCTCCTAGTTCTAAAGGGAGAGGTTTTAGCTACAGCTGTAAGTGACACATTATTGTTCAAAAATCATCTCCTAGTTTATTTGATTTTAATTTATTTTCCCTATCCCCGTTTTTTTGTAGGGCACTTGCCCTACTCTTACCCCCATTTTACTTCCTTTTGCAGCCCTCTAGCACTTGCCAGGACTTTGTTACAGCCAGTTTTGTGCCTAAAAGTTTGGGTCCCCATTGACTTCAATGGGGTTCGGGGTCCGGGATAACGTTCGGGCAACGTTCGGTGCCGAACCCGGACTTTTTTCCAAAGTTCGTCCGGACCCTCCGAACCCGAACGTCCAGGTGTCCGCTCAACTCTAGAGACAAGCACTGGCATTCACTAAAACAAATTCCCACAAGATAAAAACAAAAGCTAGTATTCTTTGGCAACTGAGCAATGTGCTGTCAATTGTTCCAGGTAGAGAGCCTAGTGAGCCTAGTATAGTAGTTTTGGATTACAACTAGAGTTGAGCAAACCCGAACTGTAAAGTTTGGGTTTGTACCGGACTTTAGGGTGTCCGTGTCCCGAACCCGGACATTTGAGAAAAAGTCTGGGTTCAGGTATTTTTTCGTGCCTGTTGAATAGCTGCAGGGTAGCCAATCAACAAGTGTTTCACTTGTTTGCCCTTAGAAGCCATCACAGCCATACCTACTAATGGCATGGCTGTGATTGGCCAGTGCATCATGTGACCCAGCCTCTATATAAGCTGGAGTCACGTAGTGCTGCATGTCACATCATCTCATTCTAGTGTAGGGAGAGGATGCTGCTGCTGCTGTGAGGGACAGATTAGCTTTAGAAAATCTGTTAAAAACAGCGATTTGTTGGTGGGTGGGTGCTAGAGTACATTTTGTTTGCTAAGCAAAGTGCCTCATATAAAACCTAAGCAATTTTTCTGTTTGTTAGGTGGGCGTTTGCAGCCATTTTTGCAAGTGCAGTGCACTTGCAACTGCTTATGCGCGCCACAACAGCACCACCAGCTGATAGGCAACGTCTTAGCAGGAGGCAGCATTTCAGCAACATGGGGGAACAGTATGTGTGCACACGCCTACACGTACCGACTGATGGGTCTGCCCCATTCAACTTCTGGGTCTCCAAATTGGGCACATGGCCTGAGCTTGCCCTTTATGCCTTGGAGGTGCTGGCCTTCCCTGCAGCCAGTGTATTGTCGGAACGTGTGTTTAGCACGGCAGGGGGCGTTATCACAGACAAGCGCAGCCGCCTGTCCACAGCCAACGTGGACAAGCTAACCTTTATTAAAATGGACCAGGCATGGATCCCACAAGACTTGTCTGTTCCTTGAGCAGAATAGACATTTAGACCGGCCTCACACAGCCATTGGTATACTTAAGTGAACTTATTCTTTTTTTTAGTCTTTATTGGAATTTGTAACAGGAGAAACATGAAAAATAAACCATGGTACATTTTATATGGAAAAAGTGAACCCGTGCTAGAACATCTCTGGGTTTGTCTGCAGATAGTGATCTTTTTTTTTTTTTTTTTAATATGTCTTAATATTTTGTGGGCTACCCCAATTAGAAAAAAACCAACAAACAAACAAAAAACAGTTTTGGCTACCTCCTCCTCTTCTACCGCCACTTCCATGGTCACCGCCTCCTCAACCTCCTACTCCACGTCCACCTCCTCCTCCATTTTTTTTTAAATGTGATTTTAAGTTATTTCCCTATCCACATTTGTTTGCAGGGCATTTGTCCTACGCTTACCTCAATTTTGCTACCTTTTGCAGCCCTCTAGCCCTTTCCAGAGCCATTTTAGTGCCCAAAAGTTCGGGTCACCATTGACTTCAATGGGGTTCGGGGTCAAGTTCGGGGCCGAACTCGAACTTTTTCGCAAACATCCAGGTGTCCGCTCAACTCTAATTACAACAGCAAGCTGGAGACAAGTGACATCATTCATAAAAACATAAGCTGACAGTTACTTCTCTAAGGCAACTGACCTGCCTGATATTCCAGAGAGAGGAATTGACTGTTGTTTATAAAAACACAAGCCAACAGCTACTTCTCTCAAGCAACTGAGCCCATACCCACGCCATACCCACGCCTGCTGTTCTGGGGAGAGGGAGTACAGTAGTAGCTTGGCCTGAGTTGTAAATGATGGTTAGCTGGAGACAAGTGGTGTCATCCATAAAAACACAAGCCAACAGTTACTTCTCTAAGGCAACTGACCTGCCTCATATTCCAGAGAGAGGAATTGACTGTTGTTTATAAAAACATAAGCCAGCAGCTACTTCTCTCAAGCCACTGAACCCAGATCCCCTGCCTGCTATTCTGGGGAGAGGGACTACAGCAGTAGCTTGGCTTGAGTTATAAATGATGGTGAGCTGGAGACAAATGTTGTCATCCATAAAGGCACAAGCCAACAGTTACTTCTCTAAGGCAACTTACCTGCCTCATATTCCAGAGAGAGGGACTAGAGTAGGGGCTGCCAGATTGTACTGGGGGCCTATATTTATATGAATGATGGGAGAGGGACTATAGTAGTAGCTTGGATTATAGTAGGAGCTGGAGACAAGTGCTGCCATTCATAAAAACATAAGCCAACAGCTACTTCTCTCAAGCAACTGAGCCCAGACCTCCCTGCCTGCTATTCTGGGGAGAGGGGCTACAGTAGTAGCTTGGCTTGAGTTATAAATGATGGTGAGCTGGAGACAAATGTTGTCATCCATAAAGACACAAGCCAACAGTTACTTCTCTCAAGCAACTGAGCCCAGACCCCCCTGCCTGCTATTCTGGGGAGAGGGGCTACAGTAGTAGCTTGGCTTGAGTTATAAATGATGGTGAGCTGGAGACAAATGTTGTCATCCATAAAGACACAAGCCAACAGTTACTTCTCTCAAGCAACTGAGCCCAGACCCCCCTGCCTGCTATTCTGGGGAGAGGGGCTACAGTAGTAGCTTGGCTTGAGTTATAAATGATGGTGAGCTGGAGACAAATGTTGTCATCCATAAAGACACAAGCCAACAGTTACTTCTCTCAGGCAACTGAGCCCAGATCCCCCTGCCTCCTATTCTGGGGAGAGGGACTACAGCAGTAGCTTGGCTTGAGTTCTGAATGATGGTGAGCTGGAGACAGATGTTGTCATCCATAAAGACACAAGCCAACAGTTGCTTCTCTAAGGCAACTGACCTGCCTCATATTCCAGAGAGAGGAAGTAGAGTAGGGGCTGCCAGATTGTACTGAGGGCCTATATTTATTTGGATGATGGGAGAGGGACTATAGTAGGAGCTTGGATTATAGTAGGAGCTGAAGACAAGCAATGTCGTTCATAAAAACACAAGCCAACAGCTACTTCTCTCAGGCAACTGAGCCCAGACCTGCCTGGCTGACATTCCAGGGAAAGAGACTCTGCTTGTGTTGAGAGTCAGTATTTATACGAATATACGAGGAACTAGAGTAGTAGCTTGGATTATGGTCAAAATATTAGTGAGAAGAAAGGGTATGATGTCCACTCACAAAAGTAGTGATCAACATATTATCATAAATCATCATTAAAGTGGTTGTCAACCCTTGACAACTACTTTAACCTACAGGTAAGCCTATAATAAGTCTTACCTGTAGGTTCCCTGTATGGTTTAGGAGATATATAGTGTACTGTGATGTGCCCACGTCATCGAGCACATGCGCTGTGAAGAAACAGCCTCCGTGCCGTTCCTTCACTGAGATCGTACCGCGATTGGCGGGAGTAACGTCACGCTACTCCGGCCAGTCACAGAGACGGAGATCGTGGCCCTGGAAGGAAGGGGGCAGAAGAAGGGCGCTTCCTACTGCGGGGACAGCGCGGGACATCGTGGGCTTCCAATGCAGGTAAGTGGCACATAATGGGCTAATATGCGATGCATACTAGCCCATAATGCTTTTACATGGCAGGGTAATAAAGAGGAAGTAAACTCCTTCCTCTTTAATAACATCAATTATAAAAGAAAGTCCTGTAACATAATAATTCCAATATGAATAGTGCAAAAAAGTCTTCACAAAGTAGTCCAATCACCGTGATCCAAAGAAAAAAGTGGGCAACGTAATTCTTTAGGCCCCTTTCACACTTTTTTCGATTTTACAGCAATTTTTGCCACGATTTTGATGCGACTTGAAGCAATGCCTGTGTAATCCTGTGGTCTATGGACCTCAAGTCGCATCAAAGTTGGACCTAAGTAGTGCAGGGACTACTTTGAAGTCGCTGTGAATTGAAATCGCACAGATATGAACGGTACTCATTGAAAATCATGGGGTACGACTTTTCATGCGACTTTGCAGTCCCAATTCGCATGACAAGTCGCACAAGTGTGAAAGGGGCCTTATGCTGTGCTCCACCGCAAACCGTGTATAAGAAATGCAAACAAACCCAGAAATACATAATATATACTGTACGTCTTGTACCAATTTAGATCTTTCAATCAGCAGCTTGTATGGAGAAGATGGTTCCACAGGGGTATCTCCTTACAGCAATCCCACAATAAGGCTTGGGAGAAGTGTAGCGGTACCCACGTAGGGGCTGCTGAGTGTTTTGGTCCACCTGTCACCCTGCCCAGCCAGTCACACTTTCTCCAACATCCAGAGTCACGAAACCAGTCCGTGCACTTTGTTTTGTTATGTTTAAGGGGATTTAACTTGGATGGGAATGGACTCGAGGAGGGTGCAAGTGGGCTTCACATGCCCACAGCTAAGATGGGATCAGATCTCCTAAACCTACATGGTTTAGGAGATATTGGCCCTGTATGCAGCCGCTGACGTTAGCGGCGCATGCGCTCTGATGATCAGGCGGAGGCGGCCGAAAAATCAGAGCTGGCTGCCGGAACGTAGAGCTCCCACGCGCATGCGCAGAAGTGTCGTCATGCGGCTCCGGCCACTGCTTTTGTAGTAAAGTATATTTATTTCATTGCTATCTCATCATTTGGTGTGCCCACAAAGTCCAGCTATGTTTTGAATAGAGATCCTTCTCTTTCAATCCTTGTATCTCATATTTGGATGGTGGCATGGTGAGGGTCCTCCTCCTCTACACCATGATCCAAAGAAAAAAGTGCAAGGGCAACGTAATCCTATTGCTGTGCTCCACCGCAAACCGTGTATAAGAAATACAAACAAACCCAGAAATACATAATATATACTCCTTTGTACCAATTTAGAATCTTTCAATCAGCAGCTTGCAGGAACGGATTAAGAGCATCGTGTGCTTGGTGCTGAGGATTTTGGTTGGACCTTTTACTGGACAACCTTTTGCTTTTCTAAGAGCTTGTGCTGGCATTTGCCCAAGCTCAAAAGGGCACAGACGCAGAGACGTAACACTAGGGAAGCCTGCCATTTGATTTGCCAGGTTATGGGCTGTGCATCGGTGTGCACTCTGACCTGAAAGAGCAACACCATGGAAGCCCCAGACTTCTGTAAGAGCCCTGCATTGGTGTGCCCCAGGCTTCCGTTAAGACTGTTCATGCGGCGCCCATTATCAATCCCACCACCCTTCCCAGATGGTGCATGTGGAATGCAGGGCCCATCAGAGGAGATCCCTCCCCATTGTCCCATTGCTTTCCAAGAGCAGCCTGTTCTTTTTGGGTGGCTGGGCCTATATTAAGGTAGGGGCCTGGAGCTGCAGCTCCAATAGCCCCTACCTTAATCCAGCCCTGGCAGCTTGTATGGAGAAGATGGTTCCTAACCACAGGGGTATCTCCTTACAGCAGTGGTTCTCAACTCCTGTCCTCAGGACCCACCAACAGGCCAGATTTTAAGTATTACCTTGGGGAGATGCAGACTAGAATACTGCAATCACTGAGCAGTAAATTATATCACCTGTGATGCATTTCAGTTCTCCTGCAAACCTGGCCTGTTAGTGGGTCCCGAGGACCGGAGTTGAGAACCACTGCCTTACAGCAATCCCGCAATAAGGCTCAAGAGAAGCATAATAGTGATCAGAGCGTAGCAAGTTTATTAAAAGCAAATATGGACAGAAAAGACGACAAGTACAATTTACATTTAGATTTAACATGTACAGCTTTTGGGAAATGGGCTCGCTGTTTCACTCGGGCACAGAGTGCGTTCCAATACACAGGTGGTAGGAACCAGGAAGCCGGATGTGACGTTGATGAAAGCGGGCGCACAGCCTCAATGCATTCCGTGATGAACGTCATCGGGAAGAGCAATCCCAACATGGCTCCAAGCAGTCCACTACAGATGAAATCATTGATTAGGTTAGCACTATAGCTTTTAGCTTCTGGCTTGATTGGCTTGCTAAGACCAAAAAAACAAAGCATTGCTTGGTCCATTGCGGAATTAAACCACGGTAATACTCCCTAAATCCATGGGGCCGAAGCACTTTGAAAGCCTCATAAGTATTAGTGAATCGATCGTGCTGTTTGTAATCCCGCAGCAAAGTCTGAATTCTCTCAAAAGGCGCAAGAATGGCTTCTGTAGTTCCTGCAAGGATTGCTGCTACACTCCTTGTAATAATCTCCTTAACAAAGGGCTGGAGAAGTCCTCGGAAAGGCCAAACATTAGGGCAAGAGTTGGTGTTTTCTGCATAAGTCGGGGGGGGGGGGGGAGTATTCCCCTGTACAAGTTACAGATCGCATCCCTCTCTAGTTGTTTTATAGCAGCTCTGGTTCTCAGGCCATACAGCCAGGGGAGGGCTGGGCCAGGGGGCAGGGTGGCAATTGCCCCCCAGGCCACCCTAACTTACATTCAAAATGGCCAACGGCCTCTACCCACTCACACTTTTTTCTTCTTGTGGAGGAAAGAAACAGGGGCCCGGGGCGCAGCCACCAACTAACTGCAGGCAAAGGGGGGCGCCCAGGGCTGGCCCTACCATGGATCCCACTGGGCGCATTGGGCTGCCTGATTACACAGAGCGGGGGACTCTCGCTTACAAAGTCCTACCTCCTGGACCAGCTTCTATAACAGACAGCACACTGGTGATGTCTATCATAGGAGCCGGTCCAGGAGGCAGGACTTCATAAGACAACGGCTGTGCCAGGTAAGCGGGAGATCCCCGCTCTGTGTAATCCGGTGGCTCTCCTCTCTCTGCATTGCAGGCTGCATTGGATGGGCACTGGTGAGGCTGCATTGATGGGCACTGATCAGACAGCATTGATCAGGCTGTGCTGATTGGCACTGGTGAGGCTGCATTGATGGGCAATGATCGGGCTGCATTGATGGGCACTGATCAGGCTGCAATGATTGGCACTGATCAGGCTGTGCTGATGGGCACTGGTGAGCCTGCTTTGATGGGCACTGATCAAGTTGCATTTGATAGGCACTGGTGAGGCTGCATTGATGGGCACTGGTGTGGCTGCATTGATGGGCACTGATCAGGCTGCATTGATGGACACATGTGAGGCTGCATTGATGGGCACTGATGAGGTTAAGCTGATAGGCACTGGTGAGGCTGCATTGGTGGGCACTGATGAGCTGCATTATTTTTTGTTAAACCTCCTTTGTTGCTATTAAAATTAAATTATGTTACCACATTGCATCATATTTGTCTTGCTTCATAACATCAATATCCATTCTAAAACCAAGTGGGTATGGATGGTGAGTTGATTCGGTGGTTCAATGGGCCACTTGACTAGACTTGCCCCCCAGTCCTAAGGCTGCCAGCCCTCCCCTGCATACAGCTGTTGTCTGAAGAGCACTTTCTGGATGGGGAAGGTAATTGCAATGTTTGTGAAGGTAGTAAAGTAGCCACACTAGGAATGCCACGTTTCCAGGATTCGCCCGGACAGCCCAGGTTTTGAATTATGTGTCTGGGTTTCAGGCGGACTGAAACCCGGACACATTATTCAGAGCCGGGCTGTGGCTCCCCAAGTAACCAACATAGTCACAAATCTGTTACCATCCGGGAGCTGCGAGTGGCTGTCTGGGGGCAGGTTAGGCATCACTGAGGGTGAGAGCAATGATGTAATTTGGAGAAATTTGACCACACCCACCGTTCGCTGCGGCACGCTATGCCCACTGCATTACCACTCTCCTTGGGGCACCCAAAGGTGTGCTAAAATGTCCAGGTTTAGAAAAGGCGGTAGCCCTAAGCCACACACATAATGCTTACTTGCTCCAAAAACTATTTTATGATGCATGAAGTCGTGTTTTGATTTTGAGAGGACCAAATCACTTTTTTGCTTTTCATGCGCCTCTGAAATCATCACAAATAAAGGTGCACTTCCCTGTCACGCAGGAAACGCCAGGTTACCGTCCCTGAGGGCACGCCATGCCCAGCTCTGCCCCCCGTGCTTCCTGATGACGCATTGCTCATTAAATGCATTGAGGCTGTGCATCCGCTTTCATCGACGTCACATCCGGCTTCCTGGTTCCTACCTCCTGTGTATTGGAATGCACGCTGTGCCCGAGTGAAACAGCGAGCGCATTTCCCAAAAGCTGTATACGTTAAATCTAAATGTAAATGCGTACTTGTCATCTTTCCTGTCCATATTTGCTTTTAATAAACTTGTTGCGCTATGATCACTATTATGCTTCTGTAGCACCCTCTACCTAGGTAGGTGCTAGAGTGAGAGTTTTGAGGATAGGTAAATTTAGGCAGGACTGGCTGGAAGCTAGGCCTGTTTGTTTTTGTTTGATCTGGGCTGGGAGTGGCTCAGGTTAGCAGCTGGTGACTCACAGGCACCAGCTGCTAGAAGGTGCTAGAAAGAGAAGAGGGAGGAGAGGAGGAGCTGCCTGTGGTGTTTTAGGGAGCCCTGACCAATCCCAAACTTGGATTGGCAGGGGGCAGGCCTCCTTAAATACCTAGGGTCAGCCCAGCTGGTGAGGAGTTGTTGGGTGGAAGAACTGGAGATGAAGTACTAGGCTGTCAGGGTCTTTGAGGGAGCTCCCCAGTCTGGGGGGGGGGTGACGTTGGGCCTGGGCTCGGGTGAGGGAGTTTCTGGGACTGTCGGATCATGAAGTAGAGGTCAAGAAGGTGGGTTGTTGAGGAGTGG
>BLSH010352667.1:1579990-1602856 GCA_018402905.1 Glandirana rugosa | reverse complement strand
CAGAGACTGCAGACATAGTACAGGAGATGGTCGGAGACTGCAGACATAGTACAGGAGATGGTCAGAGACTGCAGACATAGTACAGGAGATGGTCGGAGACTGCAGACATAGTACAGGAGATGGTCAGAGACTGGGGACATGGTACAGGAGACGGTCAGAGACTGCAGACATAGTACAGGAGACGGTCAGAGACTGTGGACATGGCACAAGAGACGATCAGAGACTGCATACATGGCTCAAGAGGATAAGGACCTAGTGGAACCCCCAATCCCATCCCTGATTCCAGGGGGGGGCAATTGCCCCCCCTTGCCCCTACCTGCGGACGCCCATGGGTACAGCGTTAGTTGGCGTTTGTTGGCTTTAGTGAGCGTTTTGCGGCGTCGGCGTCCAAAAACATCAAAACATTACAGCCTCAGAACGCGCTGGCCGTGGGTTCTAGTTTCAGCTCACTAACGACGACGCCATCTACAGCTCAAAAACGTTGGCGTTTTTATGGGGCCATTGACTAACATGGAGAGCTGCAAAAAACGCCGGAAAATGTCGGCGTCAAAAAACGTCCGTGTGTATGAGGCCTAAAAAGTGATCTGGGCAGCTCTACATAAAGACACAAACAACAATAGGGCTCATGCACACTGCGGCTCAAAATGAGCTCAAAGAAGCGGCTCTTACAGGCTTTTGAGCTCTTTTGAGCTTTTATTTTTTTTCTGCCTGGAAACCCCCCTCCATGTTAGCCAATGTGTCCATACACACTATGGCTTTTTCAGGCGTTTTCAGGCATATGCTCCTACAGGCAGAAAAGATAAGGTCACCAAACTCGCGTTTTTTGAGATTAGCTAGCGCCCCAAAGAGCTCAAAAAAGTGAAAGAAGCTTGAAAACGTTTGTTCCAGCTTTTTGTTTTGTTTTATACAGTGGTTAGGAAAGTACTATCTAAGAGGAATTGCGAAATAAAAACGCTTATGCTTAAAAAAGCCCAAAAAAAGCTCAAAGGAGCTCAAAGAAGCTCAATAAAAACATGCGCAAGGGCACAAAAAAGCATGAGCTTCTCCAAGCTGAAATAAAAGTTCAAATGCCCGTAAAATCTTTTTTTTTTGTTTTTTTTTGAGCTGCAGTGTGCATGAGCCCTAAAGCTTACTCCATACCGGTATTATAGTACATATTTACACCAAGTTATTATTATGCCATTCTTTCTCACTCCTTCGCAGTTATATACAGGTGATTTATTTGCACATCTAGTAATTAATGCCTCATATATTACTTCTTGTAAATTAATTTGAGGCTGACACATTGTAGTCACGTTTTTATATAAGTAGGTTTGTAGGGTATCTAATGCAACGCCTTAATTGTATTTTTTATGTACAATTAAAAGAAAAATTATAAATAACATTTGTTAAATCACTGGAGTTAGAAGAATGATAATTGGTGTAATGGGTTTATGTGCCCCCTGGGGTTTCATCCCACTACTAATATTATTCTTTAGATTACCATTTAGATATCCATCCTCCTCTCTCTCTCTATATATATATATTTATATTATACACAGTATCTCACAAAAGTAAGTGCACCCCTCACATTTGTGTAAATATTTTATTCTATCTTTTCATGTGACAACACTGAAGAAATGACACTTTGCTACAATGTAAAGTAGTGAGTGTACAGCTTGTATAACAGTGTAAATTTGCTGTCCTCTCAAAATAACTCAACACAGCCATTAATGTCTAAACTGCTGGCAACAAAAGTGAGTACACCCCTAAGTGAAAATGTCCAAATTGGGCCCAAAGTGTAAATATTCTGTGTGACCACCATTATTTTCCAGCACTGCCTTAACCCTCTTGGGCATGGAGTTCACCAGAGCTTCACAGGTTGCCACTGGAGTCCTCTTCCCCTCCTCCATGACGACATCACAGAGCTGGTGGATCTTAGAGACCTTGCGCTCCTCCATCTTCCACTTGAGGAGCCCCACAGATGATCAATAGGGTTTAGGTCTGGAGATGCTTGGCCAGTCCATCACCTTTACCCTCAGCTTCTTTAGCAAGGCAGTGGTCATCTTGTAGGTGTTTGGGGTCGTTGGAATACTGCCCTGCAGCCCAGTCTCTGAAGGGAGGGGATCATGCTCTGCTTCCGTATGTCACAGTACATTTTGGCATTCATGGTTCCCTCAATGAACTGTAGCTCCCCAGTGCCGGCAGCACTCATGCAGCCCCAGACCATGACACTCCCACCACCATGCTTGACTGTAGGCAAGGCACGCTTGTCCTTGTACTCCTCACCTCCACACACGCTTGACACCATCTGAACCAAATATGTTTATCTTGATCTCATCAGACCACAGGGCATGGTTCCAGTAATCCAGGTCCTTAGTCTGCTTGTCTTCAGCAAACTGTTTGCGGGCTTTCTTGTGCATCATCTTTAGAAGAGGCTTCCTTCGGGGACGACAGCGATACAGACCAATTTGATGCAGTGTGCAGGGTATGGTCTGAGCACTGACAGTCTGACCCCCCACCCCTTCAACTTCTGCAGCAATGCTGGCGGCACTCATACGTCTATTTCCCAAAGACAACCTCTGGATATGACACTGAGCACGGCACTCAACTTCTTTGGTCGACCATGGCGAGGCGCTGTTCTGAGTGGAACCTGTCCTGTTACACCACTGTATGGTCTTGGCCACCGTGCTGCAGCTCAGTTTCAGGGTCTTGGCAATATTCTTATAGCCTAGACCATCTTTATGTAGAGCAACAATTCTTTTTTTCAGATCCTCAGAGTTCTTTGCCATGAGGTGCCATGTTGAACTTCCAGTGACCAGTATGAGAGCAAAAACACCAAATTTAACACACCTGCTCCCCATTCACACCTAAGACCTTGTAACACTAACGAGTCACATGACACGGGGAGGGGAAATGGCTAATTGGGCCCAATTTGGACATTTTCACTTAGGGCTGTACTCACTTTTGTTGGCAGCAGTTTAGACATTAATGGCTGTGTGTTGAGTTATTTTGAGGGGACAGCAAATTTACACTGTTATACAAGCTGTACACTCACTACTTTACATTGTAGCAAAGTGTCAGCTCTTCAGTGTTGTCACATGAAAAGATAGAATAAAATAGTTACAAAAATGTGAGGGGTGTACTTACTTTTGTGAGATACTGTTTATATGTATGTGCTTATTATATTTTTTCTTCATTATTTTATTTTTTATATGTTTATTTTTTTGTTCACATTACATAGTTACATAGTTAATGAGGTTGAAAAAAGACATAAGTCCATCAAGTCCAACCTATTTGTGTGCTTTTATGTCATTATTACATTGTATATCCCTCAATGTTGTGGTCCCTTAGGTGCCCATCTAATAGTTTTTTGAAATGATCTATGCTCCCAGCTGAAACCACTGCTAGTGGAAGAGAATTCCACATCCTCACTGCTCTTACTGTAACAAACCCTCTATGCATTTTGAGGTTAAACTGCTTTTCTTCTAATTTTAGTGAATAGCTGCGTGTCTTTGTGTGCTCCCTTGCGCAGAAGAGTTTTGTCCCTATTTTGGGGTCACCAGTACAGAATTTATACATTGAAATCATATCCCCTCACAAGCGTCTCTTCTCCAGAGAGAATGAGATCAGTTCTCGTAATCTTTCCTCATAACTAAGGTCCTCCAGTCCCTTAATTAGCTTTGTTGCCCTTCTCTGAACCCCTTTAGTTCCCTTTTAGTTCCAGGACATCCTTCCTGAGGACTGGTGCCCAGAACTGGACGGCATACTTCAGGTGCGGCCTCACCAGAGACTTGTAGAGGGGGAGAATTATTAATTTATCTCTGGAGTTGATCCCTTTCTGCCAATATTCTGTTGGCTTTGCTTGCAGCAGCATGCCGTTGCTGAGCCTGTCCTCTACTAGGACCCCTAGGTCCTTTTCCATCCTAGATTCCCCCAAAGGCTCTCCCCCTAGTGAGTAGTTTGCATTCATATTTTTGGAACTCAAATGCATTATTTTACATTTTTCTATATTAAACCTCATTTGCCACATAGTTGCCCACCCCATTAATGTGTTCAGACCTTGTTGCAAGGTTTCCACATCCTGTGGAGAAATGATTGCCCTGCTTAGCTTCTTATCATCCCAACATATTGAAATTGAGCTTTTTAACCCATCCTCCCGA
The DNA here is from genome assembly GCA_018402905.1 of Glandirana rugosa. NCBI lineage: Eukaryota > Metazoa > Chordata > Amphibia > Anura > Ranidae > Glandirana > Glandirana rugosa. Next base: position 1,598,714 of record BLSH010352667.1, on the reverse strand, counting down.
TTGTTTATGAATAAATTAAATAGGATTGGTCCCAGGACAGATCCCTGGGGAACCCCACTTTCCACACCAGACCATTCAGAGTTCTCCCCGTTTATCTCCACCCTCTGGATTTGCCCCTGTAACCAGTTTTCAATCCAGGTGCTCACCCTTTGATCCATGCTGACAGACCTTAGTTTGTACAGTAAGTGTTTATGGGAAACTGTATCAAATACCTTTGCAAAATCCAGATATACCACATCTACAGGCCTTCCTTTATCTAGATGGCAGCTCAGCTCCTCATAGAAGGTTAATAGATTGGTTTGGCAAGAACGATTCTTCATGAACCCATGTTGATTACCGCTAATGATACCGTTCTCATTACAATAATCATGTATATAATCCCTTATCATTCCCTCCAAGAGCTGGCATATTATTGATGTTAAGCTAACTGGCCTGTAGGTCCCAGGGATATATCTTGGTCCTTTTTATATATTGGTGCTACATTGGCTTTTCTACAATCAGCTGGTACCATACCAGTCAGTAGACTGTTCGTAAAAATTAGGAACAATGGTCTGGCAATTACTTGACTGAGTTCTTTAAGGACCCTCAGGTGCAAGCCATCTGGTCCCGGTGACTTATTAACGTTAAGTTTTTCAAGTCTATTCGTAATTCTATCCTCAGTCAACCATGAGGGTGATTCCTGTGACGTGTCGTGAGGACAAACATTGTAGTTTGTGATGCTGGAGCCCCCCGTTTTCCTCGTGAATACTGAGGAGAAAAATGAGTTTAAAACCTTCGCCATCTCTCCATCCTTTGTAAGCAGATTACCTTCATCATTCTTTATGGGGCCAATATGATCTGACCTCCCTCTCTTACTATTTATATACTTCAAGAATTTCTTGGGATTCTTTTTTACTCTCCTCTTCTTTCAAGTTTTTTTTATTGAAACGTCTTAAAAGTACAATGGTGTACAAAGGAAAAGTAGAGTGCCAACAAACATAGCCACATTACGTAAGTATATGTAACAGCATATCAAAGGAAATGTAATTTTCCAGCAAGGGTACACAGTAATTTTTTTGAAGCAGAGTTACACTCTAATTAATGTGCATCCTTAAAATGAATTGCCAATTTATTTCTTTTTTTTCTGTTCACTTACCTAGTTTATGCCTATATCTAATTTCACTTCCTCCATTAGGGGCCGCGGTGCTGTACGACATTTCCGGCTTTGCATTGGTTCCTGGGAAATCTTGGTTAGCTTTACATGGCACGGCTCCCATAACATTTAACATTGGCATCTATGGGAAATCTTGGTCAGCTTGACATGGCACTGCTCCAGTGCCATGTCAAGCTGACCAAGATTTCCCATAAAAGCCAATGTTAAATGTTACTGGAGCCGTGCCATGTCAAGCTGACCAAGATTGCACCGCACTGCACATGCGTGAGATCGGCAGGTGCACGCTGGGTAGCCAGCATGCATGAAATCCAGGAAGAAGGACACTGCGGCTTCAGATGCCCACAATAAGGATGGCCGCGCTGTGAAAAACGGTGCTGCACAAATAGAAAACTGGGCATAGTTTATAGCAGGGGTAGGCAACCTCGGCACTCCAGCTGTGGTGAAACTACAAATCCCATCATGCGTCTGCCTCTAGGAGTCAGGCCTGCGATTGTCAGGGTCTTGCAATGTCTCAAGGGTAAGCCCCATGTAGTTTCACCACAGCCAATTTATTATTTTTTTTTCTGATCACTTACCTAATTTAAGCCTAGATCTAATTTCACCTTCTCCATTAGGGGCCGTGGCGCTGTACGTCATTTCCGGCTTTGCATTGGCTCCTGGGAGATCTTGGTCAGCTTGACATGGCACGGCTCCCATAATATTTAACATTGGCATCTATGGGAAATGTTGGTCAGCTTGACATGGCACTGCTCCAGTGCCATGTCAAGCTGACCAAGATTTCCCATAAAAGCCAATGTTAAATTTTACTGGAGCCGTGCCATGTCAAGCTGACCAAGATTGCACCGCACTGCACATGCGTGAGATCGGCAGGTGCATGCTGGGTAGCCAGCATGCATGGAATCCAGGAAGAAGGACACTGCGGCTTCAGATGCCCACAACGGAGATGGCCGCGCTGTGAAAAACGGTGCTGCACAAATAGAAAACTGGGCATAGTTTATAGCAGGGGTAGGCAACCTCGGCACTCCAGCTGTGGTGAAACTACAAATCCCATCATGCGTCTGCCTCTAGGAGTCAGGCCTGCGATTGTCAGGGTCTTGCAATGTCTCAAGGGTAAGCCCCATGTAGTTTCACCACAGCCAATTTATTATTTTTTTTTCTGATCACTTACCTAATTTAAGCCTAGATCTAATTTCACCTTCTCCATTAGGGGCCGTGGCGCTGTACGTCATTTCCGGCTTTGCATTGGCTCCTGGGAGATCTTGGTCAGCTTGACATGGCACGGCTCCCATAATATTTAACATTGGCATCTATGGGAAATGTTGGTCAGCTTGACATGGCACTGCTCCAGTGCCATGTCAAGCTGACCAAGATTTCCCATAAAAGCCAATGTTAAATTTTACTGGAGCCGTGCCATGTCAAGCTGACCAAGATTGCACCGCACTGCACATGCGTGAGATCGGCAGGTGCATGCTGGGTAGCCAGCATGCATGGAATCCAGGAAGAAGGACACTGCGGCTTCAGATGCCCACAACGGAGATGGCCGCGCTGTGAAAAACGGTGCTGCACAAATAGAAAACTGGGCATAGTTTATAGCAGGGGTAGGCAACCTCGGCACTCCAGCTGTGGTGAAACTACAAATCCCATCATGCGTCTGCCTCTAGGAGTCAGGCCTGTGATTGTCAGGGTCTTGCAGTGTCTCATGGGCAAGTAGCATGTAGTTTCACCACAGCTGGAGGGCCGAGTTTGCCTACCCCTAGCTTTGTTACATTGTACGAGGCATGGGTATTCTAGGGGTATTTTTATCTTAAAAGTCATACTCCGCTTTGAGAAAACACACAATTACTACATACTGTATATGTTTATTATTTTATTTTTTTTATGATTTTCTTTGTTTATTCATTAGTATTTTTCCATGTATTTGTATTTATTTTTATAATCCAAAAGGGAGACTGTCACTCGCGGGTCTTGAAAGGTGAACGGGCAATGAAGATTTTATTTTGATGTTTCAACGAGGCGCAACCTCATCTTCCTCAGGACAACAAACAAGTAAAGCAACACAACATATAAACCCTAAAACCCCTCCCATCATTATCACCCACATGTGATGACATCAAGTGCAAATGTTAAAGTTCCAGCTAAAAACAATCATGGGAAAATGTCCAAATTTGGGTGAACACAAAAACAACAACAGCAAAAAAAATACCTACAAAATAGACATCAATAAAGGAAGGAACCAAATCCAGGAGCTAACGACTAAGGATGGGCATGGGCGTATTCAGAACTCCACTTGTCCAAACCCACCAGGAAGTTTGCACTGCGCCACGCTAATCACGGGCAGTCAAACATTTCCGGATGTGCGGTTGCAGAGATCGGGAAATGTTTCACTGCCTGTGATTAGCGCGGCACAGTGCAGACTTCCTGGTGGGATTGGGCAGGTTCGGTTCCGAAGCCCATTCCTGCTAAAGACAAAAAAAGCTCTGAGGAAGAAGGCATGGCCTTCGAAACATGTTAGCTGGTGCAGCTCTCACGTCCTCTCCATCACGGTCCAGGACTTTCGCCAAGATATGTCCATTTACCCCATGCTAGGGGCTTCATGTGTATTATCCTCATATGTTTGTGAGTATTTTTAATCTCTTTTTTAATAAATTTTACCCTGGGATAATGCACTAATATATAGAGACAAAAAAAACCTGCCTGGCAGAATATCATGCTACCTAGGTAAGATGGCCACCCAGATAGCAAATAATTCCTGCGCTTAATGAGAGGGGGCTTCACCAAAAAACAATGAACCCAAGATGTGTGCTCTTGGGGGTCTTTGGATAATGTGCCGCCTTGCTGCCCTTTGTTAGACTAGGGAAGTCCAGACACACTAGAAAAAGACAGAGAACACACAAGGGCGCACTGGCCTAGCGCATTATCCTCAATCACAAATTGTAATAAAAATCATAAAAACATTCTCACAAAAGAGTTCAGATTTAAAAGCATTAGAGCACACAGCATCCATTTCTGCCTCACGCTGGTGGATGGTATCCTATACAGGCTGGCTTACGCATTTCGAGGCCTAGACCTCTTCCTCAGAGCTCCGAGGAAGAGGTCTAGTCCTCGAAACGCGTAAGCCAGCCTGTATAGGATACCATCCACCAGCATGAGGCAGAAATGGAAGTGTAGCTGCTGTGTGCTCTAATACTTTTAAATCTATGTTTTTATGATTTTTATTAAAATTTGTGATTGAGGATAATGCGCTAGGCCAGTGCGCCCTTGTCTGTTCTCTGTCTTTTTCTAAGATGGCCACTTATGCTGAGGCAGAGCTGGAGTAGAAGAGCATGGTGACCATGTAATGTATATAGGAAAAGTACAAGGGGGCGCCGTAGAGCAGCCTGCAGCACCAGTAATGAAGATTAGGAAACGGGTACAAAAACAGACATGAACCCGGTGTAAAGTCATCAAATAAATGTGCTGATGGTGTCATAATGTATATATATAATTATTATTAATAGGGTTGAGGGAACCCGAACTGTAAAGTTCGGGTCCGTACCGAACTTTTGGGTGTACGGGACCCGGACCCGAACCCGGACTTTTCAAAAAAAGTCTGGGTTCGGGTCCGGGGTTCTGGTAATTTAATAAAAGTTTTGAAAAATTTCTGTAAAAAAGTCCTGGAAAGTCCTAGAGGTCTGCAAAAGGAAGGAAAATGGGGGTAAGGGTCAGACAAGTGCCCTACAAAGAAATGGGGATAGGGAAATAACTTAAAATAATAAAAAAAAAAAAAATCACATAAAAAAATCAAAAATGGAGGTGGATGTGGACCATCTTCAAACTGTGTGAGAAAAGTATAGATTAGCGGGAGAAGCCATAGCAGTGTTCTAAAATCATCTTCAAACTGTGTGTGAAAAGTATAAATTAGCCAGGAGAAGCCATATCACTGTTCGAAGAACAGTGATATCATATCACTGTTCTTCGAACAGTGATATGGCTTCTCCCCGCTAATTTATAGTTTTCACACAGCTTGAAGATGATTGTAGAACAGTGATATGGCCTCCCCCCGCTAATTTATAGTTTTCACACAGCTTGAAAATGATTGTAGAACAGTGATATGGCTTCTCCCGCTAATTTATACTTTTCTCACACAGTTTGAAGATGATTTTAGAACACTGCTATGGCTTCTCCCGCTAATTTATACTTTTCTCACATAGTTTGAAGATGGCCACATCCACCTCCATTTTTTATTTTTTTATGTGATTTTTTTTTTTAATTATTTTAAGTTATTTCCCTATCCCCATTTCGTTGTAGGGCACTTGTCCGACCCTTACTCCCATTTTCCTTCCTTTTGCAGACCTCTAGGACTTTCCGGGACTTTGTTACAGCCATTTCTTTGCCTAAAAGTTCGGGTCCCCATTGATTTCAATGGGGTTCGGGGTCCGGGTCTAAGTTCGGGTCCTGTCCAGACCCGAACCCGGACTTTGTCCCGAAGTTCGGCCGAACCAGCAGAACCCGAACTTCCAGAGGTTCGATCAACTCTAATTATTAATTTTATTGTTTTTGTTATTATTATTGTTATTATTAATAATAATTATAATAATAATAGTAATATTATTACAAAATGATAAATAATGACTTTACAACTAAGGGAATTAATAAAATTATTTTTAATTCACTGCTTTCTATTGTATATCTAAAATATACACAATTCTGCAGTTCATGTCCTAATTTTCTTCTATTTTCCAAGCTACATTGTTTCTTTTATACCTTGGGGATCTCGGAAATAAGGCTATAAAACTTCCTATTCCCTTGGAGCTGTAGGCCCTTAAACGTGGAAACTTGACCTCACTTTACAGAATCCAAGTCTTCCGTTCTCCGATAATGCTAACAACGCATACTGTGAGTGCGTAAAATTTCCCCATAGACCATAGCTGAAGATTTCCTGCCTCTCGGGGGATCTAAATATTAAAATGGCGATTATTTTTATAGCTTTGAAGCGCGTAGAAGAACGCCCCCAGAGTTCCAGGTACAATGGGGTCCAGATCGCATAGGAACGATTTCCCGTTGCACCCCTTCTTCACCCTGCCCCGGCTCCTGCAAATGATTCCAGGAGATGTATTAAAATGCAAATTTCTGCCTCGCTCGCTACTTTATCATCTGGCTCGTTATGCAATTTGCCAGTTATAGAAGGGAGAAATTAGCATAATGGCCCTCCGGGGAGAGATCAAGAGAGAAAGACCAAACACAACATGTCGAAGCGTTCCAAAACAATTATCCGGCGCTATTGTTTTTTTTTTTCCCCGGGAAACTGGCGGCGTCCAAAAGCGCTGATTCTGTTCTGGGAGCCTGACAATACTCAGCGTCCTCATTATTTACATTATAGTTCGTGAAATCGTCAAGGGTGCCATGCATAACGGCTTGAAATTCAAACATTTGTCTGCATTAAAGATGTGCAGCAAAAAAAAAAAAGAAAAAAAGATAACCCCGCCTTTTTCCACTTAAAAAAAAAAAATGGTGTTGTTTAGGAGGACTACAATCCCTATTATTCCCTATGATTGGTAAGAAAAACACTAGTTATACATTTAATTTGTATTTTTATTATTTGTATTTTAAGTGAAACTTCCATTTGGCAGAGAAAAAACACTCCAATGTATATAGTGCAACATTTTTACAAAACTTTATTGCTCATCCTCACCTGCTTGAGTTCTTATTAACTTAGGCTTGGACTACATGTCCTGATGAAGCCGACTCTGCCAGTGAAAGGCGTTGACAGAATTCAGTAACCTTCTAGTTAAAGAAAAATATTTAGTCACAACTAATCTATTAGAAGTGTTTCAGACAAACTACAAAACAGGTAAGAAAGTGGAAGAAAATTGTTTTTTTTTAATTAAAAAGGTATTTATTGAATTTATTTATTATAAAAAAATACTATTTATAAATATTTATTTAATCATCCAAAACACTGTATCTAGACACATATACAAAAATGTTACATTGTGTTCTGATTCAAATACTATTTCATGGATTGACGTACCTAATCTCTTGCTCATCCTCACCTGCTTGAGTTCATATTAACTTAGGCTTGGACTACATGTCCTGATGAAGCCGACTCTGCCAGTGAAATGCGTTGACAGAATTCAGTAACCTTCTAGTTAAAGAAAAATATTTAGTCACAACTAATCTCTTAGAAGTGTTTCAGACAAACTACAAAACAGGTAAGAAAAAGTGGAAGAAATTTTTTTTTTTTAATTAAAAAGGTATTTATTGAATTTATTTATTATAAAATAATACTATTTATAAATATTTATTTAATCATCCAAAACATTGTATCTAGACCCATATACAAAAATGTTACATTGTGTTCTGATTCAAATGCTGTTTCATGGATTGACATACCTAATCTCTTGGTGTTAAAAAAACCTGCAAAAAAGTTTAGAAAACGCAGTTATTTCTATATGATTTTTTTAAATTAAAAGCTTATTATTGAAAAAAAAAATATATATATATATATATATATATATATATATACACTTTAAAATATGTATATAATCAACCAAAATACTGTAATTAAACCCATAAACAAAAATGATACATTGGTGTTTTAGAAAAACTTAAAAACAGGTAAGAAAAACTGAGGTGTTTCTATATTTATTGAATTTATTTATTATAAAAAAATACTATTTATAAGTATGTATTTAATCATCCAAAACACTGTATCTAGACCCATATACAAAAATGTTACATTGTGTTCTGATTCAAATACTATTTCATGGATTGACATACCTAATCTCTTGGTGTTAAAAAAACCTGCAAAAAAGTTTAGAAAATGCAGTTATTTCTATATGATTTTTTTTAATTAAAAGCTTATTATTGAAAAAAAAAATATATATACACTTTAAAATATTTATATAATCAACCAAAATACTGTAATTAAACCCATAAACAAAAATGATACATTGGTGTTTTAGAAAAACTTCAAAACAGGTAAGAAAAACTGAGGTGTTTCTGTATGAAAATGTTTTTTTTTTTTTAAATTATAAACATATTTATTTATTGAATAAAAGAAATACTATTTTAAAATATTTATTTGATCGTCCAAAACATTGTATCTAAACCCATATTAAAAAATGTTACATTGTGTTCTTATTCAAATGTTGTTTCATGGATTGACAAACCTAATCTCTTGGTGTTAAAAAAAACCTGCAAAAAAAGTTTAGAAAAGGCAGAGGTATTTCTATATGATTTTTTTTTTAAATTAAAAGCCTATTATTGAAATATATATATTTATATATATATTAATATTTATTTAATCATCCAAAAATACTGTAGTTAAACCCATAAACAAAAATGTTACATTGGTGTTTTAGAAAAACTTCAAAACGGGTAAGAAAAGGCAGAGGTGTTTCTATATGATTTTTTTTTTTTTTTTAATTATAAACATTTATTTATGAATAAAAGAAATACTATTTTAAAATATTTATTTGATCGTCCAAAACATTGTATCTAAATCCATAAACAAAAATGTTACATTGTGTTCTGATTCGAATACTGTTTCATGGATTGACAAACCTCCTATGCCCCGGTCTGTCCAGACAGTATGGTCAGGTCACCTGCTGACTAGTCACCATCCACAGGCAGCTTAACTCCACCTTTTTCCACATGTTAAAAAAAAATGGTGCTATTTAAGAGGACTGTCCCCTATGATCACAAATGGTAACACTATTTGTAAATGCATTTGTATTATTTTTATTATTAAACACATTTAAATTAAATTTTGATTTGGCAGAGAAAAAAAACAATTCCCTATATATAGTGCAACATTTTTACAAAATTTTATTGCTCATCCTTACCTGCTTTAGCTCTGTAAATATTGATGTAAGCTTGGACTACTGGCCCCGATGAAGCAAATGTTGCCAGTGAAAATGCGATGATATTGAATTTGATAAGCTTACAGTTAGAGCTGCACGATTAATTGTTAAAGGATTGAGATCGCGATTCAACCCCCCTCTCACAAAACTATTTGTAAATTTAATTTGTATTATTATTAAAAATATTTACATGAAACTTTGATTTGGCAGAGAAAAAACAATTCCCTATATATAGTGAAACTTTTTTTTACAAAACGCTATTGCTCATCCTTACCTGTTTGAGTTCAGTAGATATTAACTTAGGCTTGGACTACCTGTCCTGATGAAGTGCACTCTGTGAGTGAAACACGCTGACAGAATTCAGTAACCTTCCAATGAATGAAAATATTTTGCTGCAACTAATCTCTTACCGGTTTAAAAAAAACTGCAAAACAGGTAAAAAAAGGCAGAGATGTTTTATATGAAATTGTTTTTTTTTTAATTAAAAACTTATTTATTTATTGAATAAAAGAAATACAATTTTAAAATATTTATTTGATTGTCCAAAACATTGTATCAAAACCCAAACAAAAATGTTACATTTTGTTCTGATTCAAATGCTGTTTCAAATGCTGTTTCATGGATTGACATACCTCCTTTGCCCCAGTCTGTCCGGACAGTATGGCCACCTCCTGACTTATCACCATGCACAGGCAGCTTAACTCTACTTTTTTTGTTAAAAACTATTTAAATGAAACTTTGATTTGGCAGAGAAAAACAACTCCCTATATATAGTGAAACAGTTTTTTACAAAACGTTATGCTCCGCCTTACTTGCTTGAATTCACAGTTCAGTAGATATTAACTTAGGCCTCGACTACCTGTCCCGATGAAGCCAGTGAAACACGTTGACAGAATTCAGTAACCTTCCAATGAAAGAAAATATTTTACTAAACTAATCTTTTAGTGTTAAAAAACTGCAAAAAAGTTTAGAAATGGCAGATATGTTTCTATATGATTTTTTTTCGTTAAAAGCTTACTATTAAATAAAAAACAAAACATTGTATCTAAACCCAAAAATGTTACATTGTGTTCTGATTCAAATGCTGTTTTATGGATTGACAAACCTCCTATGCTCCAGTCTGTCCAGACAGTATGGTCAGGACACCTGCTGACTATTCACCACCCACAGGCAGCTTAACTCCACCTTTTTCCACATGTTAAAAAAAAATGGTGCTATTTAGGACTATTCAGTATGATCACATTAGTAACACTATTTGTAAATGCAGTTGTATTTTTATTATTAAACATATTTAAATGAAACTTTGATTTGGCCGAGAAAAACAATTCCCTATATACAGTGCAAAATGTTTACAAAACTTTATTGCTCATCCTTACCTGCATTAGCTCTGTAGATATTGACATAAGCTTGGACTACTGGTCCTGATGAAGCAAACAATTCCCTATGTATAGCGCAACATTTTTACAAAATTGTATTGCTCATCGTTACCTGCATTAGCTCTGTAAATATTGACGTAAGCTTGGACTACTGGCCCGGATGAAGCAAACATTGCCAGTGAAAATGCGATGATATGGAATCCGATAACCTTACAGTGAAAGAAAAAAAATTGTTGCAACTAATCTCTTGGTATAAAAAAAAAAACTGCAAAAAGTTAAGAAAAGGCAGCAGTGTTTGTGTATAAAATTTATATATATATTTTTTTTATTAAAAGCTTATTATTGAATAAAATGTAATTTTAAATTATTTAAAGAAGGAGGTAAATTAACCCATTGAGCAGCTTTGGTGCGGAACGAGGAAATACAGGGCGCTAAAATTTGTCAGAAGACGGTGTAAGTGGCAGTTGAATATCAATACCCAGGAACCTAAATTTGGTGGTGATTTGTATCGGAGAGGTTCAAAGGAGTTCTGCGAGGGGTTCTATTGCCAGGGCAAACAGCAAGGGCGGAAGCGGACATCCCTGACTAGGGTCTCTCTGTATATGGAAGGGGCTTGAGATATGGTCATTAAATCAGATGCGGGCCTGTGGTTGCGTGTAAAGAATACATATCCAGGTTATACATCCAGGGCAGTTCTTGAGACTCTGTTTCTCTGCCCGACTAGGCAGACAGCACTGGTGGACTTTCCCACCAATGCCATCGGGTATCCAGGTTCTACAAGACTTCTCACAGCTCTCTGTGTCTACTCCATGGCCACTGCCTAGCTCCGGCTGCAATAACTAATTGCAGTTAGCCAGTCTGCCCCCTAGTGGGAACCGACTCCTGTCCATGACAACATGTCAGAAGGCTGCAACCTGGAAGTTGTCTGAAGCACAACCCATCTCTGCTTTCAGGAGCTCTGGTGGAGACAAGGTGGCTGCTTAGACTTTGCTCCTCTGCCTTTCTAAGGGCTCTTACCTTTGCTATACATGTGGGCATGCTGGGCTTGCCCATTGGTGCAAATAATTATCCTGCATCTCCAAAAATTCTTCTTCATGGCCATGGCCACTGTCTAGCCCTAGTGATAACTAATTCTTGGTTAGACAGCCTGCCCCCTAGTCCATGACAGCAAATCAGAAGGCCGGAACCTAGGAGTCTTCTGCAGCAAAGCCCATCTCCACTTTCAGGAGCTCTGGTGGAGACAAGGTGGCTGCTTAGACTTTGCTCCTCTGCCTTTCTAAGGGCTCTTACCTTTGCTATATACGTGGGCATACTGGGCTTGCCCATTGGTGCAAATAATTATCCTGCATTTCCAAAAATTCTTCTTCGTGGCCATGGCCACTGTCTATGCCTAGTGATAACTAATTCTTGGTTAGACAGCCTGCCCCCTAGTCCATGACAGCAAATCAGAAGGCCGCAACCTGGGAGTCTTCTGCAGAAAAAAACATCTCTGCTTTCAGGAGCTCTGGTGGAGACAAGGTTGCTGTTTTGACTTTGCTCCTCTGCCTTTCTAAGGGCTCGTACCTTTGCTATACACATGGACATGCTGGGCTTGCCCATTGGTGCAAATAATTATCCTGCATCTCCAAAAATTCTTCTTCATGGCCATGGCCACTGTCTAGCCCTAGTGATAACTAATTCTTGGTTAGACAGCCTGCCCCCTAGTCCATGACAGCAAATCAGAAGGCCAGAACCTGGGAGTCTTCTGCAGCAAAGCCCATCTCCACTTTCAGGAGCTCTGGTGGAGACAAGGTGGCTGCTTAGACTTTGCTCCTCTGCCTTTTTAAGGGCTCTTACCTTTGCTATACGCATGGGCATGCTGGGCTTGCCCAATGGTGACAATGATTATACCACATCTACAAAAATTACCCTTCATGGCCATGGCCTAGCCCCAGTGATAACTAATTGCTGGTTAGCCAGTCTGCCTCGTAGTGAGAACAGATTCTGTGAAAGCAAGACACATGCAGATAGGAGGAAAGATCAAAGAGATGAGCTTGTCAGTCTGCTGCATCTCCTTTCACTGTGGGAGGGACAAGACCTGTAAGTGCTACAGAACTGCAGCAGAAAAAATATCAGGTCTTCTGTCCTGTCATGGAGGGCTTTACTGTATGACATTTTAGATCTGGATGGACAAAATCACAAATCCTTACGCAGGTAAAACAACTCCCTTATATGTATTTCATCGGTGTATTTAGCAGTTCAGAAGTGTGGTTAGAAACTAAAGAAACCTTATTTTAGACCAGAGCCCTTCAGTAAGCTAGCATTAACGTTGTACAGTAGAGACTTCCTCACAGCTGATGGATGGATGACAGATGGCTTTCTTCCTTGACTTGTTTCCTCCTGTTCCCTCTTCTTGCTGCCCCTGAAACTTGGAAATGAGATCCAGGCTCGGAAAGAAAAACATAACAGGATTATGGTTTCCCCAGCAGGATGCAGAGCTGTAAGCGAGCAGAGAGAATTGGATTTGGGTTCCCGTCAACAGATTAACTTAGCACGGCCAGCTTACCGCCTCAGCCAAAAGACTCTCTTGTCCTTATTATGGCGGTTTTCTTGCATAAATATATCTGTGACTATGTAGCAGTTTATCTATTCTAATGGAAGCATTGATAAGCCTGTAACACGAGCACTCCAAGTCTGGCAGCATAATGGGCCGCTAAAATTTAATTATAACGTATATGGTACGATGCAAGACAGCTTGGGTTGTGTCATCTTCTGTGGGCTGGGCTGTCCATAGACATTATACACCTTTATAGGGTCAGATTCACCTCTACAAGGACCAGTTTCACCTCTATGAGGCCAGATCCACTTCTACAAGGCCAGATCCACCTCTACGAGAACCAGTTCCACCTCTACAAGGAGCAGATTCACGTCTACGAGGCCAGATCCACCACTTCAAGGATCAGTTTCACCTCTATGAGGACCAGATCCACCTCTACAAGGTCAGGTCCACCTCTATGAGGACAAGTTTCATTTCTACAAGGACTAAATCCACCTCATTGAGGGCCAGATCCTCCTCTGTGAGGGCCAAATGCACCTCTACGAGGATCAGTGTCATCTCTATGAGGACCAGATCCACCTCTACGAGGACCAGATTCACCTCTACAAGGATCAGGGCCACCTCTACAAGAATGGGTTCCACCTCTACAAGGAAGAGATTCACTTTTTTGAGGGCCAAATCCTCCTTTGTGATGGCCAAATCGCCCTTTATGAGGATCAGTGCCACTTCTACGAGCACCAGTTCCACCTCTACAAGGGCCAGATCCTCCTCTATATGACCAGTTCCATTTCTACGAGGACCAGATCCACTTCTACGAGGATCAGTGCCATCTCTACAAGGAATAGTTTCACCTCTACGAGTACCAGATCCTTCTCTACGAGAACCAGATACACCTCTACAAGCACCAGTTCCAACACTTTGAGGGCCAGATCCTCCTCTATGAGGGCCAGATCCTCCTCTACAAGGGCCAGGTCCTCCTTTTTTATAACCAGTTCCATTTTTACGAGGAACAGTTCCACCTCTACAAATATCAGATCCACCTCTACATAAGGACCAGGTCCACCTCTACAAGGACTGGTTCCACCTCTACAAAGACCAGATCCACCTCTTTGAGGGCCAGATCCTCCTCTACGAGGATCAGTGCCACCTCAACAAGGATCAGTGCCACCTCAAGGACCAGTTCTACCTCTACAATGACAGATTCCATCTCTACGGGGGACCTTTCAAGGGTGTTGTAGGGACAAAGGTTGTATCTGAGCAACTGGAGACTTTCCGAGAGTCCGTCATGATGGAGCTATAAATTAGATGAGGGACTTTGAAGTCTTAATGTGACCCATAGATGACTGTAAGAGCTGATGGATTGAGTGAAAGTTCAGATAAGATTATATGGTACAATTGCATCAAGTCAAAAATTTGTTACAGTCCCACTTATGAGATTCAGAGCGGTACAAGAAAAATAAAGAGAGAGAGATAATAGAGAGAAATTAAGAATGAGAGAGACCATAAAAGTGACAACTCACCACCAATATCTACGCAGTGTGATTGACTACCTGATGGTTCTTGAATGTAGACAACCCGGGCATTTTCATAATTTTGACAAAATTGCGCCAAACGCGGCCAACGTATATATATTTTTTTTCAATAAAGATTTATTAGAAATCAATAGTATACTTATTGTAAATACAGAATGAGAACTATTGCAATATGTAAATTACAGAAGTAACATAGCATAGTTGAGTACTTGTTATATGTCTAAGCAACAATGCAGTTATACAACGTCTTAAATTTGACAATATTTTTCAAAGGATCAATGAGTAGAGAGTTTTAAGTATACAGTTTAGTCAGAGATTGGTGTTGATCTCCTAAGGCCCGTACACACGGTCCGATTATCGTTCAACAACGGTCGTCCAACAGCCTGTTGGCTGAAAATCCGATTGTGTGTACGCACGATTCTACAGACGATTTCCAATCGTCGCCTAACAAGAGTTGGACGACGAGACAAGAAAACTTGTGTAGGCCAACAAGGAGTTGACCGATTGTTGGCTCTGGTGTACAGAAGATGACCAACCAAAAGTTGGAAGTGCAAACACGCATGCTCAGAATCCAGGAAGTGGTCGGTCGTGTAACCTGTGTTCCTCATTCACAAATCACATTCACCTGAACTTCCTCGTTATACGCTCGGAACACGTCATTACGTCCGGCTTTGTTGGCCGATTACTTGCTTCACATCAGTACGCTAGACCAAACCACCGTCGCCCAATTTGGGAAAAAGTTGGACGTTCGGTTGACCAACCATCGGCTTGTGTGTACGAGGCTTTAGTGTATTCAGATAATTAAGAGTTTTCTTATATTTTCTGGGGAAGAGTTGTATACGAAAAAGTTTATAAGCATAATACATCGGGCTTTGCTACATAAAAGGGTCTCAGTATGTAGATTTGTCTTGCCTTATTCTTAACATATTTCAGTTCATTTTTTGTATTCCTCAGATAGTTTGAACAAGAACCAGGGTCTCCACATTTTGTGGAATTGAGTGGTAATTTCTCTTTTAATTGCAATTGTTTCTTCCATCTCATATACATGGGCGTCCGCAGAACTTTTTCCAGGGGGGGGGGCATAATTTTCAAGGTCATCCATGCTCTGCCCCTTTTTGACAATGTCATAATTACATTATCACGGTCAGAGACTGCAGACGTAGTACAGGAGATGGTCAGAGACTGCAGACATGATCCAGGAGATGGTCAGAGACTGCAGACATGATCCAGGAGATGGTCAGAGACTGCAGACACGATCCAGGAGATGGTCAGAGACTGCGGACATGATACAGGAGACGGTCAGAAACTGCAGACATGGTAAAGGAGAAAGTCAGAGACTGCAGACATGGTACAGGAGACGGTCAGAGACTGCGGACATAGTACAGGATACGGTCAGAGACTGCGGACATAGTACAGGAGATGGTCAGAGACTGCAGACACAGTACAGGATACGGTCAGAGACTGCGGACATGGAACAGGAGACAGTCAGAGACTGCGGACATAGTACAGGAGATGGTCAGAGACTGCAGACATAGTACAGGAGATGGTCAGAGACTGCGGACATGGTACAGGAAACGGTCAGAGACTGCAGACATAGTACAGGAAACGGTCAGAGACTGCATACATGGCCCAAGAAACTGTCAGAAACTGCATACATGGCTCAAGAGGATAAGGACCTAGTGGGGAACCCCTGATCTGATCCCTGATTCCGGGGGGGGCAATTGCCCCCCCTTGCCCCTACCTGCGGACGCCCATGCTCATATATCATGTTTATTTTTGATAGCCAACTTTTTATGGGGGGGGACTTGTCTAGTTCTCCAATGGAGAGGTATAAGAACTTTTGCCGTGTTGAGGAGGTGTCTAACCAGTGATTTTGTGTATTTCCTATACTATAGATTGTTAATATGAAGGAGACAGCTAGCTTGATCGAATTAAAATTTTGCATCTGTTATAAATTTTATCCATTTTATGATATCTTCCCAATATTTTTGTATTTTGGAGCAAGACCACCAACATATGTGAGTAAAGGAGTCGCATCTCCAGCATAAATCCGTTTCTTTTGGTGACCACCTCTTTATTTTCACAGGGGTTAAGTACCATTGGCAGTGAATCTTAAAGGAGGTCTCTTGTATGCGTGTGCTCAAGGAACATTAATGGGTAAAAACGCAAGCCCTTTCCCATTGTTCTTCTGAGATTTTTACATTTAGATCTTCTTCCCAGATTTTTTCTTATATTTATCTGGCATTTCAGTGCATGGCTGGGAGATCCATTTATATGCGAGTGAGGTGCCTCCTCTTATAGGGGTTTGATGGTTGCATATTATCTCTAGATTAGTAAGGGGTCTTGTCATCCATTTTTTTTTGTTTGTTGTTTTAGATATAATTATGTAACTGTAGATAAGTCCAGAATTTCGGAGGTTGTTTGTTGTGGAATTTGTTTAGTTGGTGGTAGGGTACTACATTGCCTTTGTTTATACAGTGATCTACTAATAAGGGTGAGTTTTCTTTGGATCTGATAAGAGTATCATTATCGATCCCAGGGGGCAGTCAGGGTTACCTACTAAGGAGGTTAAGGCACTTGGACAAGAAGATAGTTTGTGTGTTGTCACTATCTTATTTATTATTTTGAGGGATGATTTTTTATTATTCGGGAGTATTGTGAGTGGGATGACCATGGTAGGGATTGTGTGAAAATTAGTGAATCAGTTTGTTCTATCTTTACTCATTGCTTGGCCAATATAAAGTGGTGATCCAATTAGAACTTTTTCTTCAATAGTTTTGGATAGAGTTTTGAATAGAGTGGCTGCAGGACACCCAACATCATCTAGCCCCTTCCCCCAGCCTGAGTGTTCTTACCCCACAGCTTTCATTTATTGGATTTCAGTTCTTTTAATCGTGGTGGCTCAGCATCACATGTAGGTGTTACCTAGGGAGGTCTGAAAGTGATGTACAACCCCCTGCTGGCACAGAGACCCAGAGAGGATATCTCAGGGTCTAAAATATGAAAACAGAAAGGTTTTACATAAAAATGTCATTAGTATGTTGATGAGGGGGGAAGGAAGTACCAAATACGGCAGTTTTGTTTTGCCAACCGAAACCCGTTGGGAGAATTACCTTCAGGCACAACAGGAAGTAAGAAAATCTCTCCAAAGCAGGAAGGATTCGCTCTTAGATTACCACCATAACCAGCACCACCATTGGAGGATTTCCCTTTTATTCCTATTTCGGTAGCAACTCAAGATTTTGGATTCTCCCTCACTCTCAGTCCTGGTAACAACGATCACCGGCCCAAATAAAGGGAGCGGATCTCCAAGCATGGACACAGACAGCAATACAAACCTGGCAGGGGTTCTAATCCTTCTCTACTCCATCCAACACTAAAAAGAAAAGAAAAATTGGCTCTGTATACACTTTAAGGCGCAGATAGGCAAGCTGTCGATCGCGATCGACCCGTCGACCGCCGGCAGCCGACGGGCTGATCGGGGGGAACACAGCCCTGCACACAGTCCTTCCCCCAGCCTCCGCCACTCTCCTCTTCACTGCAAATCAGAGAGCGGGAGAAGTCACAGTACTGGATAGAGGGCGGGGAGCGGGAGCTGCTGGAATGAATTTCAAAATAATCAGCAGGTGATTAGTTCCTGTGCCATCCTAGCAACGCCAGCTTGTTAATGTAAAACAATTAACTCCGGCAGCTCCCGCCCTCCATCCAGTACTGTGACTCTTCCAGCTCTCCGCTGTCCTCCCTTGCTCCTCATGTGCCTCCAGCCCAATACACCTCCACGATTTCTTGGAGGGCCCTGTCCGCACCTGAGCCCAGGGCCAAGGTCACCTCCCCCCCCCCCCTCCAAACTGGGGAGCTCCCTCAAAGGCCACAACAGCCTCAGTACTCAGTATCCATCTCTTCCACCCAACAACTCCTACCCAGCTGGGCTGACTCTGGGTATTTAAGGAGGCCTGCCCCCTGCCAATCCAGGTTGGGGATTGGTCAAGGCTCCTTAGAACACCCCAGGCAGCTCCACCTCTCCTCTTCACCTCAAATCAGAGAGCGGGAGAAGTCACAGTACTGGATAGAGGGCGGGGAGCAGGAGCTGCTGGAATGAATTTCAAAATAATCAGCAGGTGATTAGTTCCCGTGCCATCCTGGCAACGCCAGCTTGTTAATGTAAAGCAATTCCGGAGGAATTTATGGGTCTCAGTCGGGTCGACCCATCCTCAACAACCCACCTTCTCTACCTATGACTCATGACTCCGACAACACCGGAAACTCCCTCGAGGGGTCAAACC
>BLSH010352667.1:1569007-1579304 GCA_018402905.1 Glandirana rugosa | reverse complement strand
ATGTGAATGGGGACAGAAGACACTGCCTTGGGGGAGCATAGGACACCGCAATAGTAGGAGGGGCCGAGGGTACTATAGTTGGGGGGGTGATGCGAAGGGGGGGCAGGACACTGCTATGGGGAGGCAGAGGACACCACTGTATGGGGGGGGGGCAGAGGGCCCTACTATGGGAGAAGGGGGAGGAAACTACTGTGGCGGGGGCAGAGTGCACTATGCTGTGTTTTTATTGGGCACTTGATAGTTATTCTTTTTAAAGGGCGCCTCACCCCCTTCCCTTCATGTGGGGATCTTTGATTTTCTCTATGTTGTCCAGGTAGATCTCAACCTCTGAAAGGTTGCCTACTGCTGCTTTAAGGGTTTGGTTAAAGCTAAGCTCCAGGCCAATGTAAAAGACACAAATGAATGCAGCTCTGTATTCAATAATACATTTTTGGGGGCTCATTCATATGGGGGCTGCGGGGCGCACAGCATAGAAAACTGCCTTATTTTTGTGCCTAGGAGGAGTTGCAGCTGCCTATACAAATCAATGACAGAAGGTGGCTGTACCCCGGTA
Organism: Glandirana rugosa; assembly: GCA_018402905.1. NCBI lineage: Eukaryota > Metazoa > Chordata > Amphibia > Anura > Ranidae > Glandirana > Glandirana rugosa. Next base: position 1,578,751 of record BLSH010352667.1, on the reverse strand, counting down.
AACACGGATCTGAGCGCATATATGTACCGTATATATACCGTATGGATGTACATCCCAGGACTGCGGGATGATATCAGGTACAATTCCAATATGTACACTGCCGATTGTATCAATGAACACCGATCTGCAGAAATGTTTGTATTCTATATCAGCCTAGAGTTCTGCTTTAAGTGTAAAGGTAATGGTAAGGTGAAAGGTTAGGATTAATTTGAAAGATTAGTGTAAATCAATAATCAATCAGATCATCCCATATAAAAAAAAGAATGTTTCCCTTTAAATTCCATAAAATCTGGGACCTATGATGTAACTCCACTCTCACCATAAAATCCAGAATAACCTACCCTGGGCCAAATGCCACAAGTACTCCAACCAGTGTATGTTCACTATATTATATTATATTATATTATATATGTACTGTATGTAAGAAGGATATACAAGAGACTGGCACTGCTTTATTTAGTATCCTTAGGACTCCACATACTCATCATTACTGTTTTATATTGATATACTGTACTTTTATGGTTCAGTACAAGTTAAGGCTGTGTTAGGGTAAGGGCTAGGTATTAGGATTATGGTAGAAGGTAAGGGTTAAGTGTTAGGGTTTTGTGGCGGTATGGGTTAAGGGTTGGGTTTTGGTGAGGGTAAGGGTTAAGTGTTAGGACTTTGGTGAGGGTAAGGTGCTAGGGTTTTCATAAGAGTAATGGCTAAGTGTTAGGGTTTTGTGGGGATATGGATTAAGTGTTAGGGATTTGTGTGGGTAAGGTTATGTGTTGGGGTTTTGGTGAGGATAGGGGTTACACGTTTGTGTTTTAGTTAAGATGCTGTAAATGTTAAGCGTTAGGATTTTGGTGAGGGTTAGAGGCTAGGATATTGTTGAGAGTATGGTGCTAGGGCCTTGGTGAGGGCAATGTTCTAAGATTTTGGTGAGGGTAAAGTGCTGGGGTTTTAATGAGGGTAAGGGTTGATTGTTAGGGTTTGATGGGGGTAAGGTTAATCGTTAGGGTTTTGGTGAAGGCAAGGCTTAAGCGTAGGGGTTTTGGCAAGGGTAAGGGTTAGGTTGTAGGGCTTTAGAGAAAGTAACATGCTAGGGTTTTGATGGGGGTAAGGGCTACGTTTAGGGTTTTGCTGTGAATAAGGTTATGGATAGGGTTTTGGTGAGGGTTGGGGTTAAGTTTTTGGGATTTTGGTGAGGGTAGAGGTTAAGTGTTAGGGTTTTGGTGAGGGGAAGGGATAGGTATTTGGGTTTTGGTGTGGGTAAGGTTATGTGTTGGGGTTTTGGTGAGGGTAGGGGTTAAGTATTTGGGTTTTGGTGTGGATAAGGTTATGTGTTGGGGTTTTGGTGAGGATAGGAGTTAAGTGTTAGGGTTTTGGTGAGGGGAAGGGTTAGGTATTTGGGTTTGGTGTGGGTAAAGTTATGTGTTGGGGCTTTGGTGAAAGTAGGGGTTAAGTGTTAGGGTTTTGCTGTGGGTAAGGTTATGTGTTTGGGTTTTGATGAGGGTAGGGGTTAAGTGTTAAGGTTTTGATGAGGGTAGGGGTTAAGTGTTAGGGATTTGTGTGGGTAAGGTTATGTGTTGGGATTATGGTGAGGATAGGGGTTATACATTTGTGTTTTAGTTAAGATACTGTAAATGTTAAGCATTAGGTTTTTGGTGAAGGTAAGGGTTAGGCGCTTGGGTTTTTATGAGGGTTTGGGTTAGGTTGTAGAGTTTTGGTGAGAGTAAGGTGCTAGGGTTTTGCTGAGGGTTCTAAGTTCTAAGGTTTTGGTGGGAGTAAGGTGCTAGGGGGTTGATGGGGTTAAGGGCTACGTTTAGGGTTTTGCTGTGGGTAAGGTTATGTAGCACCCTCTAGGTAGGTAGGTGCTAGAGGTTAGATTTTTCTGTAAGAATAGCAGAATTTAGGCAGGCATAGCTGGTGGCTAGGCCTGTATGTTTTCATTCTGGGCTGGGAGTGACTCAGTGCAGGGCTGGTGACTCATAGGCAGCCTCCCTGAGACCTCCCTCTTCTTTCGAGAGCTTGTTGGAAAGTTCTGGAAAGAGAGGAGGAGAGGAGAGGTGGAGCTGCCTGGGGTGTTCTAAGGAGCCTTGACCAATCCCCAACCTGGATTGGCAGGGGGCAGGCCTCCTTAAATACCAGGAGTCAGCCAAGCTGGGTAGGAGTTGTTGGGTGGAAGAGATGAATACTGAGTACTGAGGCTATTGTGGCCTTTGAGGGAGCTCCCCAGTTTGGAGGGGGGGGGGGGGTGACCTTGGCCCTGGGCTCAGATGCGGACAGGGCCCTCCAAGAAATCGTGGAGGTGTCCTGGGCTGGAGGCACATGAGGAGCAAGGGAGGACAGCGGGGAGAGTACTGCCGGGCAAGTCTCCATGGAGAGAAACCACTGGTTGCAGCCAAGAGGGCTGGTGAGTGACATGCACAGTCAGGAGGACTGGGGCGGCACGCCTGAGAGGACTGGGAGAGTGCAGTTGGTGATGGGTGCGATACCAGAAGAGAGGACTGTGGTGACAAGGGAAGTGGAGTTGGGCAGCTGTGGCCAAGAGGGCTGGCATGGCCTGAAGAGGGCTGACCAGTGGCCCTATCTGGAACCGTATATACCCCTATCTGGTGACTGTATACCCTACCTGGGACCGTATATACCCCTATCTGGTGACTGTATACCCTATCTGAGACACTGTATTCCCTATCTGGGACCCTGTATACCGTATCTGGGGCTCTGCATACCCTATCTGGGGTTCTGTATACCCTATCTGGGTCCATATACCCCTATCTGGTGACTGTATACCCTATCTGGGACCCTATATACCCTATCTGGGGCTCTGTATACCCTATCTGGGACCCTGTATACCCTTTCTGAGACCTTGTATACCCTTTCTGGGACCTTGTATACCCCTATCTGGTGACTGTAAAACCTATTTGAGACCCTGTATAACCTATCTGTGACGCTGTATACCCTATCTGGGACCCTGTATGCCCCTATCTGGTGACTGTATACTTTATCTGGGACCCTGTATACCCCTATCTGGTGACAGAATACCCTATTTGGGACCCTGTATACCCTATCTGATGACTGCATACCCCTATCTGGGACCCTGTATACCCTATCTGGGGCTCTGTATACCCTATCTGGGGCTCTGTATACCCTATCTGGTGACTGTATACGCTATCTGGGACCCTGTATACCCTATCTGGTGACTGTATACCCTATCTGGGACTCTGTATACTGCTATCTGGGGCTCTGTATACTGCTATAGGGTGACTGTATACTGCTATCTGGGGCTCTGTATACTGCTATCTGGGGCTCTGTATAGCCCTATCTGGTGATGCTGTATACCCTTATCTGGTGATGCTGTATACCCTATCTGGTGATGCTGGGCTGTATACTCTTGACACAAGGGGTGGAAACGATAAGGGGTGGGGCTTAAGTGAAGTGGGAGGGGTCAAAAAGGAAGGACACGGTCTGGCGCCCAACCTTCCTGAAATTTAACCAGCCGCCACTGGGGCTGACTGGGATCAGTAGCCACAAAGGAGGACAATTAGAACCAGGACCCTTTATACACTATAGGGGCCTGCGGTCCCTGCCTGCAAAGGGCAATTCTCTGAGGCCTAGCTGAGCTAGTGTCAGGCCTAACCTTGTGGTGCTAATTGATCCAGAGAACCACAGCAAGTATAAGTATTGGAGGAGTGATAATCTGCAGAAAGAGTTGTGTTGGAGTGAAGACTGGAGTGTATATACAGGAGTGTATACAGTAGTCCCAAGCAAGTTCTACAAGATCTTACTGGGCATCCTATATTTCCCTTACTCCATCCAAGTTCAATACCCTCAATAAACATAAAAAAACAAAATACATGGACTGTTCTATGTCTCGGAGTGCCTGGGAGGTGAATGTTGAGCTGTGCAGAGTGACGGGTGAACCAGAACATTCAGCAGCCCCTGCCGGGGTACCGCTACAGTTATTTGTTGGGGTTTTATTGAGGGTGGAGGTTAAGTGTTAGGGTTTTGGTGAGGGGAAGGGTTAGGTATTTGGGTTTGGTGTGGGTCAGGTTATATGCTGGGGTTTTGATGAGGGTAGGGGTTACATGCTAGGGTTTTGGTGTGGGTAAGGTAATATGTTGGGGGTTTGGTGAGGTTAGGGGTTAAGTGTTAGGGTTTTGCTGTAGGTAAGGTTATGTGTTTGAGTTTTGATCAAGGAAGGGGTTACATGTTAGGGATTTTTTGAGTGTAGGGGTTACGTTTTAGGGTTTTGGTGAGGGGAAGGGTTAGGTATCTGGGTTTTGGTCTGGGTAAGGTTATGTGTTGGGGGCTTTTTGGTCAGGATTAAGTGTTAAGGTTTTGGTCTGGGTAAGGTTATGTGTTGGGGTTTGATGACGGTATGGGTTAAGTGTTAAGGTTGAGTTAAGCCAGAGGCATAACTAGAACCTTCAGGGCCCTGGAGCAAGAAATTATGAAGGGCCCCCTGACCCATGGCCAGGGCCCTTCCCTCTTCCCACTGATCCTGGGGCCCTTTACTCCCATTGCGGGTCCATTTATTATTGGACCTGCAGGGGGACCCTTTCACAAGTTCTGCAGCAGGGCCCCCTTTCTTCCATCTTCGGGCCTCCCCATGGTGGTGAAATGCCAGGGCCCGGTCACAATTGCTACCTTTGCAATCCTGATAGTTCCCTCACTGACGTCAGTAGTTTTTAATTTTTAATTTAATTATTTTTTTATCATTTATTTCTTTTACAATTTTATTTTTACAATTTTTTACAATTTTTTTTAGGAGCTCTGTTGGGGGCTTTGATGAGATATCAGGGGTCTAAACAGACCTCAGTCCTCAATCTCCATCTGTGTAGTCTCAGCTGCACAGAATGAATGGACAGGAATAGCTGTGCACCGAGCCTCCCATTCATTCAGAAACGGAAGTATAGGAAAAACAGTTTACTATGCTTCAGTTATGAATGAACCAATTGGTACCAATCACTGACTCTGTCCATTCAGAAAAGGAAGGAGCTGGGAAATGATTAATTTACCGACCTGTTCCCATCTCTCCATCATGACACATCTTCTACAGGAGGGGGGAAGACAGCAGCTCTGTGGGGGGGGGGGGGGGACCAGGGAAGCACACAGGGACCCTGGGAACAGCAGAAGACAAGTAAGCCGGATTGCGGGGGCAGCATATAGATGAACCAATCTCCTCCATTGGCAGGAAAATGGAGGAGATTGGGTCCTCTAAATGCCACCCCCCGTCATCACTCCTATCCAGGTGTACAAGGGAGGCACACGGGCCCCTTGGACCATGGGGCCCGGTTGCAATTGCAACCCCTGCAACCCCTATCGTTACGCCCCTGTGTTAAGCATTATGTATAGAAAGGAGTTCAGGGTGATGGAGAAAAACTCTAAAATCACTGCAATGAGAATAACTGTGAGGAATAAAGGGGAGGAGATAAAAAGAAGATGGAGAAACGGGGGAGACGGATAGAGAGACTCAAAATAAAATCCAAGCGACGGAAAGTATTCTCTTACATCCGTCATTGAGGGGGGAATCATGCAATAGATTTCAATTGCGCGTCGCCGCCATTGCGCTGGGCGCATTCAAACGCTGCCTTCGGCAGCCTCAGCCGCTCCCCGATTCGATACGCCACCCCGCGTCCCTATTAGAGTCCTTTAAGCAAGACAAAGTGTACAATTTAAAAATAAGACCCCTGAGTAGCGAGTGCAAAAAAAAAAAAAAAAAACCAGCAGAAAAACCAATTTGCGCTGAGATGTGTCACGCTTATCACCGGCGTGTGAAGAAGAATGAAGGATAGATGATATCCGCCGGAGAGGGGACGAGCATGAAAAATACACGGGGGCCCATACAGCTCTATCAATCATGTGCGCTCCTCGACAAAACGCTATAGGTTTTTTTTTTTTTTTATATTTTTTTATTCACGGCTCCGAAGCTTTGAAGCGGCTAATCTGCACGGATCCCCCCAGAGCCTATGTAAGAGCATTACGGCCCCCTCGCCAAAAACGCAACAGGCGCGGCGCACATCAATAAGCACTCAGCACCCAGCGAAAGGCTTTGATCAGGCCTCAGAAAAACAGGTTGGTTTGGAGTGAACACAAGACGGAACAGAGCGGCAGATCAAAGGGGAGAGAAGGGGTGAGAAAAGCAGCGGCGGGTAGGTGGGTGGGTGGGCGGGGGGGCAATGGGATTATTGTTCGAGGGAGCGCTCGCTATTCAGCGGGATGTAATGCCACTTTGTAACACTAGAGACCAGGTCGGCTCTGGCACATTGAAGATGGCTAAAGCCTCAAATCTCATTGGAGAGCAGACGAGAGGCTCCGGCGTCGAGAGGGAGGGAGGACAATAGGCCGGTGGAGAGGGCCTGACAATAGGGAAGGGAATGAAAGCAATCGCCGGCAAAGCAACCGCTGACACAAGATTAGAAGGAAAGCCATTCAAAAAAATGCGGCTTTATTTCCACGAGCGCGACAGCATGAGGCTATTATTTTTTTTTTTTTGTATGTCTTGACGTCTGCTGACTTACGCCTGAACTCTAAGGCAGGCCATAGATGAGACAATATCTCATCCAACACAAGGATTCCACAATACCTATTTGATTTATACCTTACTGGGCCCAGAATTAAATGTATTCATAATGTTAAAGAATAACAAAATGTAGCAAATAAAAAATATAACATTAAGGTGGGCTCCATTCACAAAGCGGTATCTTACCCCCTCCAAGCATGCAATATACCGCACAGCATTTTTCAAAAAGTTTTTTGGCATTCGCTAAAAAAACACTACTGATTTATTTTATGAAATCATGTGGTATTTTAATAGTGGTAATTTCATGGTTGTTAAGGAGTGGGCGGCTGCCGTGGTCCTTAACACAGGCTGTAAATAGCTGGTTTGCAAAGAAGCAGGTGGCTGCTGGCATCCTAAACAACCAGTAACTGTCATGGTTGTTAAGGAGCAGGCAGCCGCTGCTTCCTTAACAACCATGACAGTTACTGGTTGTTAAGGAAGATGGCAGCTGTCCACTCCTTAACAACCATGACAGTTACTGGTTGTTAAGGAAGCAGGCAGCCGCTGGTTGTTAAGGAAGCAGATGGCAGCTGTTCACTCCTTAACAACCATGACATTTACTGGTTGTTAAGGACGCTGGCGGCTGCCCGCTCCTTAACAACCATGACAGTTACTGGCTGTTAAGGAAGCTGGCAGCCGCCTACTCCTTAACAACCATGACAGTTATTGGCTGTTAAGGATGCTGGCGGTCACCTGCTCCTTAACAACCATGGCAGTTACCGGTTGTTAGGGAAACTGGCAGCCGTCCACTCCGTAACTACCTACGGAGTGCCCCACATACATATAAGGCAGCGGGGCAGCCCTTAAGTGCAAAATCATACGTACGTACGTATGTACTGTACGTGATTCCTCTTCTTGGCTCTGGGGCATACACGCGTGCTGCCAGAGCCCTGCTCCTGCTGTGGTTGGACACAGCGGGAGCCAATCAGCGGGTCCAGTGGCTGCGATGGGCGCCAGCCACCCACGATCGTTCGCTGGAAACAAGGCAGACCACCGTTCTGTCAGAGAGGAAGAGAGAGATCTTGTGTTCCTGCAAATCAGGAACACAGATCTCTCTCTTCCTCCCAGCCAGTCCATCCCCCACACAGTTAGAAAGCACTCCCTAGGAACACACTTAACCCTTTGATCGCCCCTGATGTTAACCCCTTCCCTGCCAGTGTCATTAGTACAGCGACATTTTTTTTTAGCACTGATCACTGTATTGGTGTCACTGATCCCCAAAAAGTGTCACTTAGGGGTTGATTTACTAAAGCTGGAGAGTGCAAAAACCGGTGCAGCTGCGCATGCTAGCCAATCAGCTTCTAACCTCAGCTTGTTCAATCCAAGCTTTGACAATAAAACCTTGAAGCTGATTGGTTTCTGTGTGGAGCTGCCCCAAATTTTGCACTTTCAAGCTTTAGTAAATCAACCCCGTATTGTCCGATTTATCCGCCGCAATCCCGCTAAAAATCGCTAATCGCCGCCATTACTAGTAAAAACAATTTAAAAAATAAAAAGCCCATAAATCTATCCCATATTTTGTAGACGCGATAACTTTGGCGCAAACCAATCAATAGACGCTTATTGGGATTTTTTTTTACCAAAACTATGTAGCAGAATACATATCGGCCTAAACTGATGAAGAAATTCGATTTTTTACATTTTCTTTTACTGGATGTTTTATAGAAGAAAGTAAAAAACATTGCCACAAAATTGTCACTCTTTTTTTGTTTATAACGCAAAAAATAAAAAACGCAGAGGTGATCAAATCGCACCAAAAGAAAGCTCTATTTTTGGGAAACAAAAGTATGTCAATTTTATTTGGGTACAACGCTGCACGACCACGCAATTGTCAGTTAAATCGACACAAAATGGCCCGGTCAGGAAGGGGAGAAAAACCTTTCGGGGCTGAAGTGGTGAAGACCATGACAGTTACAGGTTGCTAAGGACACCGGCAGCCGCCTGCTCTTTAACGACCATGTTGGTTACTGGTAGTTAAGGATGGCGGCGGCTGCCGACTCTTTAAATATCACAGGCCAGGACCACTGCTTAATTACATTCATTTTTTTCTTCCTTTTGTGAATTGATTTTCACTCCTGTTTTCTGCGATATTTACTGAGCATTTTTGCTTTATGCGGTAAATACTCCATAAAGCAATAGTGAATTGACATTTTCAGGATTGCACCTTAATACTGCGTGTGATCTGGCTCTGTGAATAGTGCCCATGGTAATTAAATGTCATTAAAAATGTACCTTTCCTTTCCAATCTGCACCAAATGCCATTTCCTGCTTGTGTGATTGGCCCAATGATTTTCCCACAAGTCCGCACGAAGTCAGATTTTAGGCATCCCCTGCAAAGGGAGTTTTCAGTTTTGGTGAGATACTCCCTAAAGGGTTAAATTCTTCTAAAGGGATGCAGACACTGCAGCTTTCCTCATCAGAACACTGAGAGAGCACCAGGTGATTATAATGAACCAGCTTCCATTCGGAATCAGTCTGCACAATACATGGGGGGGCAAACAGCTATTTTGTCAGAGTAACAAAAGGTAAGAATCTGCTACAAAGTTTGTTACAACCCCTGCAGTGTACAGAGATCACCCAGAGGGGGAGGGTTTTTTTTATCAACAAAAGTGGAGCCAGGGCTGTCTTAATGCATGGGCACACCTGGGCACTGCCCAGGGGTCCCAGGTGTATGGGGGCCCCATTAAATCTTGCATTACATCATACTTGCCAACTGTCCCAAATTTGCTGGGACAGTCACGCTTTTTACTAAGCTATCCCGGGATGGTAATGTCCCATGCAGCATCTTGGAACCAATACTGTGCCCTCCTGATCCCAGTATTGTGCCCTCCTGATACCAGTATTGTGCCCTCCTGATCGGTAGGGGCCCAACTGCATCACTTTGCCCAGGGGCCCATGATGCTATTAAGACGGCCCTGAGTGGAGCTACTCTTTAAGTCTATGCATGCTAAGTAAAGTGTTGGTGTAACACTCACAGAATGCACAGTCCTCCCCCTGACCAGTGCCAGGACAAGGTCATCTAGAACCCAGGGCAAACATGCCAAACCCGCCCCACCCCAGCAAAAATGTTTGCCCCAAACTCAAATGCTTTCTTTCCCCTAATGCCCCAGCACAAATCCCCCCCCCAACTCAAACCCCGTTTGTAAAAACGACCCCACCCCGCCCAAACCGTACAAACGGGACCCAAGATCTAC
>BLSH010352667.1:1499205-1518204 GCA_018402905.1 Glandirana rugosa | reverse complement strand
AGTCTGATCACTGGGGGAGGGGAGACTGAGGAAATGCTTCCTCCTCCTTCTACAAAGTTACAATGTACAGTCTGATCACTGGGGGCGGGGGGGACTGAGGAAATGCTTCCTCCTCCTTCTACAAAGTTACAATGTACAGTCTGATCACCGAGAGAGGAGAGACTGAGGAAATGCTTCCTCCTCCTTCTACAAAGTTACAATGTACAGTCTGATCACCGAGAGAGGGGAGACTGAGGCAATGCTTCCTCCTCCTTCTACAAAGTTACAATGTACAGTCTGATCACTGGGGGAGGGGAGACTGAGGAAATGCTTCCTCTTCCCTCTACAAAGTTACAATGTACAGTCTGATCACTGGGGTAGGGGAGACTGAGGAAATGCTTCCTCCTCCTTCTACAAAGTTACAATGTACAGTCTGATCACTGAGGGAGGAGAGACTGAGGAAATGCCTCCTCCTTCTACAAAGTTACAATGTACAGTCTGATCACTGGGGGGAGGGGAGGGGAGACTGAGGAAATGCTTCCTCCTCCTTCTACAAAGTTACAATGTACAGTCTGATCACTGGGGGAGGGGAGACTGAGGAAATGCTTCCTCTTCCCTCTACAAAGTTACAATGTACAGTCTGATCACTGGGGGAGGGGAGACTGAGGAAATGCTTCCTCCTCCCTCTACAAAGTTACAATGTACAGTCTGATCACTAGGGGAGGGGAGACTGAGGAAATGCTTCCTCCTGACTGCTACAAAGTTACAATGTGCAGTCTGATCACTGGGGGAGGGGAGACTGAGGAAATGCTTCCTCCTCCTCCTACAAAGTTACAATGTACAGTCTGATCAATGGGGGAGGGGAGACTGAGGAAATGCTCCCTCCTCCTTCTACAAAGTTACAATGTACAGTCTGATCACTGGGGGAGGGGAGACTGAGGAAATGTCTCCTCCTCCTTCTACAAAGTTACAATGTACAGTCTGATCACTGTGGGAGGGGAGATTGAGGAAATGCCTCCTCCTGCTTGCAGTAAACTGGTGTGAATTGGCTGTAATTCACGCAGACTTTTATATTGACTGACAGGTCCACTTTAATGAAAGGGCTCACAGCTCCGGAATGCGTAGGCCGGGTCACGCGATGTCAGAAGGATCCGCAGTCTGGGAATTCTGGGTAGTTTAACCTTTAAAAGGACATTGGGGATCCCTGAGGACTTCACACGGCTGCCTCCTGTCTTCGGGGAGTTGTAGGGCGCGAGGTCGGCACAAAATATCACAGAATCCTTTTAGCATTACTTATGCTTTGTGCCTTCAGTGCCATGAGGCGGGTGGAGGACTCAGGATCTCCTCCCGCAAGATCACAGAAATAACTCATTCATTTCCTTTCTTATATTAGAAAATTTACAGAGAGGCCGCCCTTCGAAAAACGGCCAGAAAATAGAATTCATGGATTGGACTTCCAAACTCCGAAACTCGTCTTGCATATTGACTGAGCGGTGTAAGGGGGGAGGAGCTGTCCCCCTGCAGTAACACCTTTTCACCACTAGAGGTGGCTAGCCTTCTGAGTTGAAAAATAGCCAATGACTTTCAAGCCCACTTCTTACCTCTGAGCCCTCTCTGAAGGGCACGCCCCCCCCCCTGGGGTGGCATCATCAGAAAGACTGAGCTCAAAGTATTGGTACAAAGCCCTCCAGTCTCTACGTTAGGACCATCCAGTGTACCCGAAATGGGAAATAAAGGGCCAGTGACTCTATTGGACTAGCAAAAAAGATCACTGGGGGCCAAAAGACTACCTGAATAGGTAATGGTCTGCTAACGGGACTTTCCATACCACCCCCCATCTATTAAACTGTTTAGGATGATGGCAGCCCAGAATTTTATTCAGTTCTACCTTGAAGGCTCTTCTAATCCAAAAGACACCAACAATCGGGCTCTATTCTACCCATTGACATTAATGATGGGGATACTGAAGTTGGACCTGGGTCACACTTCCAGCCTTCACGTTGGGCATCAAATAAAAAAAAGACCTGGCTCACAATTGGCATTCGAATAATCCAATTTATCCCAAATGTGTTCAGTAGGGATGAGGTCAAGGCGCTGTGCACTACACTCGAGTTCTTCCATGGCCTCAAACCTACTGAACACCTTTGGGATGAGAAGACCTTATCCCAAAGGTGTCCCGTAGGTCTAAGGGCAGGTAATGATGTTGGATAAGAAGACCTCATCCCAAAGGTGTCCCGTAGGGCTAAGGGCAGGTACTGATGTTGAATGAGAAGACCTCATCCCAAAGGTGTCCCATGGGGTTAAGGGCAGGTACTCATGTTGGATGAGAAGACCTCATCCAAAAGGTGCCCCGTGGGGTTAAGGGCAGGTGCTGATGTTGGATGAGAAGACCTAATCCCAAAGGTGTCCTGTGGGGTTAAGGGCAGGTACTAATGTTGGATAAGAAGACCTCATCCCAAAGGTGTCCAGTGGGGTTAAGGGCAGGCACTGATGTTGGATAAGAAGACCTCATCCCAAAGGTGTCCCGTAGGGCTAAGGGCAGGTACAGATGTTGGATAAGAAGACATCATCCCAAAGGTGTCCCATAGGAATAAGGGCAGGTACTGATGTTGGATAAGAAGACATCATCCCAAAGGTGTCCCGTAGGGCTAAGGGCAGGTACTGATGTTGGATAAGAAGACCTCATCCCAAAGGTGTTCCGTAGGGTTAAGGGCAGGTACTGATGTTGGATAAGAAGACCTCATCACAAAGGTGTCCCATAGGGCTAAGGGCAGGTACAGATGTTGGATAAGAAGACCTCATCCCAAAGGTGTCCCATAGGGCTAAGGGCAGGTACTGATGTTGGATAAGAAGACCTCATCCCAAAGGTGTCCCGTAGGGTTAAGGGCAGGTACTGATGTTGGATAAGAAGACCTCATCCCAAAGGTGTCCCGTGGGGTTAAGGGCAGGTACTGATGTTGGATGAGAAGACCTAATTCCAAAGGTGTCCCGTAGGGTTAAGGGCAGGTACTGATGTTGGATAAGAAGACCTCATCCCAAAGGTGTCCCGTAGGGCTAAGGGCAGGTACTGATGTTGGATAAGAAGACCTCATCCCAAAGGTGTCCCGTAGGGCTAAGGGCAGGTACTGATGTTGGATAAGAAGACCTAATCCCAAAGGTGTCCCGTAGGGCTAAGGGCAGGTACTGATGTTGGATAAGAAGAACTCATCCCAAAGGTGTCCCGTAGGGCTAAGGGCAGGTACTGATGTTGGATAAGAAGACCTCATCCCAAAGGTGTCCCGTAGGGCTAAGGGCAGGTACTGATGTTGGATAAGAAGACCTCATCCCAAAGGTGTCCCATAGGGTTAAGGGCAGGTACTGATGTTGGATAAGAAGACCTAATCCCAAAGGTGTCCCGTAGGGCTAAGGGCAGGTACTGATGTTGGATAAGAAGAACTCATCCCAAAGGTGTCCCGTAGGGCTAAGGGCAGGTACTGATGTTGGATAAGAAGACCTCATCCCAAAGGTGTCCCGTAGGGTTAAGGGCAGGTACTGATGTTGGATAAGAAGACCTCATCCCAAAGGTGTCCCGTGGGGTTAAGGGCAGGTACTGATGTTGGATAAGAAGACCTCATCCCAAAGGTGTCCCATAGGGCAAAGGGCAGGTACTGATGTTGAATAAGAAGACCTCATCTCAAAGGTGTCCCATAGGGCTAAGGGCAGGTACTGATGTTGGATAAGAAGACGTAATCCCAAAGGTGTCCCGTAGGGCTAAGGGCAGGTACTGATGTTGGATAAGAAGAACTCATCCCAAAGGTGTCCCGTAGGGCTAAGGGCAGGTACTGATGTTGGATAAGAAGACCTCATCCCAAAGGTGTTCCGTAGGGTTAAGGGCAGGTACTGATGTTGGATAAGAAGACCTCATCACAAAGGTGTCCCATAGGGCTAAGGGCAGGTACAGATGTTGGATAAGAAGACCTCATCCCAAAGGTGTCCCATAGGGCTAAGGGCAGGTACTGATGTTGGATAAGAATACCTCATCCCAAAGGTGTCCCGTAGGGTTAAGGGCAGGTACTGATGTTGGATAAGAAGACCTCATCACAAAGGTGTCCCGTAGGGCTAAGGGCAGGTACAGATGTTGGATAAGAGGACCTCATCCCAAAGGTGTCCCGTAGGGCAAAGGGCAGGTGCAGATGTTGGATAAGAAGACCTCATCCCAAAGGTGTCCCATAGGGCTAAGGGTAGGTACTGATGTTGGATAAGAAGACCTTATCCCAAAGGTGTCCCGTAGGGCTAAGGGCAGGTACTGATGTTGGATAAGAAGACCTCATCCCAAAAGGTGTCCCGTAGGGTTAAGGACAGGTACTGATGTTGGATAAGAAGACCTCATCCCAAAGGTGTCCCGTAGGGCTAAGGGCAGGTACTGATGTTGGATAAGAAGACCTCATCCCAAAGGTGTCCCGTAGGGCTAAGGGCAGGTACTGATGTTGGATAAGAAGACCTCATCCCAAAGGTGTCCCGTAGGGTTAAGGGCAGGTACTGATGTTGGATAAGAAGACCTCATCACAAAGGTGTCCCATAGGGCTAAGGGCAGGTACAGATGTTGGATAAGTAGACCTCATCCCAAAGGTGTCCCATAGGGCTAAAGGGCAGGTACTGATGTTGGATAAGAAGACCTCACCCCAAAGGTGTCCCGTAGGGCTAAGGGCAGGTACTGATGTTGGATAAGAAGACCTCATTCCAAAGGTGTCCTGTAGGGCTAAGGGCAGGTACTGATGTTGGATAAGAAGATCTCATCCCAAAGGTGTCCAGTAGGGTTAAGGGCAGGTACTGATGTTGGATAAGAAGACCTCATCCCAAAGGTGTCCCGTAGGGTTAAGGGCAGGTACTGATGTTGGATAAGAAGACCTTATCCCAAAGGTGTCCCGTAGGGCTAAGGGCAGGTACCAATGTTGGATAAGAAGACCTCATCCCAAAAGGTGTCCCATAGGGTTAAGGACAGGTACTGATGTTGGATAAGAAGACCTCATCCCAAAGGTGTCCCGTAGGGCTAAGGGCAGGTACTGATGTTGGATAAGAAGACCTCATCCCAAAGGTGTCCCATAGGGCTAAGGACAGGTACTGATGTTGGATAAGAAGACCCTTTACCAAAGGTCTTCCAAAAGTAGGGTTGAGGTCAGGACAAAGCACTCGAGTTCCTCCAACCCAAACTGGTCACACCATGTCTTTATGGAGCTGGCTTTGTACACAGGGGGGTACAGTCATGCTGGAACAGAAAAGGGTCTTCACCAAACTCTTACCACAAGGTTGGAAGAGCACAATTGCCTACAATGTCTTTGTATGATGGAGGATTACCAGGACCCTTCACTGGAGACACCTGACCTCCATCATTTGGAGGGAGAGGGGTCTCATATCCTTGAATATATAATAGGTGATGGTCTGATGTCCATAAGCTTTTGGCCATATACTGTAAATAGGTTCCCTTGAAGATGAATGCGGCTCAATGTTGGACATGTGTGGT
This sequence comes from Glandirana rugosa, assembly GCA_018402905.1. NCBI lineage: Eukaryota > Metazoa > Chordata > Amphibia > Anura > Ranidae > Glandirana > Glandirana rugosa. Next base: position 1,512,725 of record BLSH010352667.1, on the reverse strand, counting down.
GTGGAGCATACAGTGCACAGGACAGAGGCCGCAGTTTCTATGGCTGAGAAATGTCACGGTGAAGGATTCCCTGTCCCCGGGAGGCTTGTCCATAACACGTCGAGGCCGGGTGAAGGTCAGCTGCAAAAACGCATCCAGCTGATATGCCCCAAAGCTGTTATGGCTCCACGGCCACAGTCTGTAACCCTCTGTGTCCTTCCCAGACACGAGAGTCCTGTTTGTAAGCGAAGGACAACCCTGACTGGAATCAGGAACTATTTGTGGATCAGAGCGGGGACCACTGTCCTTTTATTTTATATAACTCCTCAAATAATTCTATACAGACTAAGGGTAAATATTGGAGAGGAGGAATGCGGTTCATGTTTGCCGCTACCATAGGTTTGTGGTGACCGTGTGGGATTATAAAAATTTAGTGTAGGGGTCTCCAAGCTGTCTAAACAGAGGGCCAGAATACTGTCCTTTGGACTTAGGGGGGCAGATTGTGGCTAGTGGGGGTAAATAATGTCCCAGCGTCAGATGGAGTAAACAAATTTCATAACATCTATAGTCGAAGGAGGAAGGAGGAATAGTGTCCCATCATTGGTGTCAGTGGGGAGGAATAGTGCCACATCATTGGTGTCAGTGGGAGGAATAGTGCCCCATCATTGGTATCAGTGGGAGGAATAGTGCCTCATCATTGGTGTCAGAGGGAGGAATAGTGCCCCATCATTGGTGTCAGTGGGAGGAATAGTGCCCCATCATTGGTATCAGTGGGAGGAATAGTGCCCCATCATTGGTATTCGTGGGATAAATGGGGCCCCATCAATGGTGTCCATGGGATGAATAGTGCCCCATCATTGGTGTCAGTGGGATGAATAGTGCCCCATCATTGGTGTCAGTGGGAGGAATAGTGCCCCATCATTGGTGTCAGTGGGAGGTATAGTGCCCCATCATTGGTGTCAGTGGAAGGAATAGTGCCCCATCATTGGTGTCAGTTGGAGGAATAGTGCCCCATCATTGGTGTTAGTGGGAGGAATAGTATCCCATCATTGGTATCAGTGGGAGGAATAGTGCCCCATCATTGGTGTCAGTTGGAGGAATAGTGCCCCATCATTGGTGTCAGTGGGAGGAATAGTATCCCATCATTGGTATCAGTGGGAGGAATAGTGCCCCATCATTGGTGTCAGTGGGAGGAATAGTGCCCCATCATTGGTGTCAGTTGGAGGAATAGTTCCCCATCATTGGTGTCAGTGGAAGGAATAGTGCCCCATCATTGATATCAGTGGGAGGAATAGTGCCCCATCATTGGTGTCAGTGGGAGGAATAGTGCCCCATCGTTAGTGCCAGTCGGAGGAGTGGCAGTGATGGGACACTTCCTCCCATGGACAATCATTGGGAAGAATGCCCCTTACAGATACAGAAGTAGAGAATGCTCATGGCTCAAGAAACCCCCAGCAACTTCTGGAGGATCCCTGGTTGAGACAGAATCATCTTCAGTATCCATCTACCTATTAGAAGGCTTGGCTTGGTCACACATAGATGGGTTACAGATTTGTTTTTATTGATTTCTATTTCTGGTAAATATGTAACAATGTAACGTTTCCAGCAGAAGGTTACTTTGTATCCTGTGTGTGATTTCTGGGTCTGGCACATAATGTAACAAAAACGTAGCTGTAGTTTATAGATAAACGGCTCAAACAAAGGGGAGTTATTCTCCAAATTTTATACATCGATGGAGCGATCGAGCCGCCAAAAGCGATAATGAGTGGCGGCGGTGGGAGACGCTCGTTAGCGCACTGGGGGATCGGAAACTCCCCCTGCGAATGTCGCCATCCTTCACTTCTCCATACAGAAGATTGGCAGATCAGACGTCCCGCGTAGGCACTGTGCGTGTCGCTGCGCAGCGGGCCCCAGCGCTGGAAGAGGTTGTGTGAGGACAGGTAGGTACCCCCCCTCCTGGCGTTCTCCGGTGGGTGGGCATCTCCATTGAGCCATAGTCAGCTATGCAAACGCTATGGAGAGACTGGAGGCTCATCGCAGGGAGGGGCGATTTCTTTTCTGCACGGAATCTTTCCATCCTCGGCTTTATTCTCTTTTATTTCATTTTATGTGACACGTTTTGTTTTTTTTCTTCGACATTTGGAGAGACTGTTACCCATAATAATCGTTTTTTTCCTGTAAATGCTCATTAAATTTCTGGATTTCCGTCCAAAAAATGGGATTCCCGCTGTTTCTGCCACTGCGTATCCCAGACAGCTGCGTCTCCGGAATAGCGGCCAGATTGACATTCGCTTATTTGGGACAATTTCTGACGGCGCCGTCATTTGGTATTTTATTGGCTGCGGCGGATGTGCGAATTCAAGAACAGAAATCTCACTACAGGAATCTCCGGGAGGCAGAAGAATTCAGAATGTTAGTTAAACCCCAACTCCGACCCGTGCAAGACCTGGAGTGGGGATGCTATTGTTTGTGGTCTGCGTCCCTGATAGGACATTGTCGCCCCCCTTTCCCATCTTTGTTCAGGCATCATCCAGGGTCACCGTCTACTTCCTGGACTGGACTTCAAAGATGGTAAATCATCTGACACCGGTGTTAAAATGTTTCATTCTGATCACTGGGGGAGAGGAGACTGAGGAAATGCCTCCTCCTCCTTCTACAAAGTTACAATGTACAGTCTGATCACTGGGGGACGGGAGACTGAGGAAATGCCTCCTCCTCCTTCTACAAAGTTACAATGTACAGTCTGATCACTGGGGGAGGGGAGACTGAGGAAATGCTCCCCCCTACTTATACCAATTTACAATGTACAGTCTGATCACTGGGGGAGGGGAGACTGAGGAAATGCTCCCCCCTCCTTCTACAAAGTTACACTGTACAGTCTGATTAGTGGGGGAGGGGAGACTGAGGAAATGCTTCCTCCTCCTTCTACAAAGTTACAATGTACAGTCTGATCACTGGGGGAGGGGAGACTGAGGAAATGCTTCCTCCTGCTTCTACAAAGTTACAATGTACAGTCTGATCACTGGGGGAGGGGAGACTAAGGAAATGCCTCCTCCTCCTTCTACAAAGTTACAATGTACAGTCTGATCACTGGGGGAGGGGAGGCTGAGGAAATGCTTCCTCCTGCTTCTACAAAGTTACAATGTACAGTCTGATCACTGGGGGAGAGGAGACTGAGGAAATGCCTCCTCCTCCTTCTACAAAGTTACAATGTACAGTCTGATCACTGGGGGAGGGGAGATTGAGGAAATGCTCCCCCCTACTTCTACAAAGTTACAATGTACAGTCTGATCACTGGGGGAGGGGAGACTGAGAAAATGCTTCCTCCTCCTTCTACAAAGTTACAATGTACAGTCTGATCGCTGGGGGAGGGGAGACTGAGGAAATGCTTTCTTCTAATTGCAGCAGACTGATGACCATACTTGGGCAGTGATGTCACTGCTATCCTTGTCCCTTTGCATATTTAGCCAGGGATGCCCGGTCATGTAAGCTACTGTGGCGGTGATACCAGTGGTTGCTAGGGATGCAGCAGGTGCTAGCATTGTGCTAGTGATGTCAATGGTTGCTAGGGATGCAGGCAGGTGCTAGGACTGTTCCGCACCGGTAATGTCAGCGGTTGCTAGGGATGCAGTGGGTGTTAACAACTGCTGCTTCTTTATGAACCATTGACAGAAGGAAGCTGTCATATATAGAAGCTGTAGAAATACTTCTTCTTTAGTTGTGTGCAGCATCCTCTAGTGTGCTAGAAGTATAGTGCTATGTTTTTGGTAGAGTAGGTAAATTTCAGGCAGCCAATCCTGTTTGTTTTGTACTGGGTTGGGAGTGACTCAGGCAGAGCTAAGTGACTCGCAGGCAGCATCACTGAGACCTCCCACTTCTTTCCTGAACATGCTGGAATCTTCTGGAAAGGAAGGAGGAGAGTGTAACGTACCTGGTGATTGAGTCTGGCTTATGCGGGGGCAACCCCTCTTACGGCCCTGGTTCATGAGCCCCTGATAGTGGGGACAGGGAGCTCAGGAGCACAGGGGGGGCACGAGGGTTGGACTTGGTCACAGGTGGTGGGTGCAGGTCCACAGGAGCTCATGCAGCAGAAGAGTGGTGGTACAGGCCGGGTCGTCAACAGGCGGGCAAAGCGGTACAGATGAGGCAGGCAGGTGGGTAGTCGGGTACAGACAGGGTCAGCAACGTGCGGGCAGATGAGGTACAAGGATCAGGCAGAAGAGTGGTCATAAACAAGCAGAGGTCAGGGCAGGCAGATAGCAACAAAGTCCAGATAGGTAGCCGGGGTCACAGGTGCAGGAAGTCTCACTAGAACAACGTTGGGGGGTCACAGGAATGGGAACGCTGTCGAACGGACAGCACAAGCTGCTGGGCACAGGAAGTTCAAATAGGGCCGCCTGGCGCCATTTCTGGTGTGCACGCGCGCGCACAGGCACGCGCACGTCGCGCGGATCTGTCCCTGGCAGGTTCCTTACAGAGAGGTGGTACTGCCTGGAGTATTCTAAGGAACCCTGACCAAGGTTGGGGCCTGGATTGGCAGGTGGCAGACCTCCTTAAATCCTCAGGGTCAGCCCAGCTTGGTAGGAGTTGCTCGGGTGGAAGCTGGAGATGGAGGGTAGGCTGTCGTGGCCTTGGAGGGTGCTCCCCAGTCTGGTGGGGCGGTGACCTTGTGCCTCGGCTTGGGTGCAGATGGGACCTGCCCACAACCCAAGGAAGTGTCCTGGACAGGAGGCACAGAAGGAGAGCACCGCCAGGCAAGTCTCCAGGGAGGAACAACAGGTCGCAGCCAGGAGGATGAGTGACACACAGTTAGGAGGACTGGGGAGGCACACCTGAGAGGACAGGGAGATTGCAGTCTGGGATGGGTGCAGAACCAGAGGAGGGGACTGTGTTGTCACGGGCAGTAGAGAAAAGCAGCTGCAGCCAGGAGGGCTGGCAGGGCGTGAAGATGTGGAACTGGGATCAGTAGCTACGTGGACAGCTAGCAATAGGACCACCTACATCTTTGCTACACCAAAGGGCCCCGTGGTCCCTGCCTGCAAAGAGCAACTACTAAAGCCTGGCGGAGCCATTGTCAGGCCTAATCTAAAGTGCTAGCTGGTCCTGGAAGTGAGTAGTCAAGTAATGTGCTGAAGAGTGAGATCAGTAGTCAAGTGATGGGCTGGAGGAAGAGAAGAAGTTGTATATACAGAGAGTTTATATAGTTTCAGTCCCTACATTGTCTTTTTGGTCAACTGGGCATCTCATATCTACCCTGTCCCCGACAAGACTAGAACTGGGATCAGTAGCTATGTGGACAGCTAGCACTAGGACCACCTACATCTTTGCTACACCAAAGGGCCCCGCGGTCCCTGCCTGCAAAGGGCATTTGCTGAGGCCTGGCGGAGCCAGTGTCAGGCCTAATCTAAAGTGCTAGCTGGTCCTGGAAGTGAGTAGTCAAGTAATGTGCTGAAGAGTGAGATCAGTAGTGATGGACTGGAGGAAGAGAAGAAGTTGTATATACAGAGAGTGTATATAGTTTCAGTCCCTACATTGTCTTTTTGGTCAACTGGGCATCTCATATCTACCCTATCCCCGACGAGACTAGAAAACTTGTGTTGGCCAACAAGGAGTTGACCGATTGTTGGCTCGTGTGTACAGAAGTTGACCAACCAAAAGTTGAAGGTGCAAACACGCATGCGCGGGACCCAGGAAGTGTTCGTGGTGTAACCTGCGTTCCTAATTCACAAACCACATTCACCTGAACGTCCTCGTTATTCGCTCAGAACACGGCACTACGTTCGGCTTTGTTGGCCGATTACTTGATTTATGTCAGTACACGAAACCAAACCACTGTCACCCAATTTGGTCAAAATTTGGACGTTCGGTTGACCAACCATTGGCTCGTGCGTAGGAGGCATTAGGCAGCAAAACCAAATCCAAACCAACGGCTACTGGTTCTGCCAACCGCCATTTAACGTCTGAAGATGTCGCATTGAACGCCAAGCCACGGTGAGTGAAGGTTTGGTGGGAATCAGACCCGGTTGCAGGTAATGAGAATTTGGAGGTCGCGCTGCCTCTCCTTAATTCCAGATTTCCTGTCACTCCTCATACAGGTGATTCATGTGTTTCATCGCGGCGCTGAGTACTCATGTTCGTCGCAAGATGAAAGCAGCGCCAGTCAGCAGAGAATAAAACGAGGCATCAATCTCCTCCGATGGACCCCCAAAGCGGAGAGCCGGGCTCCCCCGGGAGGGCCGGCCTGTTTTATTTTTCACTCTGTTTCTGACGTGGCTGATTGAAAATCGCGGTCTGCAGCGCCTGGGAGAGACGTCATGGCTTCATCCCGCTGAGACCAGGCTGATTTATAGGGAATATCTGAGAAGGACCCTCATAGGGATGAAGAGAAACCATAAGAAACGCGGAGGAAAGAGTTTAACCCTTCGGGGAGCGATGGAGAATCTTGTAACACGGAGCTGGTTAGTTACACGGTTAGATTGGAAGAAGACACGGGTACCACCATCAGAACACCAAACCCACCGAGGGTCCAGAGGAAGGTCAAAAAAACCTTAATGAAGGGCAATCCAACCAACCCCAACCGGGAAAAATCCCTTCCTGAGCCGAGGCGATCAGATCAATGTCAATGGAGGGAATAATAACCCCCAGCATTGGTGTCAGTGGAGGGAATAATAACCCCCAGCATTGGTGTCAGTGAAGGGAATAATAACCCCCAGCATTGGTGTCAGCGGATTTTAACCCTCAACCCGCTTCCTAGGCAAATCCTTGGTCCCTCAAAAGAAGTAGTAGTAGCAGTAGTTGTCATAAGCAATAGTAGTAGTACTCAGTAGTAATAGTAGTCAGCAGTAGCAGTAAAAGTCAGCAGTAGTAGTAGTAGTCAGTAGTAGCAGTAGTAGCTGTCATAAGCAGCAATAGTATTACTCAGCAGCAGTAATAGTGAGCAGTAGTAGTAAGCAGTAACAATAATAGTCAGCAGAAGTAGTAGCAGTAGTAGTCAACAGTAATAGTAGTCCACAGTAGCAGTAGTAGTCAGCAGTAGCAGTAGTAGTTAGCAGTAGTAGTTAGCAGTAGCAGTAATAGTCAGAAGTAGTAGTAGTAGTAGTAAGCAGTAGTAATCAGCAGCAGTAGTAGTCAAAAGTAGCAGTAGTTTTCAGCACTAGTAGCAGTCAACAGTAGTAGTAGTAGTAGTAGTAGTAGTAGTTGTTATCAACAGTAGTAGTAGTAGAAGTTATCAGTAGTAGTAGTCAGTAGTAGTAGAAGTTATCAACAGTAGTAGTAGTAGTAGTAGTCAGTAGTAGCAGTAGCTGCCATAAGCAGCAATAGTATTACTCAGCAGCAGTAATAGTGAGCAGTAGTAGTAAGCAGTAACAATAATAGTCAGCAGAAGTAGTAGCAGTAGTAGTCAGCAGTAATAGTAGTCAACTGTAGCAGTAGTAGTCAGCAGTAGTAGTTAGCAGTAGCAGTAATAGTCAGAAGTAGTAGTAGTAGACAACAGTAGTAGTAGTAGTAGTAAGCAGTAGTAATCAGCAGCAGTAGTAGTCAAAAGTAGCAGTAGTTGTCAGCACTAGTAGCAGTCAATAGTAGTAGTAGTTTTAGTAGTAGTAGTTGTTATCAACAGTAGTAGTAGTACTAGTAGAAGTTATCAGTAGTAGTAGAAGTTATCAGTAGTAGTAGTCAGTTGTAGTAGAAGTTATCAGCAGTAGTAGTCAGAAGCACTCAAGGCATAAAATCGGATCAAACAACTCTACTACATAATTGCACCTGAAATCGCATTGCTGTAGTGTGAACCAGGCTGGCAGAGCTCCACCTTCATTTAGACCCCTATCACACCAAGGCATTTTTCAGTTGCTCTTGTGCTAAAAATAGTGACTGAAAAGCGCCTGCGGTGCGCTTGCGGGACGGTAAAAAAAGTCCTGCATCTTTGGGGAGGTGTGGGAGCCCTGTATTTACCGCTCCTCCACCGCCCCCATTGAAAACAATGGGGCAGCGCTCCCAAAGCGCCTGAACACCGCTTCGGAAGCACTCGTAACCGGCATTTTTAACCCCTTTTTAACCCCTTGTGGGGGGGGGGGGTTAAATCGCACCGCTGCCCCCCCCCCCGAATAGCGAGCGGTAAAGCGTCACAAATTAGTGGTGTTTTACCTCTAACGCTCAGGTGGCCCTGGTGTGAAAGGGGTCTTAGGGCAGTGGTTTTCAGCTCCTGTCCTCAGGACCCACTAACAGGCCAGATTTTAAGTATTACCTTGGGAAGATGCAGACTAGAATACTGCAATCACTGAGCAGCAAATGATATCACCTGTGATGTATTTCAGCTATCCTGCAAACCTGGCCTGTTAGTGGGTCCCAGGGACAGGAGTGGAGAACCACTGCTTTAGGGACAAGCCAAGCCGGCTACACCAGACCAGAATAAAAGGATCCCTCCCACTGTTCCCATCTTATTACATCAGGAATTACTAACCGACGCCCCCCACTGGAAAAAGGAACTGGCAATCTGTTCCTGATAACCAATAAGAAGAGATTGTCTGGATGAATGGCAATGCCATAAGTAGACCCCTATGGTTTATATGATTTTCCCATAATCCCCTGCAGCTAAATCAAACAAGTCTTCTCTTTTCTGAAAAGCAGAGGGGCGGAGTTGGGAACGCCTGGACTTCAGAACAAGGTGTTCCCAGTTTGCTGGTGGGAAGACTTTGGACATAAAGGTGTCCTGATTTTTCCACCTGTATAAAGACGAAGGCGGATAATTTACATGAGACGATCGGCCTCTGTGCCCCCAGTATCTGCCCTCCCAGCCCCCCCTAGGGCTGCGCACGGCGGTCGGGCACTCGGATTGCGTCCTCTTTGCCTGATAAGTAATGAAGAGTCAGTGGCGGGTTAAGTGAATACAGCCAGAGGGTGATGTTTAATTAGGTAGCAAATGAAAGTCTTCTCCTCACTCTGCGTCCGGCGTGATTGAGAGGCGAACGCTCGCGTGAGCGACAAGCCGATAAATCTTCAGCAGCGGCAAACCGAGGACGTCAGCCGGGGATGTCACCGAAGGGCTTGTCGGCATTAATAATGAAGTTATACTAAAGTCTTCCCATTTGTTTTGCAAACCGATCGCAGTTTTAAGTTAAATACTCAATTACCGATTTCTTTCCTTTTTATTTTTGTGGCTCCCCTTTGCCGAAACGCGAAGGGCGTCTCGCCTCCTGCATTTTATTTTTTGCTATTATATCTATGCCTGCCCTACAAATTATAAGACGATCGAAGGTTTTCCCCTCGCTCTCCTCGGACCTCCAGGTTCCGCGAAGGCGACGCGGCTCCGGAGACGAACGCTCTTTGAAGTTTTGCTTCTTTTTAGTTCTTTTCTGAAGTGCAGCAATCAACCCGCCGCCCGCATATCGCGGGAACGATCGATCCTGCTCCCAACTTTTCGCTGCCCGATTTTCACTCCATCCAATCCGTTCACTTGACTTGGATGCCCTATGTGCGCTTGTCGCTCAAAAGACGCTCCCGCTCCTTAGCGTGATTTTTAAATGCGCGTTTTGCCTCGTAATACCATCGCAGGATAATCGCAGAAGATTCGCAACCACGTTTAGGGACGTGCACAGTGCAGCCCATTCACTTCAATGGGCGGCTCAATGCGCGCTTGTTGCTTTAAAAGACGCTCCCGCTCCTCAGCGCGATTTATAAGCGCACGTTTTGCTGCGCCATGCCGTCGCGCGATAACCGCAGAAGACTCGCACCACGTTTAGGGACGTGCACAGTGCAGCCCATTCACTTCAATGGGCGGCTCAATGTGCGCTTGTTGCTTTAAAAGACGCTCCTGCTCCTTAGCGCGTTTTTGCAGCGCGATACTGTCGCAGGATAATCGCAGAAGATTCGCAGCACGTTTGGGGTTGAGCATAGGGCAGCCCATTCACTTCAATGGGCTGCTCAATGCGCGCTTGTTGCTTTAAAAGACGCTCCCGCTCCTCAGCGCGATTTATAAGCGCACGTTTTGCCGCGCCATGCTGTCGCAGGATAACCGCGGAAGATTCGCACCATGTTTAGGGACGTGCACAGTGCAGCCCATTCATTTCAATGGGCTGCTCAAGGCGCGCTTGTTGCTTTAAAAGACGCTCCCACTCCTTAGCGCGTTTTTGCAGCGCGATACTGTCGCAGGATAATCGCAGAAGATTCGCAGCACGTTTGGGGTCGAGCATAGGGCAGCCCATTCACTTCAATGGACTGCGATATGAGCGTTTGTTGGCCAGAAGAAGCCCCTGCTTCTTTTAGGGCGACACAGTTAGCGAGATTTTTAAACGCGCATTTGCGCGACAATCGCAGCAAATTTTGCACCACATTTGGGGTCGGGCATAGGGTAGTCCATTCACTTCAATGGGCTGCTCAATACGCACTTGTTGCTTTAAAAGATGCCCCTGCTCCTTAGCGTGAGTTCTAAATTCGCGTTTTGCCACGCAATACTGTCGCAGGATAATCGCAGAAGATTCGCAGCACGTTTGGGGATGTGCATAGGGAAGCCCATTCACTTCAATGGGCTGCTCAATGCGCGCTTGTTTCTTTAAAAGACACTCCTGCTCCTTAGCACGTTTTTGCCGTGTAATACTGTCGCAGGATAATCGCAGAAGATTTGCAGCGTGTTTAGGGCTGTGCATAGGGCAGCCTTTTCACTCCAATGGACTGTGATATGAGCATTCCTTGAACAAAAGAAGCTCCTGCTTCTTTTAGGGCGACAAGGTTAGCGCCATATTTAAACGCGCATTTTGCCGCGTGATTCTTTCGCGCAACAATCGCAGCAGATTTTGCACCACTTTTGTGGTCGAGCATAGGGAAGCCCATTTACTTCCAATAGGCTGCTCAATGTGTGCTTGTTGCTTTAAAAGACGCTCCTGCTCCTTAGCACGTTTTTTTTAAACGCACGTTTCGCGATACTGTCGCAGGATAATCGCAGAAGATCGCGTGCTGTTTGGGGTCGTGCATAGGGCAACCCCTTCACTTCAATGGGCTGCCTTGTCACCCAAAAGAAGCTCCTGCTCATTTTGTGGTTGACAAGGTGAGCGCCATTTTTAAACACGCATGTGCAGAGCGAAAAAAATTGTTTCGTTTCGATTCGTTATTTACGTAAATTCATTTAAATAGATTTGTTTCATTTTTTAAATTTTTTTTAGGAATTTGTTTCGCTTATTCGTTTTCGAATCGATTTAGATTTGTTTTCGAATTCGAAACGTTTTCCAATTTGCAAGGAGAATGGGGGGTGGAGTGGAAAGTGGAGGAATAGAATGGAAAAAGATAGAATACAATAGAGGGGAATATAACAGAAAATGAAAGAATATAATGTGGGGGAGGGGAACAGAGCTGTTGTATTCTATTCTTTTGTTTTCTGTTATAGTCTTTTCTAGTCTATTGTTTTTTTTCTGTTCCATTCCTTTGTTTTCTATTCTGTTTTCCTTTCTTTGGAAATTGGAAAACTTTTTTTTTGGAGGACCTTTCAAATTTGAATTTGAAAAGCATTTGAAAATTATTCGAATTTGAATTTCATCCAAATTTTTTTCTTCGTTAGAGAGATTTTTTTTCTTGGGAGGGTGCATGTTATCAGCACAGGGCCAGACAGAAGGTCGGGGGTCCTGCAGCCTCATAGGACAGTCAGAGGAGTATAAACTCCTACTAAAAGCTTTAACCAGACACTGATAAAAGTCACAAGATAGCTATATACTTCTGATGAGAAAAGGGATTTAGCAGTTTATATTTACTGAAATAATTGCATTTCCATTTTCTGTGTGTGGCCATGTGCCCCCTTGGGGGGTGGCTGGTAGTTGTGGTCCACCTGCCCGCTTCCCTCAATCACGCGATTTCCACACATCCTGAGTCACTGAACAGGCCGGCTGTTTTATTTAGGGATTAAACTTGGATGGGAATAGGGATGAATGTGGGATGCCCAAGAATCGATCACGGGACCTTCTATATACACCGCCGTATATATACTCCTTCTTCCTCCAGCACAAACACTTGCTGACTGTTACTCTACTCCTTTTCCTCTCCTGCACACTACTTGCTGTTACAGGCCTGAAGGGAAATTTATCAGACCTCCGTGACACTTCCTCTTCCACTGCAGCTAGCACATGGTGAGGCCTACTCTGACTGCTAGCAGGACCTCAGGACCACCCTTTGTGGGTAAGGGACACAGGCTCCCATTTGTGAAGTCATGAACCCTTATTTGTGTAGCGTTGATGCTAGTCGGGCACTGGATGAACTACATCTCCCAGCCCATCCGTCTTCCAGGCCCCACTGGCCTGCTTTCCTCTCAGTGACACTCCTTCCAGTAGCTGGCTCCTGAGACCTGGACAGACTGTCCATCATTGCTCTCCCAGCCTGCTCCAGCCTTTCTTCCAGCTCCCAGGGTCTGTCATTCACCGACTCCAGTGGATACTTTAACCACTTGCCGACGGCTGATCGGCATTTGACGGCGACAAAGTGGCTCTGTAACGCGAATCGCCGTCATACGACGGCGGCCGCGATACAGAGCCACTGTGAGCGCGCGCGCGCCGCCTTAGGCGCGCGCGCGCACTCACTGTGTTCGGGGGGGCCAGGGAGCGGGTGCGGCGGTTCGATTGCCGCCGGCCACCCGCGATGCCCCCCCCGGAGTGAAGGAGCGGAGGTCCGTGTAAGTAAACACGGACCTCCGCTCTGTGTGAGGGGGAAGGGCTGTGATCACAGCCTTCCTTTACGTGAAGGCTGTGACCACTCCCCTTCCCCAGCCAGGGCAGCCCCCATACAGTTAGAACACGCCCAGGGAACATAGTTAACCCTTAGCGCGCCCCCTGCAGGTTAACCCCTTCACTGCCAATGGCATTTACACAGTAATCAGTGCATTTTTATAGCACTGATCGCTGTATAAATGCCAATGGTCCCAAAAAAGTGTCAAAACGTTCCGACATGTCCGCTGCAATATCGCAGTACCGCTAAAAATCGCAGATTGCCGCCATTACTAGTAAAAAAAAAAAAAAAATAAAAACCCCAAAAATGAATTCTCATCATCCGTAAACGCGACCACTTTTGCGCAAACAAATCAATAAACGCCGATTGCGATTTTTTTTATCGCAAATATGAGGAAGAATATAAATCGGCCAAAAACTGTGAAAAAAAATGTTTTTTTATATTTTTTTTTTTTTTGGATTTGTATTTTAGCAAAAAGTAAGAAATTTGGGTTTTTTTGCAAAATTGTCGCTCTTCTTTTGTTTATAGCGGCGATCAGAAATGACCCAGAGGTGATCAAATACCACCAAAAGAAAGCTCTATTTGTGGGAAAAAAAGGACGCAAATTTCGTTTGGGTACAACGTCGCACGACCGCGCAATTGTCAGTTAAAGCGACGCAGCGCCGAATCGCAAAAAGGGCTCCGGTCCTAAAGCTGGAAATCCTTCCGGGGCTGAAGTGGTTAAAGTGTCCTCAGTAGCACCTCTGCTGGTCTCCTACTCCCTTGTGCTGCTCCAGGAATCAACTCCACTACTGGCTGCACCCGAGTCTCCAGGCCTCAAGGTCACCGCTCGATTTTATGTTTAG
>BLSH010352667.1:1487569-1499163 GCA_018402905.1 Glandirana rugosa | reverse complement strand
TCCCCCCCCCCCCCCCCCAGGTTGAGACTCCACAGCACCTCTGCTACATCTTCACCACTTCCACCTGAACTCTCCTCCCCCTGCTGGCAGACTGCTTTATTTAAGGAGGCCTGCCCCCTGCCAATAGAGACTGTAGATTGGTGAGGGCTCCTTGTCATACATCAAAAAGTGACACCTCCTCATCCATCCCCCTTTTTAAGAGCTTTCTGGCACCAAAAGGGAGGAGTATCCAAGGGGTGTACCTTCCTGCAATTTCCAGCCACTCCCTGAGCCACTCCCCAGCCCAGATCAAAACAATCAGTCCTGACTAAATTTTACCTCTCCTAACAAAAACTCACTACAAAAATGCACCTATTACTATGGGGGCGCTACATGCATACTGTGGGAGACCAGATATAGTAAATGCAGGCTCCTGGGGAGAGCAGATATAATGACTGCAGGGTCCTGGGGAGAGCAGATATAGTGACTGCAGGGTCCTGGGGAGAGCAGATATAGTGACTGCAGGGTCCTGGGGAGAGCAGATATAGTGACTGCAGGTTCCTGGGGAGAGCAGATATAATGAATGCAGGCTCATTGGAGACTAGATTTAATGAATGCAGGGTCCTGGGGAGATCAGATATAATGACTGCAGACCCTGGGAAGAGCAGATATAGTGACTGCATGATTTTGGGAGAGCAGATTTAATGAACGCAGGCTCCTGGGGAGAGCAGATATAGTGACTGCAGGCTCCTGGGGAGAGCAGATATAGTGGCTGCAGGTTCCTGGGGAGATCAGATATAGTGACTGCAGGCTCCTGGGGAGAGCAGATATAGTGACTGCAGGCTCCTGGGGAGAGCAGATATAGTGACTGCAGGCTCCTGGGGAGATCGGATATAGTGACTGCAGACCCTGGGAAGAGCAGATATAGTGACTGCATGATCTTGGGAGAGCAGATTTAATGAATGCAGGCTCCTGGGGAGAGCAGATTTAATGAATGCAGGCTCCTGGGGAGAGCATATATAGTGACTGCAGGCTCCTGGGGAGAGCAGATATAGTGACTGCAGGGTCCTGGGGAGAGCAGATATAGTGAATGCAGGTTCCTGGGGAGAGCAGATATAGTGACTGCAGGCTCCTGGGGAGAGCAGATATACTGACTGCAGGCTCCTGGGGAGAGCAGATATACCGACTGCAGGCTCCTGGGGAGAGCAGATATAGTGACTCCAGGCTCCTGGGGAGAGCAGATATAGTGACTCCAGGCTCCTGGGGAGAGCAGATATAGTGACTGCAGGGTCCTGGGGAGAGCAGATATAGTGACTGCAGGTTCCTGGGGAGATCAGATATAGTGACTCCAGGCTCCTGGGGAGAGCAGATATAGTGACTGCGGGCTCCTGGGGAGAGCAGATATAGTGAATGCAGGGTCCTGGGGAGAGCAGATATAGTGACTGCGGGCTCCTGGGGAGAGCAGATATAGTGAATGCAGGGTCCTGGGGAGAGCAGATATAGTGACTGCAGGCTCCTGGGGAGAGCAGATATAGTGACTGCAGGCTCCTGGGGAGAGCAGATATAGTGACTGCAAGAGTACAGTGGAGCGGTGAGTCCAGGACCCCGGATTTCCCTGCCTCTGGGTCTGCCCGGCCCTGGACTGACCCTCTAAGGATCCCTAGAACTTCTGATTAATCAGATTTCTTAGCACTCTATGAGGAACTCCTATACTCTTCCTGATCCTTTCCATAATTGTGCATGGCAAGCAGGTAGAGGATAAAAAAAAAGGAAATGAAAATAAAAAGTGATGAAAAGCGCGCTCTTCCCCTTCATTCCGGCAGATAAACCTCTGGCTATTCTTGGCCTCTCTCATTTTTTTTCCCACTGTATTCAAGTTCCAGCTAAGTTCATTATGAACATCTTGGGATTTCCCGGCTGCGTTACCTCGCAGCGGCAAAAGCTAAAAGCAGCCGTGAGCGGAAAAGAAAAATGGATCTGACGTTTTTATATTGCAAAAAAACAACAAAAGAAAAACTCGCAGTTTCGAGGCAAAGCTAAAATAAAGGCGGAAGGGAAGCCCCGGCGTCCTGAATATCTAAATACGGAATAAAGTAAACCCCCCGCCACTGAAGCTTTAACGCGTTCACCTCCATTCAAAAATCATTTGTACAGCTTTCATTAACCACTTCAGCCCCAGAAAATTTACCCCCCTTCATGACCAGGCCATTTTTTGAGATACGGCACTGCGCTGCTTTAAGTGACAATTGCGCGGTCGTGCGACGTTGTACCCAAATAAAATTGATTTCCCCTTTTCCCCAAAAATAGAGCTTTCCTTTGGTGGTATTTGATCCCCTCTGCAGTTTTTTTTTTTTGCGCTATAAACAAAAAAAATCCGACAATTTTGAAAAAAGTCCAATATTTTTTACTTTCTGCTATAAAACATCCAATAAAAAAATTTTAAAAAATCAAATTTCTTCCTCAGTTTAGGCCGATATTTATTCTGCTGCAATCCCAATAAGCGTCTATTGATTGGTTTTAGCTAAAATTATCGCATCTACAAACTATGGGATAGATCGATGGACTTTTTTAAAATTATTGTTTATACTAGTAATGGCGGCGATCAGCGATTTTTAGCGGTACTGCGACATTGCGGCGTGACACTTTTTTGGGGACCAGTGACACCAATACAGCGATCAGTGCTAAAAAAAATGTCACTGTACTAATGACACTGGCAGGGAAGGGGTTAACATCAGGGGCGATCAAAGGGTTAAATGTGCTCCTAGGGAGTGCTTTCTAACTGTGGGGGGGGGGGGGGGCTTTGACTGGAGGAAACACAAGATCTCCATTTTCCTCCCTCACAGATCGCCGTTCTGCCTCTCCTGTGAACGATCGCAGGTTGCTAGCAGCCTTCGCGGCCGCCGGACCCACTAATTGGCTCCCGCTGTGTTCACTCGGCGGCGGCGCACACAAGTACCCCACAGCTCGTGCACAAAGTCACATACAGGTACGTGATTGGCACAGCATACGCGATAGGCAGTCTGGAAGCGGCTAAAATAACACCCCATGATCCTGCTGTGAAGGTTATTCAGGCACTTCCTGTTATAGACCCCAGATCTCTCCCTAAAGAGCACCTGTCATCTCTTATTTCTATTACAAAGGAGGTTTACAATAAAAGTGACAAAACAAATTAAAGGGACAATGCAAAAATAAATAAATAATTAATAAATAAAAAAAGAAAAATGCTTTACTGCAAATAGAAACTGATTTTACTGTTGTGGGTTTAGTAGACTTCACTTCATAAATACATTGCAAATGCTATATATTGTTATATGTAGCCGGGGCTTTTTTTTTCTCATAGAATGGGTGCTGGAACTCCCCCTTCTGGGTCACTTCTTGTCTCTGCCCCCTACCCACCTCTCAGCACTGTCCCTTGGTTCCACCCCCTACCCACCTCCCAGCACTGTCCCTTGGTTCCACCCCCTACCCACCTCCCAGCACTGTCCCCTGGTTCCACCCCCTACCCACCTCTGAGCACCACCTCCTTCAGAGAATACAGAGCCAAGTATTATTACTTTGTCGTCATGCTAAGTAATTTGTATGGGATTTGGTAATGGCATAGCTCCCAACTGTCCCTGATTTGGAACGTCCTCTTTCCTCCCTCATGTTGGTCTGATGTACATAATTGTATATAAAATGAACATATTTATCTTTCCAAAAAATCTAAAAAAGGGTCTCATAGGAGATGCTTTAAAAGCCTTTACAGGTCACCACTTTAGATGTACAGAGGAGGTCTTGTTCTAGAATCGCTGCTCGTGATCCGACGTTTGCAGTGACACCTCACATGTGTGGGACCATCGGTGTTTGCGTGCATGCGGGACCGATGCACGCGCTTTGCGCTATTGCTTTAAAAACATTTTTTAAAACTTTTATTGCTGTCAGTAGGAATGTAAAAATCCCTGTGACAGCAATAGGTAGTGACAGGTACTCTATATGGAGAGATCTGGAGTCTATAAGACCCCAAATCCCTCCTCTGCCCTTAACCACTTAACGACGGTGTCGCGTACATTTACTGCTGCAAGGTGGCAGCATAACGCAAATTGCCGTCTATAAACGGCAGTTCGCGCACGCGCGGCAAGGGGGCGAGCGCGCCACCGTCGGCGCGCTCTTGTGCCCGCCGCGAGCTCCAGGAGTGTGGCCGCGGGTCAGGTGGACTCGATGTCCGCCGGTGACCCACGGTCGCTTACAATAGAAGAAAAGCGGAGAACCGTCAATGTAAACACGGTGGTCCCCCGCTCTGACAGGGGATATAACAGTAATCTACTGATCCCTGTCACCCGGGATCAGTTAGATCTCTTATTATGCCCTTGCCAGCCCAGCCCCCACACAGTTAGAAAATGCCCAGGGAACACAGTTAACCCCTTCATTGCCCCCTGCAGGTTAACCCCTTCACTGCCAGTGACATTTATACAGCAATCAAATTTCTGATCGCTGTATAAATGTCATTGGTCCCAAAGAAAGTGTCAAAAATGTCCGACATGTCCGCCGCAATATCGCAATCCCAAAAAACAGCAGATTGCCGCTATTACCAGTAAAAAAAAAATGAGTAAAAACGCCATAAATGAATTCTCATAGCTTGCAAATGCGGCAACTTTTGTGCAAACCAATCAATAAACGCAGATTATGAATTTTTTTTACCACAGAAGAGGAATATATATCAGCCAAAACTGATAAATAAATTCGTCTTTTTCATATATCTTTTTGGATATGAATTTTAGAAAAAAGTAAGAAATGTTTTTTACATTTTTTTAAATTGTTGCTCTTTCAGCGGCGGCCCGTGCATTAAGGGAGCATGGGCGCCACCCCCCCCCCATCCCTGCCGCCACTTTCCAATCCATGGGCCTGGCCCCTTTTTGGACACCGGACGCATGGATTCCTATGCGGGGGGGGCAGGAGGGGATGTTTTTTGTTTTTTGAAGCACCTGACTAGAGCTGGAGGCGCTAATAGGCTTCAAAAAAGGGTGGGCTCTGGGCGCAGAGAGTGCGCCCCGATCCCACCCAATTGTGTGGCGATAGCGAATTAATTTTCGCTATTTTCACACTACAGTGCCCCCCCGCCAATCAGGAGGCAGGTCATTGAGACCTGTTTCCCAATTGGCCAAAGCGCCAGGCGATTCTATTGGATGCCTGATGCGTAGGAAGAGGAGACACGCAGGAGCCGGAGCCGCCGCTCACCGCTGCCTGCATGTCTGCGCTCCAGAGGAGGAGAGGAGCACAACACTCAGCAGCCCAGCAAGAGCCTGGACCCGTGCTGCGGAGTGTGTGTGGGGGGTGCTCTATGTTAGCCCAGTGCTGCGGGGGGGGTCTGTGCCGAATGTCCCGTGGGCGGGCATAAGTGGGGGTGCTGTCAATGCAGCTCCCCTAAAGGAGAAACCCACCAGCCGCCACTGCGCTCTTTGTTTATAGCGGCGATCAGAAATGACGCAGCGGTGATCAAAAACCACCAAAAGAAAGCTCTATTTGTGGGAAAAAAAGGACGCAAATTTTGTTTGGGTACAACGTCGCACGACCGCGCAATTGTCAGTTAAAGCGACGCAGCGCCGAATCAGAAAAAGTGCTCTGGTCCTAAGGTGGGAAATCCTTCCGGGGCTGAAGTGGTTAAAAACATTCAAAACACCAAGATCTGCATTTTTAAATGTTTTTTATGTTTTAGAAAATTGCACCGTTGACATCCAGAGAAACAGGAAGTGATGTCATCGTTTCCGGTTTTCTATAAAGGAAAGTCGATCAAAGCGACCACGATGGGACGGCAGAGGCTGAGCAAGGCACAGAAGGCGGGGGGGGGGGTCCTTCCTCTGCTTGTAAAATCAGCCCAGTGGTTAGTTAGCCACCAGAATTGGTTTTTCAAGGGAGCCGAGCGCCAGTGCAAAAAAACGGTACTGGGGTGATGCCTGCGTAAAACTGCGTGCTCTCCCCCCGCTCCAGCTGGACTCGGTAGCGGTTGCTTCAGGCAGTAAATCCTGCGTGCATGCGCAGTAAACTCAGCTAGCCACATGCTGACCGCAATACGTATATATATACACACGTTGCAGCTTTAAAGTCGTTTACCAGGGTTATGGCTGAAGCTATCAACCATAACCCCCAGAATTTTTTTGTCAGCCCGCGGTTCTCTTTCCCATGAAAGTGGCTCGAGCGGCTAATTAGCCGCTGGATTGCTTCCAGAAGTGGGAGGGGTCGCCCCCCCCCCCTCCACCCACTGCCCGCTGCTAGCTGGTGTTTCTCGGGCTTACCGTTCTTACTGGTAAGGCCAGGAAACAATCTGACAGTTTGAGCGGCTGGCCATAGAGGTTCCCGGAGACCAGATAGTCTCTGATCACCTCTATGATCTAGGACAGTGGTTCTCAACTCCGGTCCTCGGGACCCCCCAACAGGCCAGGTTTGCAGGATAACTGAAATACATCACAGGTGATATCATTTGCTGCTCAGTGATTGCAGTGTTCTAGTCTGCATCTCCCCAAGGCAGGGGCGTAACGATAGGGGTTGCAGGGGTTGCAATTGCAACCGGGCCCCATGGTTCAGGGGGCCCGTGTGCCTCCCTTGTACACCTGAATAGGAGGGATGGCGGGGCATTTAGAGGAACCAATCTCCTCCATTTTCCTCTATCCAGTTTACTTGTCTCTTGTTGTTCCCAGGGTTCCTGTGTGCTTCCCTGGTCCTCCCTCCTGCCAGCTGCTGTAGAAGATGTGTCATGAACAGAGCCAGTGATTGGTACCAATTGGTTCATTCATAACTGAAGCATAGTAAACTGTTTTTACTATACTTCCGTTTCTGAATGAATGGGAGGCTCGGTGCACAACTATTCCTGTCCATTCATTCTGTGCAGCTGAGGCCACACAGAGGGAGATTGAGGGCTGAGGATTGTTTAGACCCCCTGATATCTCATCAAAGCCCCCCAACAGAGCTCATAAAAAAATGTAAAAAATAAAATTGTAAAAGAAATAAAATGAAATGGTAAAAAAAAAATAATAAAATTAAAATAAAAATTAAAAACTACTGACATCAGTGAGGGAACTATCAGGATTGCAAAGGTTGCAATTGTGACCGGACCCTGGCATTTCACCACCATGGGGAGACCCGAAGATGGCAGAAAGGGGGCCTACTGCAGAACTTGTGAAAGGGTCCCGCTGCCGTACCGTAATAAAGGGAAGCACGATAGGAGTAAATGGTGCCCCAGGATCAGTGGGAAGAGGGAAGGGCCCAGGCTAGGGGTCAGGGGGCCCTTCATAATTTCTTGCACCGGGGCCCTGAAGGTTCTAGTTACGCCTCTGCCCCAAGGTAATACTTAAAATCTGGCCTGTTGGTGGGTCCCGAGGACCGGAGTTGAGAACCACTGATCTAGGAGGACCGGAGCGACTTCGTGACGTCACTTCCTGTCTAGGGCGGAAGTAAGCTTTATTTTTTTTTTAAGCAAAATATCATTTTTTTTTTTTTGCTTTTGAAGGTAGAGGAGAGATTTGGAGTCTTATAGACCCCAGATCTCTCCATAAAGAGGACCTGTCACCCCTTATTTATATTAAAAGGGATGTTTACATTCCTTGTAATAGGAATGAAAGTGAAAAAAAAATAATTAAAGGGATAGTGTTACATTTTTTTTTTTAAAGTAAAGCGCTCCATCCCTCTGCACAGAAGTGAACAAATATGAAAGCACTGTATGTGAGGTAACACATGTGAGGCATCGCCGCGAACATTTGAGCGAGAGCAATAATTCTAGCACTAGACCTCCTCTGAAACTCTAAAAAGGTAACTTGAATTTTTTTGAAAGCTTTGCCTATGGAGGTTTTTAATTATCGTAGTTTGTCGCCATTCCAGGACCGTGCGCAATTTTATAGCCTGACATGTTAGGTATCTATTTACTCGGCGTAACATCACCTTTCACATTATACAAAAAAAATTGGGGTAACCATTGTGTTTTTTTTGTTTTTTTAATTCATTAGAGTGTATTTTTTCCCCAAAAATTGTGTTTGAAAGACCGTCTGACACAAAATATTGCAACAACTGCCATTTTATTCTCTAGGGCAGGGGTAGGGAACCTGCGCCTCTCCAGCTGTTGTAGAACTACATTTCCCATCATGCTTCTGGGAGTAATTGTATCCTTCTTGCCTTGCAATGCCTCATGGGAAATGTAGTTCTACAACAGCAGGAGAGCCGCAGGTTCCCTACCCCTGCTCTAGGGTCTCTGCTAAAAAAAAACATATATAATGTTTTGAGATTTTAAGTAATTTTCTAGCCAAAAATACGGATTTTAACTTGTAAGCAACAATTGTCAGAAAATAGCCGGGTCACCACGCGGTTAGAGCCGGCGGTAGGCTCTCTTGTAATAACAACTGGAGCGGCGAACCTCCTCCGTATCTCTAAGGCCCCACATTTTTTAGGGTTTTTTGCAGCTCTCCATGTTATTCAATGGCCCGATAAAAACGCTGACCTTTTCGAGCTGTAGAGGGCGTCTGCGTTAGCGAGCTGTAAATAGAACGCCGGACCAGCGCGTTCCGAGGCTGTAGCGTTTTGGCGGTTTGACGCTAAGCCGGCAAAACGCTCACCAACGCCGTACCGACGTTAACCAGCATTTTTGACGCCGGCGTTTTCAGGTTAAAAAATAGCAGAAGACTGTTTTGTTTTTAAAAAAAAAAGCCTCAATAATGCGCATTAACGCTCACTAACGCCGATGCACAACGCCGAAAAATACGCTGATTTCTCCCCGACGTCGGGCCAGACGTTTTGCTTATTTTTTTGCATACGCCCCGTGTGTATGAGGCCTTAAAAAGTATCCTGTAAAAATTGAAGAAAAAAAAAGTCACCTATGGAGATTAAAGTATCGTAATTTGTTGCCATTTCACCAGTGTGCGCAATTTTAAAGCGTGACACGTTAGGTATCTATTTACTCGGCGTGACATCATCTTTAACTCCTTGCCGACCGCCGATCGGCAATTGACGGCGACAAGGTGGCTCGTGAGCGCAAATCACCGTCATACGATGGCGGCCGCGCTCACGAGCCTAGTGAGTGCGCGCGCGCCGCCGGAGGCGCGCCCGCGCGCTCACTGTGTTCGGGGAGGACCAGGGAGCGGGTGCGGCGGCTTCGATTGCCACCAGCTACCCGCGATGGCCCCCCCGGAGCGAAGGAACGGAGGTCCGTGTATGTAAACATGGACCTCTGTTCTGTGAAGGGGGAAGGGCTGTGATCACAGCCTTCCTGTATACGAAGGCTGTGACCACTTCCCTTCCCCTGCTAGGGCAGTCCCCCCACAGTTAGAACACGCACTGGGAACACAGTTAACCCTTAGAGCGCCCCCTCCAGGTTAACCCCTTCACTGCCAATGGCATTTACACAGTAATCAGTGCATTTTTATAGCACTGATCGCTGTATAAATGCCAATGGTCCCAAAAAAGTGTCAAAATAGTCTGACATGTCTGCTGAAATATCGCAGTACCGCTAAAAATCGCAGATCGCCGCCATCAATAGTAAAAAATAAAAAAAAAATAAAAACCCCAAAAATTAATTCTCATCATCCGTAAACGCGACCACTTTTGCGCAAACCAATCAATGAATGCCGATTGCGATTTTTTTATCGCAAATATGAGGAAGAATATAAATCGGCCAAAAACGGTGAAAAAAAATGTTTTTTTTATATATTTTTTTTGGATTTGTATTTTAGCAAAAAGTAAGAAATTTGGTTTTTTTTGCAAAATTGTCGCTCTTCTTTTGTTTATAGCGGCGACCAGAAATGACGCAGCAGTGATCAAATACCACCAAAAGAAAGCTCTGTTTGTGGGAAAAAAAGGACACAAATTTCGTTTGGGTACAACGCCGCACGACCGCGCAATTGTCAGTTAAAGCGACGCAGCGCCGAATCGCAAAAAGGGCTCCGGTCCTAAAGCTGAAAATCCTTCCGGGGCTGAAGTGGTTAATATTTTACCAAAAAAATTGGGCTATGTATCGTGTTTTTTTTTTTGCATTAAAATGCATTAGTGTTTAAAAAAACTGCTGTGTAAATACCTTGTGACATAAAAAATTGAAACGATCGCCATTTTATTCTCTAGGGTCTTTGCTAGAATATATATATATATATATATATATATATATATATATAAGTAATGTTTGGGGGTTCTGAATAATTTTCTAGCAAAAAATTTAGATTTTTACTTTTAAGCAAAAAGTGCCAGAAAAGGCCTGGTCCTTAAGTGGCTAGACAAAGACGGAGTGTGCTGCGCCTGCGCACGGTTTGAATGGCCGCAAACGCTATTGGAGCAGGAGAGAGCACTTTTAATGGCCTGAAGTGGCCACTAGGGGGGCACAAGGTTCAAATGTCCAGGCTATCCTGCCTGGAGGATGACTATGAGCTGCCAGTGACAGCTCCGTCACAGTTTTGGGGACGCAGTGCCGCATATAAGGCGTTAGGCATAAAGGGGTTAACTGCCTGCAGCCGCATGCAAAATGGCCGTAGTCTTGCTAACATGCCAACTATTCCACAAAGTCACTTTCACCGGGAAAAAGACCCCCGGCGTTCACCGGCCTCATATTTGTGCGCATTACCGATTCTCGCCGCATCCGTCGTTTAATCTTCCGGAGTTCCCCCCCACCCCTTTTAATAACCTGACTTGGTGGAATAGGCCGATACATAATTTACGGCGCGGCGCAGACATCATTCTAAAAGGAGTCATTTTCCGGCGGTGTATTTCCGAGGATTTCTCCATACAGAGGGGGGCCGTAAATCTCTCCTCCTCCCTGGCACTCGCCTCCCATGCTGCACTGGGAATTCCCTTCATCCCCCAAAAGTATTCGGTGGTGGCGCCGTCAATAAGCTGCAAGGATCGCGGCAACGCCTCCGACGTAAATTAAGGTTTATCATTTAACCAGTTGCCGACCGCGTAGCGACTACAAGCGGCGACAGCGTGGCTCTGTCCCGCAAATCGCCGCTTATAGTCGTCACCCGTGTGCACGACTGCTAGGGGGCTCGTGCCCGCCGAGCGCTCCCTGAGCAGGGCCGCCGGTCGGGTGGACATGATGCCCGCTGGTGACCCGCGATGGCTTGTGACAGAGCGAGAACGGGGAACCCCGCTCTGACAGGCGGCATGTAAGAGATCTACTGATCCCTGTACTCAGGATCACTTACATCTCTTATGCCCCTGGCAGCCCAGCCCCCTCACAGTTAGAACACGTCTAGGGAACACCGTTAGCCCCTAGATCGCCCCCTGCAGGTTAACCCCTTCAATGCCAATGATATTTATACAGTAATCAGTGGATATTTACATTTCTGATCGCTGTGTAAATGTCATTGGTCCCAAAAAAGTGTCAAAAATGTCCGACATGTCCGCCGCAATATCGCAGTCCCGATAAAAAACGCAGATCGCCGTCATTACTAGTAAAAAAGAAAAATATTGAAAAAAGCTAGAAATTAATTCTCATGGTTTGTAAACATGGCAACTTTTGCGCAAATCAATCAATAAGCGCAGATTGCAATTTTTTTTAACAAAAAAGGAAAAAAAAACGATGAATAAATTAGTTTTTTTATTTTTTTTTGGATTTTGTATTTTAGCAAAAAGTAAGAAATATTGTTTTTTTTTTTTTTTTGCAAAATTGT